>CM052798.1:82628956-82803262 GCA_028533885.1 Nasua narica | reverse complement strand
TGCCCCCGAGCCACGCCAGCTCACTTTCTGCTGTTCCTTGAATTCGCGGGACACAAGTCGGCCTCCTCCACACCTGCTGTGTGCTCTGCCTGGAAACTGCTGTGGCCGCCCCTCGTCTCACTCGGGTCTCTGTTCAAATCTTACGTCCTCAAATGTCATCCCAACCCCCTCTAAAACAGCATTACCACCGTCCGTCATTCTCTGTCCACTCATCCTTTCTTAATTTTTTGCTTCCGCTCACCGCCATCTGATAGACGCTCATTTAGAGTTTATCTGTTGTTTCTCTTTCCGCTTGCTCCCCAGCAAGAATGAAGCCCTGTGAAGGCAGATGTCCCCCCACCCCATTTGGTTAGCTGCTGTATGTGGGGTGCCTGGCACCGTAAGTGACTTTTGAACACATGACCTCCTCGGAAAGGCCTTCCCTGGCCCCCCAGTCCTGGTCACTGCTCTCCCGGCTGCTCCAGCCCCCCGCACATCCTCCTCCTGTTCTCATCCCTCACCTTCCCTCCTAGGACTGTGAGCTCCTCGAGGGCAGGAGCCTTCGTCACCTTGGGGGGGGGGGCGTGGAACCCCCAGCTGGGGCACAAGGCCTCGCACAGCATTCGTACCCAAATCACGCCTGCGGACTCAGAGGTGATGCAGACTACAAAGGGAAGTCTCTCTGAGGCAGAAAGCCTGGGGGAAAGAAGGAACCAGCAGCGGTGGAACAGTCAGCCCATTCCCGGTGAGCCAGGAAGTGGGAATGAATTCCCTTTGCCAGTCGACAGAAGCAGCTCCGAGGCGACAGGTCTGATGAGTTCCATGAGGAAGTAAGTGAGCGTGGACAGGCAGGCATGGCCCAGAGGGGCCAAGCGAATGGAAGAAACCAAGCAAAAGAAAACGCAATGGCTTTTTGCAACAGAGCATGTGTGAATAAGCAGTGCGACAAATGGGGCAAAAACAGTTTCCCACCTGAAGATGAAAGAGGCCATCATCTCGCTTTGCCTGCCTGCCACCCCCCCACCGCCCCCGGGGTCCCCGCGCCGGTCTGTGGGGTTTTCTCCCGCCCCAGCTCCACGGACCTCTGGAGCTCCAAATGAGGTAAAGCCCATGGAGCGGGCAGAGGAGCCATCTGGGGGCAAAGGGGCTCCAGGACCGTGCTACCCACCTCTCCGTTGGCATCGCAGGCTGTGTGAGTATAGAAGTAATCTTTGTCCGTGCAGGCTGGGCGCACTTTGCAGGAGGAGGACCCCTTCTCTAAATTGCAAACGTAAGGATGAACAGGTGAAGTCACATAAGAAGCAGAGCTCTTGACCACTTGCTCATGACCCCGGGACCTCCGAGACCCTGGGGCACAGCACAACACAGGTATTGCCGTTAGCAGAAAATGCGGCACACCCACCCTGCCCTCTGCCTCGCTTCCCGTCCCTGAAGCCCCGCTCAGATGTCCCCTTTGCACCTGTCCCTCCTGCTATGAGAAGGCATTGGGCCCCACACTGTGTGGGCAGGGCATAAGGAAGGGGACCGGCCAGCGGACCGGTGAGGAGGGCGGGGAGCCGGAAAGAGCATCTTCCCGGCTAAACACCACTAACACGAGTTCTTGAGACCCACCACCTTCCGTGCGCTTCAGAATCCTGCGCACGTGGTGTTTCCACTCTCGAAGGATTAAAGCAAGACATAGGAAACCTTAGGACAGTGCCTTCATACTCTTATTCCAATTCCTTTTCTGCATTTTCTCTTCATATCTGCCTCCGGTGAAGGCCTTCCACCTTTGGAATTTCCCCTTCTCCGTGTACCATCCTCCACAAATGAGGTGGTAATTTCCTCTGGCTCCTCTTAAGACAAAGAGTTCTTCCCATTTTCCCTTCCCCCGAGCATCCTGCTACTATCTCTAACCCTTGACCTGCCCCTAATAAAGAAGGTATCAACTATCATTTTATTTATTCTACGCTCTGTATGTTAGCTCTGCTTTAACCCTATGAATGCCTGGATGGCAAGAACTATTTCAGCGTATCCCTCTGTAAAGCAATGGACTTCACCTTTTTGGAATTACAAACATTTTGAGAAATTGAAAAAAGACCTGTTTCCTCTATCCAGAAAAATATATGTACTTTATGCAAATACATTTTTAAAACTTTCCGGGGAATTTATTTTCTTCAGAATGAAAACCACTGCTTGGGGCACCTGGGTGGCTCAGTCGTTAAGTGTCTGCCTTTGGCTTGGGTCGTGATCCCAGGGTCCTGGGATCGAGCCCCTCATCGGGCTCCCTGCTCGGCAGGAAGCCTGCTTCTCCCTCTCCCACTCCCCCTGCTTGTGTTCCCTCTCCCTCGCTGTGTCTCTCTCTGTCAAATGAATAAATGGAAACATTAAAAGAAAAAAAAGAAAGAAAGAAAAGAAAACCACTGGTTTATAGAGGGACAGTACAATACCATTACTACTGCTCCTGTCAAGGTCATTTCTAAGGTGACTGCTGTGTCACCTGCAGGCAAGCATTTGATACGAGCCTGCCCCCCTCCTCTCTGTAGATTACCTGACAGGCCATGTGATAGACTGGAATGAGATTTCGGTCAGACGATCTGGGTTTGGATCCTGCTCCATTTAGTAGCTGTGCCACTTTAGGCAAGTTACTGAACCTCTCTGAACCGCAGTGCTCTCATCCGTAGAGCAGGAATAATAATATCTACCTTACCAGGGCCAGCACGTCCCTGGAGCGTTGGAAGTAGGGGCTCACTAAATGCTGGTAACTATCACTCCCTGCATTTGTGGGAATTTTTATTTGCTAACTGTCATGAGATTAAAAAAGAAAAAAGATGTATTTATTTGTTTGAGAGAGAGACAGAGCCCAGGGGAAGGGGGCAGAGCGAGAGAGAGAATTTCAGGTAGACTGCCTGCTGAGCGCGGAGCCTGACCTCTCGACCCGGGGATCAAGACCTGAGCCAAAGTCGAGTCTGACGCTCAACCAACTAAGCCACCCAGATGCCCCTTGTCCTGTGATTGATTGATTGATTGTATCTTTAAAAGATATTTATTTATTTGACAGAGAGACAGCGAGAGGGAGCACAAGCAGGGGGAGTGGGAGAGGGAGAAGCTGGCTTTCCGCTGAGCAGGGAGCCCAACAGGGCTCGATCCCAGGACCCTGGGGTCATGACCTGAGCTGAAGGCAGACACTTAACAACTGAGCCACCGAGGCGCCCCTTGTCATGGGGTTTTAAATAAGGATTGAAAGTTTCTTTCTTTCCCTTCCAGTTGAGGCTTATTTCTCCACTGATCGTTTCTTCTTTCCGAGGCACCAAATGAGTTCTCAGATCAGAGAATCTCCTAGTTACACCCTTGTTGGCCTGCTCTGGGGAGCTCCCTCGCTCTCACACCTCTTCCGATCCCGTCGTATTAGCCTGGGCGAGAGGGAGCTACTGCCTGAGGAACAGCAGGAGTCTTCTCAGCTCACTGACTGGGTTAAGAAGCAGAAGGCCTCATTCAACACAGAGGGACCCAGGGATTCCTGCTTTTGACAAGCTGGGCCAGGAGGAATTTGGAAGGAGGTGCTGAAAATACACCAATTCCAGGACCCAGCATAGAGGGTCTAGCGAGTTGCAAGTTCCGCGTTAGAAAGTACATTTTGCACAAGGACCTTTCTCTGCTTGTTCAAATATTTGCTCAACCTGATACCTTAGCTCCAGGTTTCAGCAAAAGTGGTTCAGCTGTTTACACACTTGATGATTGCTAATGTAGTTTTAATAAATGATTAACCCAAATGCTGAGCCGGACCCCCCTAGCTCAGGTTTCATCAAGGTGTTGAAGTTGGGTACTGGTCACATGTGAAAGATCTGCCCAGATGTTCGGGCAAGGGAGCGAAAAGTGATTCCTCTAGCTTCGGCCCCAGGGGCAAGACTGCGAGAAGATAAAGTTTATAAGGAGGGCTTGGGTTTCTCTCTCCGAGCCTTCCTCCTCCTTTCAGGACTTCTCCCCACCCCCAGGAGCATAATGTCCTCTCATTCGGATCCATTTCCTCAAAGGGAAACATTCCCCCTAAGGACTCAAGCATCTCATGAGTGCTTGGTCTAGCTCAGATACTAGCCCACACTCTGGGCAAATCCCTCAACCTCTCTGTGCTGCCCTTTATTCTTTCATAAACGGGGAGATCACTCCTGCGCTCTGGTAAACTGTGAAGGACTATCCAAGTGGCTTGTTATTGCTGTGACCTAGGCTAAGAGTATTTTCATATTAAGAGAGGACAGTAAATGAATTAAATGGACACAGTTGACCCTTGAACAACAAAGGTTTGAACCGGAAGGGTCCATTTATACGTGGAATATATATATATAATGTATGCATATATAGTACAGTATTGTAAATGTATTTTCTCTTCCTAGGATTTTCTTTTTTTTTAATTTTATTTATTTGACAGAGGAAGAGAGATCGCAAGTAAGCAGAGAAACAGGCAGAGAGAGAGGGAAGCAGGCTCCCTGCTGAGCAGAGAGCCCGATGCGGGGCTCGATCCCAGGACCCTGAGATCATGATCTGAGCTGAAGGCAGAGGCTTTAACCCACTGAGTCACCCAGGTGCCCCTCTTCCTATGATTTTCTTGATGATATTTTCTTCTCTCCAACTTCTTTTATTGTAAGCATACAGTATATAATACATAAAACATACAAAAATGTGTATTGATCAATTGTCTATCTGTAAGGCCTCTGGTCATTAGTAGTTAAGTTTCTGGAGAGTCAAAAGTTATTGTCCCTGTACTGTTCAAGGTTCAGCTGTGATAAAATTAGTGCTTACTACATGCCAGGCCCTGTTCGAAATCTTTTTATCTGTGGTAGTCAATTGATCTGCACAATAACATGATGAGGTAGATATGATTATTGCCATTCCTATTTTACAGATGAGGAACCTGAGGCACAGACAAGTGGCTTGCCCAAGGTGGCAGAGCTAGTAGGTGGTAGAGCAGAGATCTGAACCTTAGTAATTTAGTTCTGGAGTCCGCGCTCTTAAACCCCATGCTATTCTACTAGGAAATGAATCTCTAATATTGAACATAACACAAAGGAATTCTTCTTAACAATCACATTTTAGGGATCAATAAGAAAGACGCTTTTAACCAAGCCTCTGTCCTTAACTTCTGCAGTCCCTGGATGGAGTTAGCTCCATGTCAGTCTAGGACCTAGATACCAGCAATGGTCCCTGTTGCAAAATCTCCAGACTGTGGCCTCTGTCTCCAACTGTTTCCTTCCTCATCCATTTTCCCAATGGCAGCTGGAGTGGTCTTTTAAAATCATTAGCCAGATCACATCACTCTCCAGCTTAAAATTCTTTTTTTTTTTTTTTAAGATTTTATTTATTTGTCAGAGAGAGAGAGAGCACAAACAGGCAGAGTGGCAGGCAGAGGCAGAGGGAGAAGCAGGCTCCCCGCTGAGCAAGGAGCCTGATGTGGGACTCGATCCCAGGACCCTGGGATCATGACCTGAGCCGAAGGCAGCAGCTTAACCAACTGAGCCACCCAGGCGTACCTCCAGCTTAAAATTCTTAAACGGCCCCCCACTGCTGGCAGGATCAAATCCCAAACGTTCAGCAATGGCACAGAAGGGCTGGTCCGTAGTCTGTTCCCCGCCCACCTCTTAGCCTTGGATGCTAGTTCTCTCCAAGTCAGCTCCTGCCATGCCGAGTTTCTCCGAGATCCCCCAGCCTTCTGGCTTTGGCTACGCTCCTTCCAGAACATCCATCAAACCACCGACTCATCTTTCAAGACCACTGCCACGGAAGCTTTTCCTCCTTCCCCACAGAGGGTTGACCACGTCCGTCCTTTGCCTCTGCTGTGCGCTACACTCAGAGCTCCCACCCCGGCAGCCGCTGCCACACCACGCACTTAGGACACTTAGGTGCTCCTATAACCACATCCCCACTTTTCGACCTAAGCCGGAGGGCAGGCACCAGCTCCAGCTTTAGCACCAAGCCCGGGCCTGGCACCCGGCAGGCCCTCGGGACTTATTCGTAAACGGATGACTAAATGCTCGCAGGGTCTTCTGTCCCTCCCTTTATCCACAGTCCATCGCAGGCTCTGATCAGATCTCTGCATTTCCCCAGCCTCCCACCGACCCCGTATTCTGGAAGAGTCAAGTCATGGTAAAAACTCACTTTCCAGTCAACGAGGTGGATGAGAAATGGGTGGCAGAAGGGGAAGAGACTCCAAGAACTCAGACTCCCAACTCAATGCTTTCATAATAGCTCTCTGGATAACAATCAGTTTACATAGAGAGTTGATCAAAACATTCCCAGGCGGTTTTTCTAGAGCCACCTTGCCTTTCAAGCCCTTGAACAACTGCTGGGCTGGCAAGGCAGCTGGAGACGAACACAAACAAGGGCGGCCATTGATAGAGCAGGGAAGGAGAATAAGAAATTCAAGGGGAAAGACAGGAATTTGGACATATAGATTAAAAACTTCCCTCAAGATCTAAACATTCCTGTTCTTGCTGAAAACTATACTCATCTGGCAAGATCTGTGTCGATAAGTAGGACTTTTGTTTTAGACGTAGTGTGAAAATAAGCGGTTCCCAGGGTCCATGGCTGGCCCTGGCCGAGCACCACGTCATGTGACGCCTGTGGGAAGGACGGGTGTGTCTGTGGACAGATCTGAGGGTCTGCTTGAGGGAGAGCCTTGAGCCGGGTGTGGCTCAAGTGTGGCTCTGTGTAAGAAGGAAAAACGGAATGGTTCTGGGCTGCCTGGGAAGAGGGTCCTCTGGGGGGACTGCCCACCTTACACCAGAGCCCGGCTGCCCTGGGACTCCCTCATATGACCAGGTTCTCTTTCTTAAATTGGGATACTTTAGGAAGCTATTCAGAGACCGTGGCCACAGTCTGCTACACCTGTCCCCTTATTTTCCTTCAGAACACTGGTTTGTTTGTTTGTTTAGAGAAAGAGAGAGAGCACGAGGGCACGCAAGCGGGGGTGGCTTGGGGTTGGGGGGTGAGAGGAGGAGCAGAGGGAGAGGGAGAGAGAACCCCAAGCAGACTCTGTGCTGAGTGCCGAGCCAGCGGCGTTGTGGGGCTCGATCCCACGACCTGAGATCATGACCTGAGCTGAAACCAAGAGTCAG
Organism: Nasua narica; assembly: GCA_028533885.1. Lineage (NCBI taxonomy): Eukaryota > Metazoa > Chordata > Mammalia > Carnivora > Procyonidae > Nasua > Nasua narica. Next base: position 82,796,195 of record CM052798.1, on the reverse strand, counting down.
ACGCTCCACAGACTATGCCACCAGGAGCCCCAGAACACTGGTTTTTAAACTACGTTCTAAGAAAACCTTGATTTCCTGAAAAGGCCTTCTTTGAATTCAGTGGATCATCAGGCTGATAAAAGATTGTTACTGGGTGCCTGGGTGGCTCAGTTGGTTGAGCAACTGCCTTCGGCTCGGGTCATGATCCTGGAGTTCCGGGATCGAGTCCCGCATCGGGCTCCCGGCTCCTCAGGGAGTCTGCTTCTCCCTCTGACCTGCTATCTCTCACTTTCTCTCTCTCTCTCTCAAATAAATAAATAAATAATAAAAAAAATTTTTAAAGATTATTACTTCCAGCTTTAGTCTTTGCTGTCAAAACGTGTTGCTCGTGGGGGCACCTGGTGGCTCCGTCGGTTAAGCGTCTGCCTCTTGGTTTTGGCTCGGATCATAATCTCAGGGTCGTGGGACCGAGCCTGGCTTCTGGCTCTGCACCCCAGAGGAGTGTTCTTGTCCCTCCTCCTCTGCCCCCCCCACCCCTCCCCGCACCAACTCGCTCTCAAATAATCAATAAATAAAATCTTTAAAAAAAAAATGTTTTGCTCATCAACACGGCCTCATGGCTTTTCTAACCTAATTTTGATAACAGCTGTTAGGAGTTAAAATATATAAGTGTAGACCTTTTACTTACTGTGTCTATTATTTATAATTATAATCTTATATAAGATTTCATTTATACAAAAAAAAAAGGATTTCATTTACACAAATTACACTGCTTAGGGGGGAAAAAAAGATTGCAACCCCTTTCCTTAGCTTTCCTAATCCCTCTAGCCCTCAGCTGCTTTTTCTTTTTGCCATAGCACCCCATACGGTTCACTGTCTACCATACTATAGTTTATCATATATTTATAGTCATTCCTATTTATTGTCTGTCTCCCCCTCCCCCCACCAGAATGTAAGTTCCATGAAGATAGGGAACTTTCGTCTGTTTTGTTTGCCGATGTCGTCCAGGCACCTGCAATAGGACCTGGCAGATAGTAGAGGCTCGCTAACTACTTGCTGAATGAGTTCCCTTTTCCTTCCACAGTGATCGGTGGGGCGTGGGTCATCAGGGCTCTTCCAGCGTCCAGACAGCAGCGGTTTACAAAGAGTCATCTTTAGCATGGCCAGAAGGATGGTTCTTCTCCCTGCTTCTCCCCGGGGCTGCTGGTACCCGCTCCCCCCAGACCCTACCCGCCCTCGGGAACCTCACCTGAGTATTTGTCGGGGTCACACTGGTGGCAGGAAGTTTCCCCCTTATTTGAATAGGAGTTGGCTGGGCAAAGTTCACAAAAAGAAGAGCCCTGCTTGTCTGCATATGTGCCAGGTTTGCAGGGGAAACATTCGGAAGTGTAGGCCACCCCTACGGAGGAAGAACGGCATGGAGAAGCAAGGGTTGAGCCCCGAGACTGAGCCCCGTGGGGGCCGACTCCTCCCCAGCCCGCAGAGTCAGGAAGTGAGCAGCAGACCCCAGGCCCCGCGGCCTCTCGGTACCTGTTATGGCGATGTTTCTCACCAGCACAGGCTTGGAGACTCTGGACCACACTGAGAAGGCTGTGGTTCTCCAATAGAGGACATTGTTGCCTCGGTTTAGCTCGACCTAAAAGCCACAAACAGGAAGACAGATATCCCTAATCCATCAGATTAGCCTCTGGTGGGGACCGTCCCCTTACCATCTGCGGGGCGGCACCTTTTCTGATCCCCTCCCTCAACTTCTTCAGCTTTGCCCTTCCTCCCAACTCAGCTTAGCTCCTCTCTGCTTTGAAGCCTCCTCTTACCACCCTCTCCTGGCCTCTCCCTCACCCGCATATACTGTGAATATCTCCAAGGTGAGACCCAGGAAGGGACCTACAGGGACTGACTGACAGGAGGGGGGAGTGGAGGTCCCTCATTCTTCTCTGGTTCTGAGTATCCACGCCCCATCCCAGAAGACCTGGCCCTTAGAGCTGGCAAGCTGCCGGTCCTTGGGGTCGGGCCACGGGTGCCAGTCATCTCACACCCATACTCTGTCATCTCAAGAGGACAGCAACTATGGCGTCCTCATCAGGCCGGACGCCTGCCCTCCAGGGACCGGGCGTGTGAGCCCAGACAGGGAAGAAGCTCTCCTCGGACGAAATGCCCGTGGCCCCTTTGCTGGTATCCCCAGGAAAGGCTCTGTGGAGGCTGGCAGGTTACTTACACTGTGGAATTCCCATCCTTTCTCTGTGGTTTTCATCCACCTGGAGTCATCTACATTGGACTGGCATTGGTCATTCTGAACCTGAGGGGGCGGGAGTTTGGGAAGAGAGTCTCAGCTTTCCAAGAAAATGGGTTCCTTACCCCCGTGCTGTCACAGCCTTCCAGAGGGCCCTTGTAATGGGAGAAGAGCTGCCTATTTCCTTTGGGGACCGAGCCTTGAAGCAGGGCGGGAGCTAGCTACAAAACACCATGGCATCAACACCAAAGGAATAGCTTGTACTCAGAAGCCCTTACACGCTGTTTTCATGTCTGCACGGACAGAACGCCTAGGGTCTCCTGGACCCTACTCTTCCCCTTCAGACCCCCCCACCCCCGCCCCTGGCTTCTGCCTTTCTCCTCGCCTCTCACAGTCTCAGCTCATTTTGTCCATGGTTCTCTCCAGAGGGAAGATCACTGTGGGAAATCCCCAACCAGAAGTACGCTTGTGATTCCTATCAGTGAATCTGGGCCCTGGAGAGTCTTTACCTCCCATCCTCCCCCGGGGCCGGGAGCTTACAAAAAACTCAAAGATGATGCTGGAGTCTGGGTAGTAGTACTCAAAGTTGACGGTGCCAGACTGCTTTAGGTTGACGGCGTACATCAGCGTGGCTGTGCATTCGTCCGTGTTGGAGGAGATGTAGTCACCCAGGGGAACCCACTTGGACCTGTGAGGAAACAGGAGCCATGTTCACCGGCGGGGGCACGGCCCACCGTGCTCTGTGCGAAGTGCAGCTCTCACATCCCGCTGGGTCTCTGAGGAACTCCAGACCTGTGATTCGTCGATGGGAATTTAGACATGAACAAGAATGACCTCCAGATCCAGGAGCCTGGGGATACAGCAGACACAAGGAAGACAGGTAGGTGCACCCCCACACTCTACAGAACTAACCAGAAGATAGATGGCAGGTGTTGTGAGGGGAAGCAGGGTAACGTTTATCGGTTGCTTACTATCTCCCTGGTACTGAACTACGTGTTTTGTATTCATGACTTCTTTTCCTTCCCATTGAATGGATGATGAAACTGAGGCTCAGTGGAGGCCTTGCCTGATGTCACACAGTCAGCAAGCAGCAGGGCCGAGGTTCAGACCTAGGTCTGCCCAACTCCAAGGCTGTCAGAGAAAGTCTTCAGAACCCAGGAGTCCATCCAGTCTAGCCCACCTGTTTTTCTGGAAATGCTCACTTTTAGATGCTGCATGTAACTGGTAACTGGGAAAAAGGAAGGCCAGAGAACCTCAGAGACAATCAATCTAGTCTTGTAATTTCTTTTTCTAAATATCTCTCTACTCGGTCCAACCCTACCCCAGGGCTCTCCCTCTTCCTCGCACCCCCACCCCCAGCTCTGAACCGGCCCCTATCTCGCCTCCCTGTATCCAGTCCTGCCTCCTCCAACGCCTCCTCCACGCCGTGGCTGCAGAGGTCCTCCAGAAGGAAAAGCTGTCCATGCCACTTCCCTTGGAATAGGGCACAAATCCACACCTACTCTCTAGACGCCAGCCCGCCAGCATTTCTTCCTTTATTTACTTAGAGGAGGGGGAGAGGGACAGGGAGAGGGACAGGGAGAATCTTAAGCGGCTTCCACGGCCAGCACGGAGCCCATCATGGAGCTCCATCTCACCACCCTGAGATCATGACTTGAGCCCAAAGCAAGAGTCAGACAGTTAACTGACTGAGCCCCCCAGGAGCCACTCCCTCCCTCTGTTTAATTCCTACTCATGTCTTAGGATAAATGTCACCTCATTTGACAAGTCCTCCTTGACTCTGCTGGCATCGGCTATGTGCACCCTGAGCTGTCACCGATTCTCTTCGCGTAGCCACAGCTCTCTTCTACTTCACTTACACATATCACCAAAGATTTAAGACCACCGCTGTGCTTAGGAAATACAATACAGAGGCCTCCTGGGTGGCTCAGCCAGTTAAGCGTCTGCCTTCGGCTCAGGTCATGATCTCATGAGTCCGGCTCCCAGTTCAGCGGGGAGCCTGCTTCTCCCTCTCTCTCTCCTTCTGCTTCTCCCCCCTGCTCGTGCTCTCTCTCTCTCTGTCAAATAAATAAATAAATAAACAAACAAACAAATAAATAAATAAAATCTCTCTTTTTAAAAAGATTTTATTTATTTATTTGACAAAGAGAGATCACAAGTAGGCAGAGAGGCAGGCAGAGAGAGAGGGGGAAGCAGGCTCCCCGCTGAGCAGAGAGCCCGATGCGATGCGGGGCTCGATCCCAGGACCCTGAGATCATGACCTGAGCTAAAGGCAGAGGCTTTAATGCACTGAGCCACCCAGGGGCCCCTTCAGTCTTCTTTAACTGTCTGTCCTCCTGGCTGGCTGACAGACTCTCCAAAAGCAGAGGTCACACTTGTCTTGCTCACTATTGTTGCGGCGGCACCAAGCCCCGGGCCTGGCACACAGGAGGGACTCAGGATTACACTGCCGGATGTGGAAAAGGATGACCAAAGATAAGCCCATTATATCACTGTTTGGCCTGAGACCAGCCCAGGCAACTATTAACAGTGGCCAGTGAAGGGGACCTCCAGTAGTCCACTGGTTTCCCCCTGCCGTTGTTAGAATAACAACATGTATTCCCAGTTCTTCAATGGTGTTATTCTCAAACGGAAGCTTATCCAAAATACCTAAGCTGAGCTCATTCCAGACACCCCGGCTAACCTAATGGTATTGATTTCTCCTGTTAAAAGAGACAACCCTCACTGCTGATGGGCTCCATGGCATTATCTATAAATAACTCCCAAAGTGAGATGAATAATTAAAAGGATGCCGTAAGTGGGCTACATTTGCGCAAGGCATCACGATTCTGGGTTTTGTCAGAGCTGTCTCTGGCGAAGATCATTTCACGTTCACTAACAACAACATGTGTTGATTGATTTCTAGTGCCAGGCATTGCTCTAAATTCTTCACATGGATTGTTTCATTTAATCCTTACCACAACCTATAAGAATACCACGTTTATCACTGTTTTTTGTGGGGGGGGGGTTGTTTTTGTTTTTTTGTTTTTTTTGTTTTTAGGATGAGGAAATTGAGGACGCTTAACTAATCACACAGCTAATCACAGAGTAATTAGTCTGATAAGTGCTGTAAAGAGAAATAGAAGATGGTGTAAGAGCGCGTGTGTAATGGGAATCTCTGGGGCCGGGGCCAGCAGCTCCCACGAAGTGACATTTAGGCAGAGACCTGAAGGTAAAGCAGGAGCCAGCCGAAAGAGCTGGAGAAGAGTGTGTCCAAAGACCCAGGCGGGGAGCACCTGGGTGGCTCAGTTCACTGAGGGTCCGACTCCTGATTTTGGCTCAGGTCATGATCTCAGGGTTGTGAGATGGAGCCCCACGTCAGGCTCCTCGCTGGGTGTGAAGTCTGCTTAAGATTCTCTCTCCTGGGGCGCCTGGGTGGCTCAGTGGGTTGAAGCCTCTGCCTTCGGCTCAGGTCATGATCTTAGGGTTCTGGGATCGAGCCCCACATTGGGCTCTCTGCTCAGCAGGGAGCCTGCTTCCCCCTCTCTCTGCCTGCCTCTCTGCCTACATGTGATCTCTCTCTCTCTGTCAAACAAAAAAATAAAATCTTTAAAAAATAAAAAAAGATGCTCTCTCCCTCTGCCCCTCCCCCTACCTACTCATGCATGCTCTCTCTCAAATAAATAACATCTTCAACCCCCCCCCCCCCCGCCATACACACACACACAAAACAAAGACCCAGGAAGGAAAGAGCATGGTTGCCCGCGTGGCTGGAGCCCTGGTAAGCCAGAGGGAAGGTAACTTGGGCGAAGCCGGCGAAATGGGCAGAAGGCAGAGGCTACACCGAGGCAGGGCCATGCATGCCTTGGCAAGGCATTGGATTTTATTCCCAGAAAGCAGGAATCCGTGGAATCTGGAGTTTTGAGCGGGGAACTACTGTGCTTGGTTCTATGTTTTAAGTACATGGGTCTGGCTGCTGGTGGCCAGAGGCCAGAGGCTGGAGCAGAAGCCCCCAGGTTGGGGGACGGGAGGCAGAACAGGCAGGAGGCGGGCTCTGCTCAGGTTGCAGGCAGTGGGGATTGGATTCAGGTAAATACCCAGTTGAGCAGAAAAGCCAGGCACTGGGTTTCTTGGTACTAGCTCCACGGCCGCCTTTCTGAGGGCAGTGGGGAAATCCCAAAGCCTCTCTAGGTGCCCATTTCCTCTCTGCTTCTACAGAGGAGAAACATCCTTTACCCCTCCCGGGGATGTCTCGGGCTGCCTGAAGATCCAGGCCCTGAAGCCTTCTGTGCTATGGAAATACAAGTTGTTATTAACCGGCCCACATCCTGTCTTGCTGCGTGGTAATGATTTCTGGACTCTCAGTGAGGTCCCCAGAGAGACAGAAAGTCTTTCTTCGTGAAGGTAAGAATTGATTGAGTGAGCCAGGCCTGCACCTTGTTTGAGGTCAATCACATTCCCTATTAGGGCGCAAATGGGTCCCCTTTCAGCTTTAATCCTCTCTGGCTTTATCTCTGCTGCCAACCTTGTCATGCCAATGATTTTGACATATAATATTAGACGCTAAAGTGGCATTAAAATTGGACGATAAAATGCCTGCTGCCCGGCTCTGATAATGATGCTTCCGTTGTTGTTTTTTTTTTTTTCTCTCTGGATAATGGTACTTCTATTTAAGTGTAGAATGGAAGACATTGGTCCCAATTTTAGAAATCCAAGTGTAACACAAGTGTCAACAAATTTTAACTTCTTTTTATCCTTTTGATTGGTTGGGCATAAGAGAAACTTTCATGTACTTTCCTCCCACCTTCTTTTATTTTTTCATGGGGGTAGGGGCAGAGGGCGATCGAGAATCTTAAGCAGGCTCCATGCTGAGCGTGGAGCCTGACGAAGACAAGGAAGACGACGAAGACGTGGGGCTCCTCTCACAACCCTGAGATCATGACCTGAGCCGAAATCAAGAGTCAGATGCTTAACTGACTGAGCCTCCCAGGTGGCCCTTCTCTCATCTTCTTTGTCAATATTTAACAAGAAGCAGTGGTGATTGTCTTTCACGTGTGTACACCCCTCCACAATCCCCCCGTCAGAACCCAACGTTGCCTTGCTCACACTACATGTTCTTTGAGAATGTCTACCCGGGGCAGTAGAAAGCTTGGGACTGCGTCTGAATTCCAATATCACCAGTTCGAAGCTGGGTGAAAAAGGACAAGTCACTTAACCTCTCTGAGCCTCCGGTTCCTCAGGTGTGTGAAGGGAACAATAATATCACTCTCAGAGGGTTCTTGAGAGGATTATAGAAAGTAATATAGGGAAAGCATCCAGAACAGTGCCTGGCACATAAAATCCGCATCATTTAATTCTTGTTCCTGGGATTAAATATCCAAAGCTATGATAAGGATAGCTCACCAGTTCCCGAAGAACCTGGGGCTGAGCTTTTCAAGTACTGAAAAGATCACCTTCTGAACTGCCGAATTTTCCGGTTCCCAGGGTCTCAAGGGGTTTGGACCACCACTAACCAAAGCTCTGGTCCTGGCCTATCCCCGCCAACCCTATAAACTCCGGTTGGGCAGTCCCGTTTTAGAAGTTAGCACCGAAGCCAGGGAGCTACCTAACGCTTTGTGCATTGTGTTGCACTCAATTTGAGGAAGTTTATTGCCGATCCAAAATCCCCTGGTGGAAACCCAGTTAGGTTTTGTGGTAAGTGGACTGGGTCACTTCACCCTTGTCCACCTCATCCACCTATCGCCCCCCCGTTCTTCACCTCTCACAAGCGCCTGTCAGTCCCTGATAAGTTTGGGTCAGTAAGGGTGGGCTGAGGTGGGCATCATACCCAACAGTCCCGTGGGAAGCGGCTCCAGCCTCCCCTTGGCTGCTTGGCTCCCTCGTTTCCACCCTCCCCAGCCCAGCACAGGCGAAGGGAGAGGGGGAGGCACTCACGCAGTGCAGTTCTCCGTGGACTCAGTGGTGCTGTCCTCCATCTCCATGTTGGTTGAGAGGCTGGCAAAGCCATGGGGCAGCTCGTCCCATTCGTCGAACCGGATGCCCGTGCCGAGGGAGTAGCGGCCCTCGGCGCACGGCTTACAGGACTGGTCCTTCATGTCCAGAAACTCCCCAGCTTTGCAGGAGAAGGCTGGAACACAGCGCGGGGATGAGGGGAGGGTGGTGAGGCCGCTGCGCCCCCCCAGGAGAACTGGGCAGCTTGCAGGCACCCGAAAAGGGGGAACGAAGGATCGAGATCTAGGAGCTTGCTCCACGAAGATTTAGAACCATGGCACATCTTGGGTGATTCCATGTATATGGAATGTCCAAAATTGGCAAATCCGCAGAGACAGAAAGCAGATTTGCGGTGCCTGGGACTTGCGGGGGGAGAGCATGGGGAGAGGTTGCTCGTGGATGTGATGTTTCTCTTGGGGGTGATGAGAATACTGTGAAGCTAGACAGTGGTGGTACAACTGTGATTATTCAAAAAAAATCACTGGGCTTTACACTTTCAAGGGGTGAATTTTATAACATACAACTTATATCTCAATAAAGTCGTTATTAAAAAAAAAAAAAAGAGGGCTCCTGAGTGGCTCAGTTGGTTGGGCGACGGCCTTCGGCTCGGGTCATGATCCCGGAGTCCTGGGATCGAGTCCCACATCGGACTCCTGGCTCCGCGGGGAGTCTGCTTCTCCCTCTGACCTTCTTCCCTCTCATGCTCTCTCTCACTGTCTCTATCTCAAATAAATAAAATCTTTAAAAAAAAAAAAGACTTAGGGCTGTGGGAATTCTGCCTTGCTGAGGAGCTTTGGGCTTGTCCGTGACATTTCTTAAGGGAAAGCCTCAACCATTCTGAGAACTCTCCAGTAGAACCATGGCCTGTCGTGCCGACCCCTCTGAAGGGTGCTTCAGCCATGAATTTCCCCCTTGAGTCTCTGGCCTCTGTCTCCTTTCTGGTTCCACTGCCGCCATGTTGGTCGGGTTCTCGTGCCTATTAGCTCCCCTACTGCAGTGTCCTCCTAACTAGTTCCTTGTTTCCTGTTTTTTTGCTCATTCCGTGGTCAGAGGTAGCTTTCTTTTTTTTTTTTTTTTTAAAGATTTTATTTATTTATTTGAGAGACAGAGAAAGCGAGAGAGAGCATGAGAGGAGAGAAGGCTAGAGGAAGAAACAGACTCCCCGCAGAGCTGGGAGCCTGATGTGGGACTCGATCCTGGAACTCAAGGATCATGACCTGAGCCAAAGGCAGTTGCCCAACCCACCGAGCCACCCAGGCCCTCAGAGGTAGCTTTCTAAAATACAGATATGGGGCACCTGGGTGGCTCAGTCATTAAGCATCTGCCTTTCACTCAGGTCGTGATCCTGGGGTCCTGGGATCTAGCCCCACATCGGGCTCCCTGCTCAGCAGGAAGCCTGCTTCTCCTTTTCCCACTCCCCCTACGTATGTTCCCTCTCTCACTGTCTCTCTGTCAAATAAATAAATAAATAAAATCTTAAAAAAATAAAATAAACAAAACACTGATATATACTATTTTTGCTATTATAAAAATCATTATAAAAATGCTATTATAAAAATCATCAGGCACTCCCCTTTGGTTATAGAATTAAGCTCTCAGCCAAGTATTCAAAGCCTTCCATAATTTTCCCTCAACCTAACTTTCCAGCTTGATCTCCCCCTACAGGATTTTCTCCACCTCAGCCCCCTCTGTCACCTCCCCTGTGTTGCCTCCTTTCCCAGACCACATGTTCTTCCCTGAATGTGTCTGGTGTTTTTCCACCTGCAAACTTTTTGCCCAAGTGGGCCCCCCAGCTCTTCCTGATCCCCAAGCATCCATCAGTAACTCCCATTCTTCTTTACCCCATATTAATAATCATATCGACGTGTGCCTCCCACTAGGCTATGCGCTCCTCCAGGCGCAGTGGCTCGGTGACGGGCACCGACGTGGCAGGGGCTCCATAAAGGTTTGCTGAAAAAATGAAGGGAGGGATGGATGTCTGCTTCTTCCACCACACTGTAGGCATCCGAAGGCAGAGACTGGGCCTTAGGTCTCTTCGTGGTTCACGGCACGTCCACATAGGAGGAGCTCAACTGAGTTGGCCAAGGTACCTGAAGGTGGCCCATTTCTTAGCATTAGTCACACCTGGGTCCTGCTCAGATCTTAGCAATATGCACTCATGAATTTAGCAGGCACTTATTTGCTCCTCGACTGAACCAGGCATCGGGCAAGCTTTTTTTTTTTTTTTAGAATTTAAATGTCCCCAATCTCCTTTCCAAATCTTCAAGTATTCCTTGACTCTAGTCCCTATTGTTACCCCTTTGCATTTCTAGAAAGAACAGTGGCGGGGGTGGGGGGGGCGGTGTGGAGAGCTGCAGACAAGTTGCCCCCTTCCTGACTGCATGGACTGGGGAAGGTTCTCGTTCCCTGAAGGGAAGCCCAGTGCATTTTAAAGATCTGTCTCTGCAGAAATCTGTCTTCTCTGGTTTCCTTTTCAAGAACAAAAGCAAATCACAGTCTCCCCTAATGACTGATTGTGGCTGGTGAGTGTAGATTGGAGCGACCCGCCCAGGCACAAAAGCAAATGGATGCGAACCAGGAAAAAAAAAAAAAGATCTGAGTGGCACACAGCTGGAGTTGCTCATTCTTTATCCCCGATGGGATTTCAATTAAAAGAAAAATGAAAATAAAGGCAAATTTAGATGCCTGGTTTGCAGCCATGAAATAATATTTCTGTGCCAAGTCTCTACGGACAGGGTGGAGGTCTAACCGAGGGCAAGATCTGATTGCTTCAGTCAGCGGCACCGGCACCATTGGGGAGGGCCTAACTCGGATGGTGGGAGGCTTGGGGCAAAGGCCAAGGGTGAGAGGCAGGATGGCTTACAGCACTCGGTGCCCTTGACCGGGTCGGGGAGGCTGGTGCACAGGCCCGGGGTGTGCGGCACGGCGACCCTCCACCTGGATCCTGTGCTGTCACACGCGGTGTACTCGTAGTGGTACTCGGACTGCGAGGGAGACAATGGAGGGCAAGATGTGCATTAGCGGGGATCAGACATTAATAGCTTTCCGCCCACTGCCCACTCAGCGTGACGACTTGCCGAGGGGCCAAGCCAGACTTGCGTCCACCCTCCCCAGCAGGGAGCAAGGATTATGGTGGCTACCGACACTGACCAACATGGTACCAAGCCAGCCACACAACCCCTTACTCCACCTCTTCCTGGGCAGCCAGCAGGGACCGTGCCCAAATGCTTGTTAGGAAGCCTACAGAAGCTACAATGACTTGAATCCTTCCTCTCCAGCCAGCCGTGGTCTAGTCCTCAGAAATCCTTTCTGTGTGGCAACTCTCTTGGCCCCTGTGTATAAGGAATGACCTGATAGGCAAGAGTAAGGTGAGAAGGGAACTACAAAACGGGCTAGAAACTGGTGCAGTTTTTCTTGTCCCCAACGGTAGAATTATGAGCAAGTTCTGGTCCATAGAAAATGTTCAAAGGATTGTCACAGAAGCTGTATTTCCTTGTTCCTCATACTCCCTTCTGCCCAGAAAGACTCTAAATTCCCACCTTGCGTTTTATGAAAACATCATTATTTTCACTCAGGCAGCTTTCATCACCGGGAACCTGTTCATACCTAATTTCTCTGTGCACTGGGAAACTCACAGTTCAGTCGCTTTCCTGAACTAACACTAACCTAAATGACAGCCACTACACAGCCTAATCAAGCATTACATAGAATAATAGTAACAACAAAAATAATAAAAAGCACTATGTGGGAGGAAAAAAGACCACCATAGATGCATCCCATACCCTTAAACGTTGCTACCTCTTTTAAATCTTATAATAAGCGACAGACCACAAGATTAATGTAATTTTGGCTCTGACAAGTATTTTATAAGCCGCCCTTACCTAAATCTATATCCAAGTGCCAGAGTACTTTGTACTATAATATCTATAAGAAAAATAGGTTTGAAGTCCCCTTCGACCCACCTAACAGTGTGACTGCATACCACGTGTAAACGCAAGGAGCAGAGACTAAAAATGAGACAGTTTTGAAGTTTGCTAATCTAAGAATACATCAGAACCAAAAGGGGAAAACTTTACCTTTTGGAAGAGTAAACACACTGCATTTCTTCTAAGATGCATATTTCTTTCGCACTTTAACATCCATGAAATCACAACTGATGTCATGAGAAAGCACTGTCATATTTTAACTGATAAAACTCTTCCTCTCTTTGCCATACATAGAAAATGGTGGGTCTTAGAAGCAATAGCATCTCAGATTTGTGGAAACACGGTGAACGTGTCGTTTCTCGAGCTGTCGTTTCAGAAACTTAAGATTGTAAGAGAACAACTTTATTTCTCTCTAGTGTACATATTTACCAGATATATATTATATGCCCAGCTGTTAGAGTTACTCAGTGTCGTGCCCAGTAGGGTTCAAGAGAACAGTCCACAAACTCAGCATTTTCATCCAAAGGGAGAATATGCAGAGAAGGGGAAAACTGGGGGAACTGTGAGCGTAACTTTTGATGAGAATCTTCGGCTTTGGACTTAGATGTCGGTGTCATCTAGGAAAGAAAGGGCAGCAGGATGACAATCCTTTGTGCCCTTGGGCTACTGTCTCTCTGGGTCTATTTTTCCCCATAATTCCAGTCTTTTCCTTATCTCAGAGGACGCTGAGATGAATAGGGCAACTACACATATAGCAATTCCAGGTCTAAAAACGATACTCCCCAAAGGGTTTTCCTGCAAGAATGAGGCTTAAAGTCCACAGCGTGTAAATTAAATGCAGCATCGAGCGAACCAGGCGGAAAGGATTCGATGTTCTGCCTGTGAGCATAATCAACGCTGGTCATCTGCATAGTAATTTTGCAAGTCCCAAACACGGTCTCGTTGGATCTTCAACCTCCCCAGAAGGCGAGCAGAGCCGGAGTGTTGACCTCGTACGGATGAGAAAACACTCTCGACGAGGTGAAAGGGCCTGTCCCAGCTCACACCGCGGGTAAGTCACCGCGCTAGAACCGGCGCCTTCCCACCCGAAATCCGCCACCTTCATACGTCCGGCCAAACACAAGTTCCCGCTGGGCCAACTTTAACAGCCAAATCTAAAAATTAAATAAGACAGTGCTGGCGGTCTGCCAGCAGCCAGACTCGCTTCTGAGGCCCGAGGATTGGTGTTAAAATACCTAATCTGTTCGGGCAGATCATTTGGCTTTTTTGGAGACACAGGGCCAAGTCCGTTTCTTTCCGCTGCCTTTCATTTGGCGTCCCCTGGGTCCCACTTGGGTGGGAGGTTTGCTGGGAAAATGGTTGATTCCAAGCCTTAGAAAATTCCCCTTTCAATATGTGCTAATTTACTTCGGGTCACTTGGGGATATTTCCACCAGCTGTTGCAAATCTGAAGTATATTTGGAGGCTTCACCATTCAGGACGTAAGCTTAGACAGGCAGCTGAATCAGAGGCACTAACTGGCAGCGCTCCTCGACTAGAGTCAGCATTCCGTGAACAAATGGAGTTTACCCAGCGATCTGTCTTTGAAAGCGCACGGTCTGCGTAACGTACAAACTGACAAAGGAGACCCACAGGTATATTCGGTGTGTGTGTCCACAACACAGTTCTTTGCTCTCCATGCACAGTGATATGACACATATCCAAATCACAGTTTTATTCTTTTTTTTTAAAGATTTTATTTATTTATTTGACAGAGAGAGAGATCACAAGTAGGCAGAGAGGCAGGCAGAGAGAGAGGGGGAAGCAGGCTCCCCGCTGAGCAGAGAGCCCGATGCGGGGCTCGATCCCAGGACCCTGAGATCATGACCTCAGCTGAAGGCAGAGGCTTTAACCCACTGAGCCACGCAGGCGCCCCACAGTTTTATTCTTTTTAAGATTTATGTTTATTTATTTGAGGGAGGAGGGGCCGCAGGGGAGAGAGAAAGAATCTCCAGGGCACTCCCCGCTGAGCACTAAGCCAGACACAGGGCTTGGTGATCCCACAGCCCTGAGATCATGACTTGAGCCAAACCAAGAGATGGATGTTTAACCAACAGAGCCAGCCAGGTGCCACCCCCCGCACCCCTGCAAATCACAATTTTATTTAATTTATTTATTTATTTTTAAAAAGATTTTATTTATTTATTTGACAGAAAGAGATCACAAGTAGGCAGAGAAGCGGGCAGAGAGAGAGGAGGAAGCAGACTCCCTGCTGAGCAGAGAGCCCGATGCGGGGCTCCATCCCAGCACCCTTAGATCATGACCTCAGCTGAAGGCAGAGGCTTTAACCCACTGAGGCGCCCCAAGATAATTTTATTTTAAAGGTTTTATTTATTTATGAGAGAGAGAGAGAGAGAGAGTGGGAGGGAGAGGAAGAATGAGTGAAGCAGACTTCACACTGAGGACAGAGTCCCACACAGGGCTTGATCCCACGACCCTGAGATCATGACCTGAGCCGAAACCAAGAGTCAGATGCTTAACCGACAGAGCCACCCAAACTCCCCCAAAATGGTCAAGATGATTTTACGCTATGTGTATTTCACTACAATTTTTAAAATTAAACAAAACAAAACAAAAAGATTATGCTACAGGAAACTGCCCAATCTCTGACTTAACCTATTAAGTACACCAGAGAGTAGAAGCCTATGATCTGGTAGTCTATGTTTAAGAAATACCCCCGAAAGAAAAGCACATATGTTAGCCAAATTAAAAAGACGCCACGAGGGAGGAGGGGAGGAAGGGGCGGAAGACGATAGACAGAGTGGCCATCAGGACCCGCTCACTGGATACGCCCACCCTAGGCGGTCCCCTGGTGCTTATGTGCTTTCTACTGACAGCTGCTGGAAAGCAGTGCGCTGCAATTGTGCAAATAAAGAGTAAGTGCCAAAAAATATTGTCTTTCAAACATTCTGCTCTTTTGGAATTAAAATGTTTAAACTCTGGAAATACTGTTCACTTGGAACACATCAGGTCTTCCACATTCTAGGAAAATGGTGTTCACTTATTCCTCAATCAACATGTGGTTCCTGAGGGCCCCTTCTGCGCTAAGTTCTGAGGAAGCAGCGATGTCTGAGCTGGTCTCAGTTCTCCAGGAGCGGAGACGCGTGCGTGGTGGGGAGTGTGCTCGAAGGGATGGGGCAGGGAGGAGACAGATCGTAAACACGTCGATAGGTAGGCTAATTCTGGTCCCCCACCATTCTCTACAATTAACTATCCTTGTACAGTCTTGCTTGCCCCCACTTTATCCAGAGAAGGTTTAGATATCTGTTAGGGACTGCATATTTGTGTTGTTGTAGGACAGTATTTGGAGGTGAGGCCTTTGGGGGGTAATTAGGAGATGAGGCTGAAGCCCCCACGAAGGGATCAGTATCCTTAGAGGAAGAGGAACAGAGTCTCGTATAAGGGAAGATACAGTGAGAAGAGGGTTATCTGCAAACCAGGCAGAGCGCTCTCCCCTGACACTGGATCTCCCTACACCTTGATCTTGGACTTCCCAGCCTCCACACCATGAGTAAGAGACGCTTGCCTTTGAAGCAGCCTATAGTATTCTGTGAGAGCAGCCCGAGCGGACAAGACCATGTCTAAGAGCTCTGGCAAAGGCTGTAACACGTCTCTGACTCCAACTTGACACTAACCATGGAAACACACTGTTTCTTTTTCAACTCGCAGTGGTTTGAAAGCCATGACAAGGCCGAGCACCACTTCTTGGAAGGAAGTAACCTCTGTGACAGCAGAGCTGACACAGAGAGGGTCAGGAAGGACTGTAAGAGGAACAGGCACTGGGTGACCGGATGGCTGTGTGGCCCATTGCTCCTCCAACCTTCTTCCTGCCAGGGCATTTCCCCAGTCCAGCTGGCCACGGACGCTGGCAACGGGCGCCCCAGACTGGCTGGAAAGTCAAATGGCTGCTCCCCAAACGGGCCTGCTGGGATTAACACGGTGGTCCCAGGAGTCCCCGGGAGCCAGAGCTGCAGTGGTCCCTGGAGGGAAATGAGGGCTCAGGGCGGTGCTGAGCAAGCCATCCGAGGGACGGACTCTTCTGGGCCTCACTCTTTGCATATGTAAACTGAGAAGGTTGAATTTAGGCCTTTTCTAAGATTCCTTCCCCTTCTGATACCTTATTCTTCTATGGCCGGAACCTGCACGGTAATCAGTTCTCCCTTCCACCATTGCCTCCTGCTTCCTTCAAAATGGCTCTGCTCAGTTTTTAAAATAATTATCAAAGTAATCCATGTTCATTGCAGAAAAGATGAAAACGCACAATTAAAATGATAGTAAAAAAAATTTTTTTTAAATAATAAAATGATAGTAAAAATCAGCTGCAAGCCCAAGCAAGCAGACATCACTACTTTAAACGTACAATTGCATTTCTTTCCAGAGCCTTTTTCTATACGTGCGCACGCATTTCTAAAAACAAAATGAAGATCATACAGTTTAGAGTTTTGTACTGTGACTGTTTTTTGTTTTGTTTTCTGTTGTTGTGTTTTACAATTTTGGTCACAAGCACTTTCCCTTGTCTTTAAGGGCTGTACTGCAGTTCCTTTAACATTGAATTTTATCTAACTTTTTCCTTATTTTAAATAGCACTACTATGAAGCCTTCTGTGTATCTCTCATTATTTGATTTGGATACATTCCCAGAAGTGGAATTTACTAGGGTAAAGAGTACAAGTTTCTTTAAGGTTCTTGATCAGAGAGGGAGATTTCTAAGCGAAAACAGACATTTCTAAGTCCTTTTTTTTTTTTTTACTTTTTATTGTCCAAAATGTCTAATATTTACTTTTTTCTTTTTATTTGACAGAGAGAAAGAGATCACAAGTAGGCAGAGAGGCAGGCAGAGGGAGAGGGAGAAGGAGGCTCCCCAGGACCCTGAGATCATGACCTGAGCCGAAGGCAGAGACTTTAACCCACTGAGCCACCCAGGTGCCCCAAATATTTACTTTTTAAAAACAGAATATAATGAATCCCAGGGCCCCTGGGTGGCTCAGTGGGTTAAAGCCTCTGCCTTGGGCTCAGGTCATGATCTCAGGGTCCTGGGATTAAGCCCCGCATCAGGCTCTCTGCAAAATCAGCAGGGAGCCTGCTTCCCTCTGCCTCTCTGCCTACTTGTGATCTCTCTCTCTCTCTCTCTCTATCAGATAAATAAATAAAATCTTTAGGGGAAAAAAAAAACAGAATACAGAATATAATGACCCCCATTTCCCAGTTTCAATACTTAATTTCTGCATTCTTGTTCATCTATCTGGACCCAGTCCCCATTTATCTCCACCTACTCCTCCCTTTTGGAGTTCTTTTATTATTTTTAGGTAAAATTTATACACGTTGGAACACACAAATCTTCACTGTTTGAGTTGGATAAAGGGCTACACCCAAGTAAAACATTGGCAGGGTGGAGAATCACAACAATGGTTGGTGGGTGGGGGGGAGAAGGGGATCCCTTCCCTGCCACAGGCAGGATAGACAGAGTCCAGCAGGGGCTCTCACACCCTAAATCCGAGTATCACCAAGTCACTGTTGCATAAAGCCCCAACGACCGGAGGAAGCAGGAGATAAACACGACTTGCGTTTATCTTGGCTGGGACAGGGCCTTCTTCAAGAAACAGGTTCTTAAGTAAATCCGGATTTGACTATAGGCCCTGGGGTCTGGAGGAGGTCACCTCCTGCTCTTCCCCCACCGGCGGGCTCATCCCCTTCTCTCACCATCCTTGAAAAGCAGATCCTCTGGAGAGAATCTCAGGATGGAGGCAGAATAGGCCGGGAGAACACCCTAAGCCTGATACACTGGGATCAATAGGTATTTGTGGACTCAGTGGCAAATGCTTCTTTGCTTGGCAATCACCTGACTCCGATGGGAGCAGATCCCATTAAACAATCCTGACTATCAAGGAGACACTAACCTTTGCTGGGAGGGATGGCATACAGAACATGGGAAACCACAGAGAAATATCAGAATTTGAATATCAGCGTCCCAAATGAGACTTTCTCTTAGGCCCGGCCTCAGCAGGATGAACTCCTGCTCTTTGTTCTTTTTGCTTTGAAGTGTCCTCATTCAGGTTTTGGGTGAATGGTCTGGCTGAGGCTCAGGGGCACAGTGACCTCAGTTTCCCATTGTGAACAGAGGATCTTTCTTATTGTTCTCCAGCCTGTCAGGCTGGGTAGGGCAGCAGGACTTCCCCTCTCTCCCTCCCTCCTCTTCACCCTCAGAGGACTGCTAACTCAGCTAACTCAGTAGCAGTGTCTCCTGGCCCCTAGGACCCAGACATACCCCTCCAGGCCTCTGGTGCTCACGTCTATCTGATCAACACAACTGCCTGGGGATCGTGTTAAAAATACAGATTCCGGGGTTCCATACCCAAGATTCTGATTTTCATCTAGATCTTTTTCCCCTTGCTCTCTCCCTCCTTCAAAAACACACTCTTCTATGCCTTGAGACTTAAGTATTTGTCCCATTTGGAAGCAAATCAGGAAAACAGATGTCCCACAGGACAGAGATCCTTCATCTACGGCCCAGAGGCCATTTCTCTGATACAACGAGATGCAGAATTGCAGGTGTGTGCATTTTCCTGGGCAGAGGGTCTACAGAGCTCATCAGATCCTCAAAGGAGTCTGCAGTCCATCATCCCTCCCCCAGCAGAAAACCGTGAAAATCTGTCATAAAATTAGTAATTTTAAAATAGCTTACTATTTCGCGAAGCAAAAGCTGTTCACTTTTTAGAAGAGGGCTGAAGGACTTTGAAAGTCCATTCAAGGACTTTCAAATTATGATCCAGAGTCTAGGGGTTTAGAAAGCCCCTTTGGAGAGGAGTGGGGATCCCCCCGCTTGAATGACGCAATGCTGTGTTGTTAGTTTTTTCCCTAAAATATTACAGATTTATTTTTCTGGGTGAAGATTTTGTTTTAACCAAAAGTTTCACACCCCAGACTCGGCTTGAAGGAGCAAATGGCTCAAGGTGGAATTGCAGGCACGGAGGCAGGCTCAGAGTCAAGGATGTCTTTGTGGCCTTCCTTTAATCCCGCTCCTAGTCAGGTGTCTCCTCTCCTTGCAAGTGACACAACCTCTCCCCCAGAAGAGGCACCAGACCCAGCAGCAGCCAGAGCAAAGAGACCCCAGGCAGACCGGCCCCCCCACCCTGGCTGTCCTCAAACTGTGTGCTGTTGCCTAGCAACACGGGAGCCCTGGGGTTCCCGGTCTGAAGGAGCATGGGGGAGCCCCGGTCTTACGCTGCCCCCTTTTTCAGCATTTTCTTGTCTACTCTGGGTTTTCGGCTTCCATTTTGGTCAAAAACAGCAGCGACTGTGCTCCGTCACCCTTGCAGGACCTGCCCTGCCAGTCTGGCCATGGACGCGCTGGACAAAACGGGGTCCTGGGTCTTCATTACACGTGGCTGGGGCAGTTTCATTACAGACCCTGACCCTGCTGTCCAGCCTGCCTGGACCCTGAGCTGCCTGTCCATTTTGGGCACAGCCTTGGCCTGGGGGCTTCTGGGAGACACAGGGCAGTGGGGAGCCAGATTTGATGTGGTGATGGCAGCCCCCATTAGTGAGCAGCTATGAGCACTCTCTGCCTGGGCTCTGGGCTGGTCACTTTACATACATCTTCCCGTTCAGCCCCACCCACGCCCCTGATATTATCTCGACTGCCCTGACCTCCCTCTTTACGACTGGAATCCCACCCCCTCTACCCCACTGATCCTCAAATCCCGAGCGACTTTTTTCCAACCACTTACCACCTTCAAACACACTTTATAACTTAGTTATTCATTTCGTTTCTTGTCTATTTCCAGCCCTGCCCTCACTCCAGATCAGATGCGAACTCCATAAGCAGAGGCATCTTTGTTTTCGTTCACTGATGTAGCCCAAGTGCCCAGAACAGTGCCTGACACACAGTGGCTATCAGTAAGGATTTGTTCAATGACTGCCTGGTGGGGAAAAGGTAGACTCTAGAGAAGTTCTGGAGCTGTGCTAGGCACTCTTGATTAGAGCCCAAAGATCCAGACTTTCACCTTGTCCCGCCACCCTAAACTGCACAATCGGGGATCAGTTATTAAATCTCCCTGTGCCCACAAAACAGGGATGACAGTACCCTGCTAAGGTGATATTTTAAATTAACTAATTATCATTATTATTTTTTTTAATTTTCTTTTCTTTTTTTTTTTAAAGGTTTTATTTATTTATTTGACAGAGAGAAAGAGATCACAAATAGGCAGAGAGGCAGGCAGAGAGAGGGGGAAGCAGGCTCCCTGCTGAGCAGAGAGCCTGATGCGGGGCTCGATCCCAGGACCCTGGGATCATGACCTGAGCCGAAGGCAGAGGCTTTAACCCACTGAACCACCCAGGCGCCCCTATTATTATTTTTTTAAGTAGGCTCCACGCTGGGCCCAAACCCACAGCCCTGAGACCAAGACCTGAGCTGCGATCATTAGTCAGTCGCTCAGCTGACTGAGCACCCAGGACGCCCCACATTTTATTTTATTTATTTGTTTATAAGATGATTAAGTAGATCCCACCCACTCACCTAAACTAAGTAACAGAAAATTCTCAGGACAGTTAGGAGATGATATTCAGGAAAGCTCTTTGTAACCTGGCTAACAAAAGAAAAAAGAAAACAAAGCCAGAGGCTGCCAGGACCCTGCCTGGAGAGAGCTCATGGAGGGGGCGCCCAGCCCCTTTCCGCCTCTTCCCTCCTCTTCCTGGCGATAGGGCTGTGAGGAAGGAGACATTTGTGGCCTAACAGCAACGATGACAGCAGGAAGTAGACCCCCCTCCTTGGTTCCCCTTGCTGTTTACCGCCAGTCCCAAGTCACCTTCTGATCCCAGTCTGCTCATACATATGAAATAACATCTGTCCTCTTCCCACTTTCTCTTCCCCAGCAACAACCCCAAAGCTAATCTCTCCAAGAGAAAGGCTAGTCGTTGACATTTAGACACTTGGTACCTCCAACCAGCCTGCCAGGTGCAGAGAGCTTCTCCGTATTGCTTATAAACATCCCTAGGATTGAAATGGCTCTGTCGCCAGGAAACAAAATGTCCCTTTATAAATTTCAATCCCTCTCGGATAGGTGAGGGCTTGGTACACACATCTGTCTCCAAGGCAGGGCTTTATGAGATCATATTTCGAAGATGAGCTTTTCTTGGTTTTTTAATGCGATCAAAATGTTCCATTACATTTTTTCACCTGAGCTCCTAATCATGCATGAAAGAAACAGGGCAGCTAGGTACTGGCCTGTGCAAAACTCTCCAAGGATGGCTTAGTGTTCAGATGTGTTCGCTGTTGATGACGGCGAATTCGAACTGGGAGGACAGACTTCCAGCCTGGGGAGACAGGTCAACACACAAGGCTTCTGGAAGGCCAATGGAGCAAACAGAGCTGAATGGCCACAACGCCAAGGTCTCCTAGAATACTGCTTCTCACACTGGGGCTTAAGAGTCCTCTAACTCTTACCCAGTAGCAGTCAATCTTCCCCGCCCCGAGCCCCCAGGCACCCACCAGTCTACTTTGTATGGGTGTGTTGATTTACCTATCCCTGGCCTTTCATATAAATGGAATTATACAAACAGTGGCCCTCTGTGGTTTTGGGTTTGTGTGTGTGTGTGTGGGTGTTTAATTTTATCGAAGCAATCTCTATATTCAGTGTGGGGCCTGAAGTCGTCACCCCGAGATCAAGGGCCTCATGCTCTACCGACTGAGCCAGCCAGGCGCCCCTAATAGGCAGTTTTTGTATCTGGCTTCTCTTAATCAGCATAGCATTTTCAAGGTTCTTCCTTGCGGTAGCACGTATCGGTACTTAATTCCTTTTTATGGCCCAATAACATTCCATTGTATGGATATACCACATTTTATTTACCCATTCATCACTGGGACATTTGGGAGGTTTCCACTTTTTGGCTATTGTGAATAATGCTGCTATGACCATTCGTGTCCAAGTTCTGGTGTGAACGTCTGCTTTCAGTTCTCTTGGAAATACACTTAGGAGTGGACCCGCTCGGTCCCATGGTAACTCTATGTTTGACTTCTCGACAACGGCCCAACCGCCACCCACAGTGGCCGCACCGTTTTCTATTCCCAGCAGCACGAAGGTTTCGGTGACTCTGCATCCTCGTCAACACTTGCTTGTTCTCCGTCTTCGCAGCCACACTAGCCGACCACGTTATCTCTCAACCGTACCCGGCACTACTCCGGGACAGACCCTCCCTCCCATTAGGACTGCGTCTAGCTGCGGGCTACTTGCTCCCAGCCTCACCCTCAGTGACCCTGAGGGCTGGACAGACCGACTCTAATGGGAGCATTTATACCCTGGAAATCAGCAAACACAATAAACCAGGGTTTCCCTTCACCTCTGAAGAGCAAGTTGTTAAACATTGACCAGCACACTGCTAACCTAATGCGTAGCGTTCTTTGCTTTGCTCTTTCCCTCTGCTTGTAAATCCATCCCTCTGCGTTTGTGTTTTTCTAGTTCAGTTAAAATCCTAGCCTTTCCTAAAGCTCACTTCAAATCTCTTACACAAAGCTATTTCCGAAGTTTCAATTGCCTTCACAGACCAATGATTCCAAGTTTACACTTTGAGTTCAGCCCTTACCCTGGAGCTCCTGATCCTTATCTTTAACTGCTTCTGAGGGTATTCCTCAAGCACAGCAGTTCCAACATTTAAAAATAGTTTTCAACTCCTCTCCCCCACTAGTGTTCCACACCATCGTCCAGCGGCAGTGGCAATACTGGTCTTCAGGGTTTATGGAATAATACTTTCTTTTCCTTAATTTTATCTGCTAAGAATTTATACTAAAATGATAATAATGTTTATATTTTTATAAATGTACATTTTAGGGGCGCCTGGGTGGCTCAGTCATTAAGCGACTGCCTTTGGCTCAGGTCATGAACCCAGTGTCCTGGGATCGAGCCCCAAATCGGGCTCCCTGCTCGGCGGGAAGCCTGCTTTCTCCCTCTCCCATTCCCCCTGCTTGGGTTCCCTCTCTCGCTATGTCTCTCTCTGCCAAGTAAATAAATAAGATATTTTTAAAAAAATAAACGTACATTTTAGGGGCACCTGGGTGGCTCAGTTGGTTAAGCGACTGCCTTCAGCTCAGGTCATGATCCCGGAGTCCCGGGATTGAGTCTCATCAGGCTCCCAGCTCCACGGGAAGTCTGCTTCTCCCTCTGACCTTCTCCCCTTTCATGCTCTCTCTCACTCTCTCTCTCTCAAATAAATAAATTAATTAAAAATAAATAAATAAATGTACATTTTACTTGATTGTTATAGAAAGTGCATTGAAAATGTTTAAATATTTAGCTTTACTTATTTCTTTAAAACATTTACTAAATTCCAAACACTTGAAAAAATACAATGACCAGTCTTGGCATTGCCTTTTTCCTCTGATATTGAAACTGCTACATTCAGCCCCCGTTCAAGCCAGGAAGTGTGTTTTCTACCTTCACAATATCTCTCGAATCAGGCCACCTCTCTTCATCCTCGCTGCTACCCATGAAGTCAAAACACAACTATTTCTTGCCTAAAGGAGCCTCCTCACTGGCCCTCCAGGTTTTGCTCCCTTCGTCCCTCGAAGCCACTCTCCAGGCCACGGCCATTGTGACCCATCCACCTGCATCACACAATGGACCACTACCCCGTTGTCCTCAGAGTAAGCACCAGACCCCCTCCAAGTTTCACTCTGCTCCCTGGCCCCTACTTACTTCTACCCTCTCCGCCTCTTATCCGAACCTATGCCCTCGCCATAATACTTTGAGATGTTTTCCTGCTTCATCTCAGAGTAATTCAGCTAAAAATACTTAGGACAGATAGGGTAAGAGATATAAATATGATCAAGGCGGTTCCAGCATATACGGGCACTGGTACAGTTTTCGTTTTATGGGACAAGAAGGGGAGAATCTGTTCCATGCTTCCCTCCTAGCTTCTGGTGATGGCCAACAATCCTGGGATTTCCTTGGTTTGTGGCAGCATAACCCCAGTCTTCACATGGCATTTTCCCTGAGTGTGTGTGTCTGTGTCCAGATTTCCTCTTTAGATAAGGACACCAGTCATATAGGAATAGGCCCCGCTCTAATGACCTCATCTTAACTTGACCACAAGCTACAAAGACCCTATATCCCAGTAAGGTCACATTCAGAGGTGCTGGAGGACATAGGACATACTCTAAGGTACATACTTCAAATTTTCTTTCCTTTTTTTTTTTTTTAGACTTTTGAAGTTTGGGGGGTTTTTTGTCTTTTGGGTTTTTTGGTTTTTTTTGAGGGAGAGTGAGTGGGGGAAGGGGCAGAGGGAGAGGGAGAGAGAGGATCTTAAGCAGGCTCCTCACTCCATGCAGACCCCGATGTGGGGCTTTTTTATTCTTACCTGAGACCATGACATGAGCCGAAATCAAGAGTTGGATGCTTAACCAACTAAGCCACCCAGGTGCCCCTTTACCTAAGATTTTCTATCTAGACAAAGAGAATCATAGCTCTAGGTCTCATGCTGTAAAATTTGAAAATGACTTTTTGGGCCCCCTACCCACCCCCCAAAAAAACACAACCAAAAAGCAGAATAATGTTACATCCTATGAGGGAAATGAAGGGAATATTAAGCATCTCTCAGGATCCTCAACCTTTGCAAGTTTTGTCTTTTTAATCTTCACAGCCACCCCAAGTCCTTCACATCAAAGACAGTCTCATCCATTGTCATGTCCCCACCACCTAACTTAGAACGCCGTATTGAAATACTCATACAACAAATACGTGTTGGATCAATGAACTGTTGGGTAGATATTATTTACCCCATTTTAAGAATGAAGACGTTAGTTCTGAGATGCTCAGACACATGCCCCAAAGTCACATGGCTGGTGAGTAAGCAGCAGGTTTGGGGCTCAAAGCCAGACCCACTTGTCTTCAAAGCTCTTATCCTTTCCATTACATTTAAAGCAGTGGTTCTCAAAGTGTGGTCCCAAGACCCAAAAGGCCCAATAAGTTTGCATTAGAAATGCAAATTCTAGACTGATGATTCACAGACATGTATCCTGGGGTAAATAATACATTATATGTTAATAAAAACTTAAAAAATAAATTAAAAAATAAAAGCTCTAAAAAAAAAAAAAGGAAATGCAAATTCTTACGGTTCTTCACTGACCTGCTGAATCAGAACCTCTAGGGTGCAGCCATCAGTCTGGGCTGTAGGAGGCTCTCCCCATCAGTGGACACCAGCGGCAGCTGGGAGCCCCTGCACTAAACCAGGAAGCTGGCCGGGAGAAGTCGAGAGTGGGTGGGGACTAAGAGATCGACTCAGTCTTTTTTGGTGCCAGGAGAGGAGTCACCTATGTACTTGCAGAATTTCCAGAAACCTCGCCTTCCAGGTCCAACCACTGTTACTATTTTTTATGCTGAGAAATTACATCACCCCAGTACTCTTAAAAAAGAGGGAGAAGAGAGAGTGCCTGGAGGTTAATTACTTAAATCTGAACCCTTCCTTCCGGTTTCTTTCCTCTGCTGGAAATGTTGGGACATCCCTGCGAGAACCTCTGACAACACACCCCCAAGGACTTTCCACCTGGAAAGGAGAACCAACAGTCCTCTCCACGATGAGTTGGGCAAGATGCTTTGAAAGTTGCCAGAGGGCTTCCCAGTTGCATGAAGTAAGGATAAAGTTGGAACAGACTAGCTCTGCAGAGTCATCTCTCCACTCATGGAGAAGAGCCCAGAGCAGGAGACGGAGTAGCCAGCTGAACAGATACCGGCTTCCCACCCGGAAACTGAGGAGGCGGTCAGAGAGGCCCCCTGTTCACAGGACAGAGGACCAGGACTCAGAAACCCTTTGCAAAGATGACCTGGTTCTCAAAGGAAGTCACTTTTCCTTCTGAGGGTCTTGGTGGCACACAAGGGTGGCAGCCAGATGATGCCAGCCCCGGGGGAGAGGCCCAGAGCCCTGGGAGGTGGAGAAGGCCCGCGTGAGGCCCCAGTCAGCGTTCCACCGCCAGGCTCTGCCCGGAGGAGCCGTGAGGCTTTGTGGTAGAAAATCTGCAAACACCTGAAGCTAAAGCAAGAGGAGGGAACAGTGCCACTGACTGCCTGTAACGTTTTCCTTTGGGAAACCGTAATAGTGTCCATTGTGAGAAGGAGAGGTGAGGCTGGGGGGGTGGGGGGCGGGGGAAGGGGAACTGGAAGAATGAACTGGGCCCAAAGCAGAATGCTCAGCTTCAAGGCATTTGCCTGAGTTCACTTTTTCAGATGGCTTCTGCTACAAAGTAGAAAATGAAAGCCTTCTTTATGCAGTACTAAAATTGGTATCAGGGTTCCTCTGCCCCCTCCCACGTCCCCCCACCCACGGCCAGGCACCTGACAGTGCCTGGGGCTCTGGCAGCCACTGCATAGAGCAATCTCAAAAGGTTCCCCCAGCACCAGCCTGGGGCTCCATCACTGGGAACTCGGTTCACATCAGCACCTCTTGCTTTGCCAAAGCAGAAGTGGCCTGGGTCCAAGAGTGAAATTTGGTGGAAGAAATTAAAGCAGGATGCTGTCCTCCCTAATTTTCAGGAAGGCCTCAGATGATCCTCCTGCTTTTTAGCAGTCGCAGGAGGAATCAGGACAAATCTCCTACTTCTTTATTTTTATACTCAGTGATCAGCAAGCCATCTTGGTTTTTTCCCTCCCACTCCAAGACTACCAACCTCAATGATGGTTAACAGATAGGAATTAAACATCATATCCCCTGCTATTTCAATCTGAGACCAAAGGAGATTACCTTGGCTTAAAAAGAAGCTCTATTTCATATTACTTCATATATATATATATACAAATAATAATCACTGGTCCCATAATAGTCTCCACAGACACTATAGAGTTTCAGTAATTAAATTAATGAATCAGTGAATCGCTCTGCAATGTCTTCCTCTGATGTTCCCAATCTTTTCCATTCTCATGCCACAGCTTGCCCATCGGTACATTGTTCTGTTGCATCTGCCTGCTAAATAATCTTCTCGTGGGGCGCCTGGGTGGCTCAGTGGGTTAAAGCCTCTGCCTTCGGCTCGGGTCATGATCTCGGGGTTCTGGGATCGAGCCCCACGTCTGGCTCTCTGCTCGGCGGGGAGCCTGCTTCCCACTCTCTCTCTGCCTGCCTCTGTGCCTACTTGTGATCTTTCTCTCTCTCTGTCAAATAAATAAATTAAATTAAAAAAAAAATTAAATAATCTTCTCGTGTGTTTTCTTAATGGGCTCTGAGCACTACATGTCCTATAATGTTTTCATCTTTTACCTTGGCCACCAGGGAGCTCAGGGTCAAGTTTCCAATTCATTTGCTTGTATAGTATTTATATATTCATTTAATTATTCTTTCTGCATTTGTCATTCTAAATTGTATTTTTTCCCTGCCATAATATTCATCTTATGTTTAGATTTTACTATTCTGATGGAATATTTCCTGAAAAGTGAAGTCCTCATAGGTGGAGGCACTATTAATTACTTAATTAAAATAAGACCATTCACGGTTTGATTGCCTTCCTCTCTTACCTCATTTCTCACCCTGTTCTCCTCCCCTCTTTTTCTACTCCTCACACTGGCCTTCTTTCAGTCCTTTGGACTCACTTCAGGGCCTTTGCTTGTGTTGAATCCTCCCCTTCATGGCTCATTGTTTCTGGACATCCTTCACACCCCAGCTGGGTTATGGCTACCCCAAGAGTTCCCTGAGCTTCCTGCTCAATTCAAATCCCCTAATATGTGTAGCACTTGTCACAGTTGTAATTTTATCTGTGATGATTTCATAGATAGATAGACAGATAGATCTATATATATATATATATATATATCCCACTAGACTACAAACATCTGACACATAATGGGTCTGTGATAGTTTATTGAATGAATGAATGGGTGAATGAATGAGTGAATGAATAAGTTCATACATACAGATACACTGGTGTCTCTGGTCCAACTTTTTCCCTATTCTTCAAAACACCTATCTAAGCATTCACTACTCTAAAGAAAAACTTCTCCAGTGTATTCATAATCAAGTTCCATCTTTCTCCCTAACACTCTCTATTCTATAAGGTCCTCCAAGACTTGCCTCAATCCACCTTCCCATTCCCTTTCCTTCCTCTTCCATGAAAGCCACACTGGACAACCTGAAATTCCCCCATACATAGCCATGCACATTCCCATTTCCTGGTCTAGAATGTTCTTCCCCAGTGACCTGTCCAGCATCTACTCTACACTGGGAGGAGGCTAAGTTTAGGATGTTACCCTAGGCACTCAGATGGCCCCTATCCCCAAAGCCTTCTCTGATTTCTGCAGTTTCCCTCTTATGGTCTCTTATAGTGCAAACCCAAAGCCTTTTGTTTAGATTCACTTTTATCTCTTATGTAAATGCATTATATTTATGACACAGTCCCTTTCCCACTGGATTGTAAACTCCTTCAAGGCAAGCATCGAGCCAATCCACTCCAAATTCCCAGCTGCAAGCACAGCGTCTGGCACACTATGAGAGGCCAAAATGATTATTGTATTAATACATAGTAATAATAACATGGAGATGTAGAAACATCAAATTTAGGAAACTAGTCCAACAGCAAAAGGAATGGAGGATTTCATGACAGGCTGTGATGTGGTGGTTTTAAAATATGCCCACATATTCTTGGATGTTCCTCCCTCCAAGAGGAAGGGAGAGCTTAATCCTCCCCGCCCCCACCGCTGGAGTGTGGGCTGGACTCAGCCAGCAACGCGCTTCTAACAAACAGAAAGAACATGGCGAGAGTGATGGCGTGTGACTTTTGAGATTAGGTCGTAAGAGGGGCTCTGGCTTCCTCCCTGCTCTCAGTCTCTGACGACAGGCTCTGGAAGGAGCTGGCTGCCATGTCCCGAGGGTACTCAGGCAGCTCCAGAGAGAGACCCGGGTGCAAGGACCTCGTTCCTGCTGGTAGCCGCGTGAGTGGAGCATCTTGGGAGCGAGTCCAAGAGAGCTTCTGAAGACTGCAACCCCGGCTGACCGCTCCACCGTACCCTCCTCAGAGACTCTCTACCTGACTCTCCACTGTACCCTCTCACCAGACCCAGCCGGGCCTAAATGCCTGACTCACAGGCACTGAGATCATGAATGTTTGGTTTTCCCAACCACTGAGTTTTAGGGTAGTTTGTTACAAAGCAGTAGATAATAGATAAGAATAGATGACATATGTGCTTATCCACTCAGAAAAAGATTATAGTTTTTAATTCCTGTTGGACCAGAGGAGATCTCTGTCTCATTAAGAGCTGATTTTACGAGGTTAACAACCCTGTTGTTAAAATATTCATACTCCATTCTCCCCTCCTGATAGACCCGCCTACACCTTCAGTTCTTATCTAAATGTTACCACTTCTCTAGGGGCTCCTGGGTGGCTTAGTCGGTTAAGCGTCCAACTCCTGATTTTGGCAGGTCATGATCTCAGGGTGGTGGGATGGGGCCCCCCACTGAGTGGGGAGTCGGCTTGAGATTCTCTCTCTCCCTTTCCTTGGCCCCTCCCCCCGCTCATGTGTGTGCTCTCTAAAATACATAAATAAATCTTCAAATAAATAAATAATGTTACCTTTTCCCTAAAGCCCTGCTTGACTTTCTCACATCTTTTGAGAAGCTCTCTTAACCACCCCAGCCCACACTGAAATAACTTTTCTCTGTTCATTTGCACTTTGATAACCATAATCACTTTGACTTACTGATCACTTAAGTGGATGCCGGTGTCGTGGTTGAATAGCGTCTCCCCAAAGTTCATGTCCACTCAGAGCCTCAGAAGACATACCCTTATTTGGAAATTGGGTCTTTGCTGATGTAATTATTTAAGATGAGGTCATCCTGGAGTAGGGATGGACCCTAAATTCAGTGACTGATGTCCTTATAAGAAGACCATGTGAAGACACAGAGACACATGAAGAGAAGGCCATGTGACTACGGAGCGAAGTGATGCAGCTGCAAATCCAGGACTGCCAAGGATTGCCAGAGACCACCAGAAGCTAGGAAGAGAAAGGAAGACTCCTCCCTAGAGCCATCAGAGAGAGCATGGCACCATAACACCTTGAACTTAAACTTCGTGCCTCCAGAACTGTGAGAGAATAGATTTCTGTTGCTTTAGGACACCGGGCCCTAGCAAACAAAGACAACGAGTCATCCTGTGCACATCTTATTTCTCATTACTACGTTCACAAAAATGCTTCAAATTAAATATGATTAGGTCCTTTGATAAATGAGTCTGACAGCCGGTGATGCTGCACCGAGGGTACAAAGCCAGTCTCCAGAGGCTGTGCTCTGCCCGCTGCTCCTCCCTCTCTGGCCTCATTCTATCAGGCACTGATCTCTGTTTGTAACTACTTATTCCTGGAAAGGCCGTAAGTGCCATCAGTGTCGGTTGTCCTACAATGCCCTCCAACTCTCCCATGGTCTCTTTCGGTCCATGATGTTCAAAAACTACTTGGTGGGTGAATTATTTCAAGTTTCAGAGGATTAAAAATATAAGAGAAAAAAAATAAGTATCTGGCAGAGAAAACTTGACAATGGCCCACGACCTCTAGAGGAAATCTATCGTTAACGGTTTCAAACTGTGAGTACTCTTATGCTCGCTGTTCTCTGGCACCAGGTACCAATATAAACAGTATCTGTCACCATTGGAAACGAGTGTCGGAAACAACGGGACCATCAGGTGACCCATTATGTTGCTTCACAGTTACAAAGTTTAAAAAAGAATACTTTTTACCCCAATTGTAGGTCCGCTCTGTAAAGAGTGAGCCTCTCATTATCTGGGGTAAAAAGCATTTTTTTTTTAAAACATTGGTAACTGTTAAGCAATAAACCCCCCTTGAGGGTAAGCCCTCATTCTGCGGTCTTCGGGAGCTGGTGAGGATGCTTTGTCTGGGTGACCACTGAGGTCCACCCTGACACCAGCTTTTAGCGAGGCCACAGTTTTATATCTAAACGACACTCCTCAGAGAGAACCAACCTGTTGATCTCCTTGGTCCTCAGTTTCTGCAAGTATAAAATAGAGATTTTAATGGCGATAGCAATCATAATCGGAAACAAAAGCCTGAGATTTTTAAGTTATCTAAAAATCAAGAGGATCTCATCTTTCAGAGAAGCTCCCGACAATCTGTGGCATATTCCCCCGCGGTGTCACCTTTATCTGCTCATCCTCATTCACATCCACTCCCTTTGTTTGCTCATCATCTGACTAAAATGATAATTACATCAAAGACAATAAAGCACACTGGCCACAATCACACATTCTTCTGAAATGTTACCCGAATCTAACTCCGTCCGAGAAAAACGAGCTGGTGAATATAAAAATCAGGAGTCGTCTTTTGGATAATCCGGGACTAAAAACTCTTATCTATTCTTTTAAAAATACGCCTTATCCCTCCCCCCACATAGTCCTTTGTTTCCTTTTGACTTCCTGCTACCTTGTTTCTTACTCTGTATTTGGTCCCAGTCCTTTCTTGTAGGGATGATTTATACAGCTAGATCTTTGCAAAGGGAAGCTCTGGCCCTCATCTTTAAAAAAAAAAAAAATGTTTTACCAGGAAAATAAGTTGAGCCATTAATTCAGAATTTATGGAGCACCTAGCCTGTGTTTAGCACAGGGCTTGGCGCACCTGACGTTTCTGAAGTGTCCTGAGCTAGCACCAGCCTTGTGAGACTCTGAACTGTGTCAGATGGATACACTTGATGCTTCCTTTTCTCTTTTCTCTTGGTGGCTCACTAGCCACGCTTTTATCTTCATGTGATCCAGGTCGGAGGGCAAAGTAATCAATTTCAAGCAGAAAATTAGCCAATTTCAGTCTCCTTTCTAATTGAAAAACAGCTTTCCTTGACTGTTGTGCATGGGGTAAGAAGAGGGTGCTCCAATTAGCACGCAGGCTTATTACATTAAAGTCCAATTATTATTACTGGTTTTTTGCATTTTATTGTATCATCAGCACAATTCCAATTTAGAAAATCACGTCCTGGGCCTGTGAAAGTCACTTTATTTATTTTTTTCACCCTGAATGCTTTTAATAACATGTGTCAAATCAAAGGAGAAGAATGGGTGATAACCTCACATTAGGGTTCCCAGACTTAAAAAGATTTTGAAAAGCGCAGAGCTACGATGTATGAAAAATATTTTTTCTTTCGGCAGCTGCCAAGCACTAACTATAATTATCTGTTCTGTGCTTTATCTGGTATGACATAGAAGGAGGGCTTAGGAAGAAATGTGACAAATGGCACGGTTTTTATCACTTCACTAGAGGAATGATACAGACTGAGGAAGAGCTCTGAGTTGGACCAAATTATTTTCTGAAAATCTGGCAAAATTAGCCATCAGGCCCATCTGCCCTGACTGGGAAAAGCTGGCAGCTTGACAGAGCCAATAGGCTCTGCGGCCCGGTCCTCCCTCTGGGTCTCCGTGATTCCCGGGGGAGAGTAGGGTGGTGGCAGCCCTCCCAGACAACGCCTCCCTCCTCCGTCTGACTGCAGCTGGAGAAGGCGAATGCTGTCTTTAAAAACCCACGCTCCCAACCTGACACATCTCCATCAAAATGCTAAACCCTTGGACTCTGTGACCTCCTACTTTTAAGAATTTATCTGACAGATAGACTCAGACAAGTATGCCTCAGTACCCATAGGAGGATGTTCAAGGACGCGCTGTTGCCATATAAGTAAACGGAATTGACCCAGTCACCAAACACCTGCTTTAGTAGATCACGGCACATGCTTATCATGAACTGCCATGGAGTTGTTAAAAGTAAAGATGCGGATCTATAGTAAGGAAAACAATAAAATACAGACAGGACGAATATTCTGACCCGATGTGTATGGAAGGCGAAAAGAACAGACAGATGTGCTTGTAGAGGCAGAAGATATTTCAATAAGACTATCGAAGCAGGAGCTGACGGAGGTTAGCCTTTGGGGACTTGCAGGGAGCGGGGAGGGGAAAGTTTTACTTCTAGGCTCCCACCCTTTGCACAATTGGCGCTGACATGCAGAAAACAGCACGGTGGGGAAGAGCCCAGCTGCATGAGTTCCTTTGCTCTTCCTAGCCACGAAACCTGTGGCAGGCTAATCTCTCCGTGGCAGGCACTGGGAATGTAGACATGATTCAAACGTACAAGAATACCAGCCCTCACTAAGTTTACATTCTAGTCAGAAAAGACAGACAATTCAAAAAAAAAAAAATGTGTGCGCGTGCGCACAGATGTATGTATGTAAATTGTATGCCAGAGGGCCGAGAGGACTGTGGGAGCCAGTGGAGCAGGGAAGAGGGGAAGGATGGGGAGGAATGCTGGTTGGGTACCTACGTCACAGAGCTCTTACCAGGACCCAATGGGTTCCTGCCTCTGGGTCGCTTGGGGCGCTCCGTAAATGTGAGCTCTAACTGTGAGCACATATTACCTTATGATGTAAAAATAAATGACAATTTTTAAACGAACAATGCCCCCAGCCAGCACTTTTGCTTAAGATCTCATATCTTTTTTTTTATTGTTTTGAAACTTCAAAATGGAGATAGAGATTTCTCATTTTGCAAGTGTGAAATGATGTGGCCCAGCCATACTGGCCTTCCCTCTGTCTTCTAGGCACAGACTCTATCCTGCCTTCAGGCTTGTCCGCCCCTCTTCACCGGCCAAACTTCTCCACAGCCTTCATTCAGCTCGCCGCTTAAACCCACTCCCGGGCCAGCTCTCACCTTCCCGATCTACCATCTAGGGTCGATCTATGAGCTACGATTAGGTCTCCTTGTCATACCTTTTGCTTTTCTTTCATATCATTTAGCCAGATTAGTAAGTTGATTGCAATGGTTATTTGGGAGTATCAAGTCTGCTCTCCAAGCCCAGCTCCTCCCCAGGGCCATTTACTCCGGGGGGGAAACGTGAAAGAGAGGAGAGGGGAGCTGGAGGCAGTGTGGCCAAGAGCAGGGTTTTCACTCCCGGCTGGTGGAGGGAGAAGAAGCCGAGAAGCAATTTAGAAGAAGATTGATGTATAGGGATTTGTTTGTATTGTTTGCTACAGAAGGATTAAGAGTCTGTCTCTCAGTTGCAGTAATAGCTTCGAGAAACACTCTGAGGTCTCCTGGGAGCTCTAGGTTGGGTCTTTCCTGAAACAGGAGGGATCCTTCGGCTATGGGCCAAGCAAAAACAAAGGTGTGTGTGTGTGTGTGTGTGTGTGTGTGTTGCCTACCGATTTGTCAAATTTGAAAGGACTGACAGTATTGCCAGAGATATGAGAAAAGGTGAGGACATGCAAAGTTCATAGAAAGTAAAATTGGTGGGGGCGCCTGGGTGGCTCAGCTGGTTAAGCGACTGCCTTCAGCTCAGGTCATGATCCCGGAGTCCCGGGATCAAGTCCCATATCGGACTCCCGGCTCTGCGGGAAGTCTGCTTCTCCCTCTGACCTTCTCCCCTCTCATTCTCAGTCTCTCTCTCTAATAAATAAATAAAAAATCTTTAAAAAAAAAAAAAAAGAAAGTAAAATTGGTGCAATTTCCCCAAAAGAGAAATTGGATAATAGATAATATAATAATTTATAATTTATAATAATTTATAAATAATATAAATATAAATAATAATTTATAATATTTTTATAATAATATAAAATATATGTGTTCTTTGATCAAGGAATCTCCATTTATGGAATATAGCTTAAGGAGTTCACAGGATAACAATCGAGCAAATGTTTACAAATATACACGCAAAAGCATTCATTTCAGTATTGTTGATAGTAATAGGATTTAGAAACCATCCGAATTGGTTGGTTAAGTAGATTATATGATATACATGCTACAGAACTCTATGTAGCCTTAAAAATGATGAAGTTGGACCTATATTTATTAACAGATAGAAATGTCTCTTGCAAATTCTTGCATAAAAAAAAGGTTATGGGGGCGCCTGGGTGGCTCAGTTGGTTGAGCGGCTGCCTTCGGCTCAGGTCATGATCCCGGAGTTCCGGGATCGAGTCCCATATCGGACTCCCGGCTCTGCGGGAAGTCTGCTTCTCCCTCTGACCTTCTCCCCTCTCATTCTCAGTCTCTCTCTCTCTCTCTCTAATAAATAAATAAAAAAAAAATCTTAAAAAAAAAAAAGGTTATGACACAGCATGTGTTATATGATCCCATTTGTGGATAATTATATATTTATATCTCTACATTTAAGTGTAAAAGTATAGAAAGTCTACAAGTATAGGGAAGCCTTGGTGGCTCAGTGGGTTAAGCCTCTGCCTTCGGCTCAGATCATGATCTCAGGGTCCTAGGATCGAGCCTTGCATCAAGCTCCGCATCGGGCTCTCTGCTCAGCAGGGAGCCTGCTCCCCCCTCCCTCTGCCTACCTCTCTGCCTACTTGTGATCTTTTTCTCTGTGTCAGATAAATAAATAAAAATTTTTTTAAAAAGTCTACAAGTACATAAAGAAGTCTGGAAATATGCAACAAAGCGTTTATAGTGATGCTAGCCAGTTACAAAATTTTGTGTAAGTTTTGCATCCTTGTTTGCATTCTATACTTCCTGATATTTTAGAATAAGAACGTACCATTGTTACAAAAATAATAAAGCTATTTAAAAATAGCATTCAATAGGCCAAAAGAGAATACGGCAATCTGGAGTTCAGTCCCATTCCTCAGTTTTCAAAAAGCATATTTATTAAGCACTGACTCTATGCTATGCATTTTGCAAAACACTGTGAGCATTATTTTGCTAAATCCTCCCACCAATCCATGAAACATATAAATTAACCCCATTTTCCAAATGAAAAAATAGAGAAAAAGAAACAGGCGACTATCTTGCCCAAGACAACGCAGTCGAAACAGTCGCTAGGATTAAACCACAGGCGACAAACTTGTACAGTTGTCACCACCAACACCGATCATAGAATCATCAGGTGAGCCACATACAAGTCTTTAAAATTACCAGTAGGCACATTTGAAAAAGTATAGAGACGCAGGTGAAAATAAACTTTTCAGGTGAAATTAATTTTAACACGACGTTTCAACATGCCATCAGCATGCAATAGTATTGAGATACTTTGCATTCATTTTTTCTGTACTAACTTTTCCAAATCCGGTATGTGTGTTACACTTTACCGCATAACTCAATTCAGATGCTAAATTTTCATCAAAAAATACAGGAACTCTATTTAGATTTCATAAAGTTTCTGGTTAAGAAAGTAGATGGGGACCCCTGGGTGGCTCAGTCAGTTAAGCAACCGACGCTGGATTTCGGCTTAGGCCGTGATCTCAGGGTGGTGAGAATAAGCCACGAGAGCTCCACTCTCAATGGGAAATCTGCCTCTCTCCCTCCCCCTCTGCCCCTCCCTCCCTCCCCCTCTGCCCTCCTCCCACTTGCACCCCCCCTATAAAATAAATAAATAAATCTTAAAAAAAAGAAGAAGAAAGTAGATGCACATACCCAAGTAGTTCCAAACACAGCTGACAATTTTTCAATGACTGACTTGAGTGCGCATTTTAACTTTAACTTTTAATTAAAATTAAAGAAAATTTAAAATCCATTTCCTCAGGGCGCCTGTGTGGCCCCGTTCGGTGAAGTGTCTGCCCTCGGCTCAGGTCATGATCCCAGGGTCCTGGGATGGAGCCCCACCTCGGGCTCCCTGCTCAATGGGGAGTCTGCTTCTCCCTCTCATTCTCCCTCTGTGTTCTCTCTCTCTCTTAAATAAGTAAATAAAATCTTTTTTTAAAAATCCACTTCCTCAGCTGTGATCATGCAGTAAGTATTGTGCAGGATCTCAGGACTTTCTCCCTCCTGGTAGAGGGGCTGACCCAGGGGAGTTAGAGCTGTGAAAGGCCATCACTCTGCTCCTAAAGCTCTTCTTTCTGCATCTCCCACACCCACTCGAAATCGCTGACCAAAACCCTTGGCTTGCCCCTCTCCTTCACCCTACACTTAAAATCAGTTGCCAAGGGACGCCTGGGTGGCTCAGTTGGTTGAGCAGCTGCCTTTGGCTCAGGTCATGATCCCGGCGTCTTGGGATCGAGTCCCGCGTCGGGCTCCTTGCTCCGCAGGGAACCTGCTCCTCTCTCTGCTTCTGCCTGCCTCTCTGCCTGCTTGTGTTCTCTCTCTGTTAAATGAATAAATAAAATCTTAAAAAAAAAAAAAATCAGTTGCCAAACTCTGTAACCTCTACCTTCGGCGTATTTTTCATATCTACACCTCTCCATGTGTCCCACTGCCACCAGCCGGCACGGACTTGTGCTAGCCTCCTCCTTGCCTGGCCTCCTTGCCCCCACCTCCCTCTCTCACCTTCTGGCCTTCCTCAACCGTATTTACGTTTCATTCACGTTAATCCACTCTGAGCAGGCCGCTCTGTCTGCCTGAAATCCTTCAGGGATTCTCCACTTCAGATTTCTAACTTTCCAGCCTTGACTTCTATTGTCCCCCATGCCTACTTCCCATTCCAACCTCCTCTCCTCCTGTACTCACACCTACTTCACATTGCAGCCTCCTGGTCTACTTGCAATTCCCAGACCCCTTGCTTTTTCCTTGTGGACCTTTCTGCAGGCTCCCCTCTTTCTAATCCATCCCTGCCCACCGCAGTCCTACTGATTATTCCAGAAATAGGTCAAGTGCCAACTGCTCAAATATGTTTTCTTCTTCTCCAGTATTGCCACTCCCGCATTGCTTACCATATGTTAACCCCGCGTTATCATTTATATATCCTTATTTGTGTACTTACGTTTTCTGCCTACCGGTATTTCTTAAGCACCTGTGACATGTCAAAGGTATGCACTGGGCACTCTGCATGTGTTATCTAACTTAATTTAATCGTCACAACAGCCCTAGGAGAGTAAGAATCACAATGAGTATTACCCTTCCTATTTTACAGATCAGGAAACTGAGGCTGCAAGAAGTCAATTAACTTGTTCGATGTAGCATCCTTACTAAGTGGCAGAGTCATCACTCACTCATCCAATTTTATTGCAATCCATGTATGCCGGATTCCCAAGCCCTGTGGACTTTTCAGTACAGACTGGGAAGTCCCTTTGGGGGCAATTAGCACCGGAGCCTCAGGATAAGGCAGATCTGTTAAAGAAGGTTTTCTGCTCCTCTCTCATTTGATGTATATTTATTGTGCTATAGGAAATGCTCCTTTGGCTCTCAGTAAGCACTTGGCCCAGGCTAGCACAGGGCTAAAGAAATGATTCATGAAAACAAATACCATACAGGATGCTTAGTTCTATTGGTGACCTTGATTATCGTAAAATTGTGTAAGCAAAGCACGCCACACCTCAGCACAGGTTTAGCAATCTAGAACTCCCCGTTCTCTGTCACCTCAGTTTAGGTCTCCTGCTACATCTGTTTCCTGATTAGATCTAGAGGGGTTCCTCACTTTTCAGAAATAAGGCTGGGACAGCATTGTTGTCATATCAGGGTGGCCTGAAAAGAGTCCCTGCCAGGTATACCCAACATGGATTCATAAGAAATTCATATGAAGATTAAGAACAGAGAAGGGTTAGTCTCCCCTGAATTGATTTTTTCACCATTTAGGGTTGGAAGCCCCCAAACTTGTTGAGTCAGTTCATATTGCCAAATGAAGACTATTGTTAACAATGAGTTTATTCTCTTCCTTATTATTTGGAGTCAAGGGTGTCCAGCAGCCACTGTTTGCTCAAGGAGAGTCTAAACAGGACTTGCAGGGATGCCTGAGTGGCTCAGTCATTTAAATGTCTGCCTTCGGCTCAGGTCATGATCTCAGGGTCCTGGGATCAAGTCCCACATCAGGTTCCTTGCTCGGTGGGGAGCCTGCTTCTCCCTCTGCCTGCTCCCCTTGCTGTGTTCTCCCTCTCTCTCTCTGACAAATAAATAAAATCTTAAGAAAAAATAATTAAACAGGACTTGCTGATTCCTGTGGCCAATGAGCATGGCCAATGAGCATCCATAAGCCACTTTGACTCTGGCATGGGGTACTGATCTAATGGTAAGGAAGCTGAACAGGAAAGGGGGTTAGGAAACTCTAATTTGCATTTGATTTTCATGGTTTTGGGGTTTTGGGGGGGGTTATTTTCTCTTTTAATACTCAAAACAATCTTTTTTGAGGTAGGTGTTATTGAAACACCCACTGTGCAGATCCAAAAACTGTGTGGTAAGTCCAAAAACTATGTGGTAAAATAACAGGCAGGGACTAGAACCCTGGTATGTTGAGTTGTACAGATTTCCACTGCCCCAAGCTCAGGCTCTGCAGTAAGACTTTTTGCTTAGGCAAATGTCAGCCATTTAAAAAGGACTAAACGCAAAATCTGTGCCCAAGTTAGAGTTCTCAAGCATCAGTATTCTTCCTTCCCTCCAAACCAAGATATACAAAGTGTTTAAATTTCTTATGTCTCCCATTTTCCAGAGTTGACAAGATATCACCAAGAAGTAGCAGTGGAACTGTAAGATTCTTACCTGCCACTTGGAAGACTCCCATGGTGGACTCTTAGGCACGGGCGCTTGCTGGAGCTAGGTACCTCAGTTGGTGAGGCCGCACACCACCAAGGCCCACAAGCCACAGTCACTGAGAAGAGCACCCTGTTCCTAGCCATCTTTAAAACAGGATAAAGGGACACCAGGAAGGCTCAGCTGGTTAAGCATCTGATTTCAGCTCAGGTCATGATCTCAAGGTCCTGGGATTGAGCCCACACGGGCAGGCTCCCTGCTCAGCCTGGAGTTTGCTTCTCTGTTTCCCCCCTGCCCTTCCCCCTCGCTCATTTGCATTCTCTCTCTTTCTCTCTCTCTCAAATAAATGAATAAAATCTTTAAAAAACAAAACAACAAAAACAA
Organism: Nasua narica; assembly: GCA_028533885.1. Taxonomy (NCBI): domain Eukaryota; kingdom Metazoa; phylum Chordata; class Mammalia; order Carnivora; family Procyonidae; genus Nasua; species Nasua narica. Next base: position 82,756,322 of record CM052798.1, on the reverse strand, counting down.
CAACCAGCTCATAAAGTGGCTGAGTGAAAATGTAGACAGTCCAGGGAAGGTCATCCCTGGAACTGATAAAAAGTTATCAAAAGTGCCACTGATTTGGATCACTTGTGTCCTATTCATGAATAAAGTAAAAAATTCTCTCTCCTCTCTCCACCCTTCACTTCTTCACGATCTGTTATGTTGTAGACAGTCTAAAGGATAGAACACCTTCATAATAATATATTTCCATATGAGAGGGGGTTGCTGAACACTGACAACACTGACAACTTATCAAAACTTATTTTCAATCTCTTGAAACCCTAGCCAAGTATGACATTGGAGTTTCTTTTTACAGAGGTAGACTCTTGGTGTATTATGAAATCTTTCACATCTCACAGAGATAACACAACTCTTATTTTACCTTCCCCAGTGCAGTTCTTGTTGCTGTCTCTGCCATATGGTTAAAAAAAACCTTACCGAGAGAACAACCAAATAATGACATTTCGATACTATAGAAACTACTGAGTTTTGTTACTCCTTAATACCTTTGTGTATTCCTCCAAAAAGAATGCTCAAAGAATTTTCGATGGGAAGATATTCACTGCCTATCATCTGAATTGTGTTGGCAACCTTTTAGAAACACCTTGAAAAAGCCTCGTGACATATGTCAGCAGAAGTCCAGAGAAGGAAAGTAGACATTGGCGGAAAGGGAGATGTAATATCTCAAAGCCTTAAAGTCTGGTCAGAGGGAGTCGTGGGCTGTCAGGTACACTAAACAAAGCACACTGGGGGAGGCAAAGCACTTAGCAGCCGGCAAGGTAACTGGATGTTTAACAAGGAGGAGGGGAGAGAGAGGTGATGGGTTCCTTCAGTCCCCCTGGCACATCTCCCACCTTCACACTTTATTTGAAAGCATGATAAAACCACAAGGATTCCCACTTTGTTCCCTTACTTTCCTCTGGCCTTCCTAACTCCTTTCTTACCCCACTTTTCCCTCTCACTTTCCAATATGCCCCTCTGTACATAATCTTTTGTTTTCAACTACTTTTAAGGTATTTCATTGCAGCTGGAAAACCACCCATGTCTTCTTCCTTCATTCTCCAGCCCAGGGACCCAGGTCCCTGCTGGCTCCTTGGAGCTGGGACCTTCTCCTTTGAGCTCAGCAGCCCAAGCTGTGAGGATGATCTATTTCATGAGTCCTCCAGTGGGCTGGCCTCTCCATGACGCCAGTCTGCTCCTCTTCCCGCTCCCCCCTCCCCACGCTTCATCCCCAAAGAAACCTAAACTCTGTGGCCTCTGAAACTGTCTGTGCCTGGGTCCCCAAGGTCTCCGCCACGATCCAAGATTTGTCTGACCAAAGTGGGGTCGGGTCGGGGAAGACAGTACCTCTTTACAGGCGTGAAGCTCCGGTCCCGCTCCCTGGGTCACCTGGAAGGCGGTCCCAACCCAGAGCAGCAGCCGCAGAAGCCGGAATGTGCGCCGCTCCGTTCTTCCCCTGCCTCCGGCAGAGGGATGGAGGCTGCGCCCCGGCTTAGCCATAGCGTTGTCCTGAACGGGCGGCAGCAGCGGCTCAGGTGCTGCGGCTGCTGCTACTGCTGGCAGAAGGCGGAAAAAAAGGGGAGGGAGGTTCACAGGGGGAGGATGCAAGGGGCTGGGCTCGCTTCAGTCACCTCCCTGCCGCTACGCCGAGGCCGCCCATCCTTCCTCCTCCCTCCTTCCTCTTCTCCTCCTACCCACGTCGCCTTGGCAACCGCCTCCTCTTTCCCTCCGCGCGGGTGGGTCAGGGACCACGCGCTCTTCTGCCGCTCACCTGCCGGTCGCCATGGCAGCCGCCGCCGCTAGCGCGCGCTGCGTGGGAGTGCGCGCGCCCGGGGTCTGCAACCGGCCCAACAGGCGGGCACCGGGGTTGTGTAAAGAACGCAGTAGAAACATCCTCCAAGCCAAAGCCACCAAATTCACGTTTTCCATTGCTCTTTCGGGTTATGGGCCACTTATGAGCATCTCTAATTTTGCAGACGTGGCGTTCGACAATACTTATTTAGCACCTCCTTTGTGTGCAGCGACAGAAGGAAGATTGAGCCGCCGTCTCACCTCCAGAAGTTCCAGCCCGGAAGAGCGGCCCCAGTAGATGTTACCTACTGCAACAGCCGCTTCTGGAGATCTTACTTCCAGTCCGCCAAATGCACCCGTGCCTTTACAACCAGCTCAATGAGAAGCCTTAGAACTGGCATAGTTAAACCGAGTTTAAGCAAGGAGCGTGTGCGTTAGCCTGAAAATTTCCAAGCACGACACCTGGGCTCTTCCGTCTCTTAACATCCTCATGCTCTCGTTGCTTTGAAAAATTCTTTCGTTAGATGCGAGGGAGAAGGAAATTCCTGGGCCATCTTTTAGGATTTCTTTACTTAACTGAAGTCTTTTGCAGAAGTCCTGCACGCTGGGAGGCCGACGTTTTTCAACTAAGGCTCCCAAATGCAAATGCAGGGCTTCCCGGTACGCTCGGCGGCGCTTTCCGCTCTGCGTTCCCCGGAGCGTCCTCCCGAGAGGGTCTCCCGCGCCGGACCGCCAGGTGGCGCCCTTCCCGAAGGGAATTCACCTCAGTCACAGATGGCGGGAGAGTTGCCCGGCAACCGAAAGTGGGCGTTCCAAACAATTGGGACCCGGGATCCTCCGCGTGCGTTGTGTGCGGCTGCGCGGTCTCTCCATCCCTCACACCAGCGTCTCACTCCGCTTTTTACCATGCCTTTCACCCGAGACCCTTTCCAGCACCCTGCGTTGGATAACGATGATACCTACCTGGGAAAACTGCGGGCTTCCAAGGTACTGTGGTTTCTTGCGTAGATTCCCACCAAGGGCGATGGCACTCTTCCTTCTGTTGGCGTGATCGGCAGAGATGGTAACTTAAAGCACTCTGGTGAGGACACTGAGTAAGGTACCGGAGAAGTTTGTTTTCTGCCTGCCTCTCGGTTCCATATTCAGATCTGCTAACGTTACAGAGATGCTTTTGAGGAGAGAGAAGTAGAGCTCTAGCCCAGAGGAACAAGGGGCTCTCGTTGCCCAAAGCGAGCTTGGTATAATGTGGATTAAACAGGCCCAGGTCCCACCAAGCCACCCTTTGCCCTGTTTGGAAACCTGTTCTCTGAAAAGATATGAGATATGGAATGGGAGAGAATGCTCTGGAAGCCACCAGGTCATGCTTTATACATCTGCCCTCACACCATCTCTGTCTTTTGGGTAATGCTGGAATGTGTTTTTGTATGTATGTCAGTGATTTGAGGAATGTAGAATAATCTTTTTTTCTGGCGGAAGTATTTGGGATGCTTGAAATGGTGCAAAGTAAGGTGAATTCGATAGTAATTGTGGCTCGATAAACAGAATCAAGGAGCTTCCTTTTGTTTATTCAACATTTATCATTTACTATACACCAGGCACTCTGCTCAATACGAAGGATGTAGAGATGAGTTAGATATGGCTCCTGCTTGAGAGAAACTCTAGTAGAAAAGCTGACAACAGCAGCAGCAAAAATGCTTGCACAATAGCACATGAGTTGTGGCAGAGTTATACTCCGTGTCATATTGTGTGTCAGGAGAACTGGGAGCAGGTGAGTTTTCACACCCAAATATCAGTGGCTGGGCCGGGTGAGGGAGGAGGTGGAATGTGAGTTAGAAAAAATGGAACAGGAACCAGACATTAAAGGCACAGGGGGCAGCAGGTGCACATACATGGAAAGGAGAGAAAGAGTGGCCTGTTTGGGGCCAAAGAGTCCAGAATGGCTGGAGCATCAATGTGAGATGGGGGAGGGGAGAAAGCAGGAGCTGGAGTCACTTTGTTGGGCTGGGTGTGCTGTGTACCCCACGCTAGTGAGCTAGGATTCCATCCTGGAGGCACTGGGGAATCACGTCAGGATTTTAAGCACTAGAGTGACACGATCGGTGGGTGTTTTAGAAAGCACAGTGGAGTAGATTGGATAGAACAGGAGTGGGGACAAGAAGAATCAGCAAGGAGGCAGGAGCCTCAGGAGGCAACAGTCTCCAGGAGGAATAACGGGTCTAAATCAGGGGATGGCAATGAGGTGCAGATGTGAAAAGGTTGCCAAGGGTAGGACTGATGAAACTTTGTGGCTGGATATGGACCCAAGAGAAGGGACAAGTCTAGGATAGCTCCTAGGTTTCTGGGGGCTTAATTGGTACCATTTACTGAATGAGGCATCCAAGGGAAGCAGGTTTGGGGAGAAAGATGTGCAGATTAGTTATGTAGATATTGCTTTTGTGGTGCCTGTGGGACATTTAAGTGGGGATGAATAGTAGGCAACATGGTTGAAAGTTCTAGGCTGAAGATATATATCTGGAAGCCGCAGTATCCATGTGCTGGTTTAAGCCATAGGATGGAATGGGCTCATCCAGTGAATGTGAGAATATGAAAAACAGAAAAGAAACCCCTGGAGAGGTGGCTCAGTGGGATGAAGCCTCTGCCTTCGACTCAGGGCATGATCTCGGGGTCCTGGGATCGACCCCTGCATCGGGCTCTGCTCAGCGGGGAGCCTGCTTCCCCCCTCTCTCTACCTACTTGTGATCTCTCTCTCTCTCAAATAAATAAATAAAAATCTTAAAAAAAAAAAAAAAAAAAAGAAACCCCTGAAGAATACACTGTCTAAGGGGCAGAATGAGAAAGTCGAGCTGACAAGGGAGCTGAGCAGTAACAGCAGGAGAACAACCAGGAGGAGCTGGACCCACAGAGCATGGAGAACGTTTGAGAGAATCAGAATTGTGGCGCCAGAAAATGCAGCAGTCAAATAAGATCAGGTCTGGAAAGGATCCACCTAACCTAGCTAAACATAAAGAGCATTGGTCACCAGCAAGAGCAGTTTCAGGGCTTGCTTGAGAAAGAGGCCAGACTGCAGTGGCGAAAGAGGGAGGAAAGTGTTGACCCTTGAAGAAGTCTAGTTCTGCAGGCAAGGTGAAAGAGTGGTAGTGATAAAGAAGTGAGAGAGAAGCTGGGGATAGGGGACGGATGCTGGGATGGTGCTGGTCTCTGGAGCATAGGGAAAGGCTAGGTTCAGGAAAGAAAGGTTATTCTTTTTTATTTTTACTTTTGAGGTATAGTTGGCATACAGTGTTCTCTTCATTTCAGGTGTACAACATAGCGATTTGACAATCCAATGCATTACTCAGTGTTCACCACAGTAAGGATAGTCAACACCTGTCACCATACGACGTTATTACAATAGTATTGACACTCTCCCCCATGCTGCACTTTTAATGCCCATGACTTATTTATTTTATAACTGGAAGTTTGTATCTCTTAATTTCTTCACTATTTCACCCATATCTCCACCCACCTTCCTTCTGGCAACCATTAGTTTGTTCTCTGCATTTATGGCTGTTTCTGCTTTTGTTTGTTTTGCTTTGCTTTTCAGGCTCCACACATAAGAGAAATAATATGGTATTGGTCTCTCTTTATCTGAGTTATTTCACTTAGCAAATACCCTCTAGCTCCATCCACGTTGTTGAAAATGGCAAGATTTTTCTTTTTTATGGCTGGGTAATATTCCATCATGTATAGATAGATGGGTAGATAGATAAATGGATAAAGAATGAAGCTATGTATAGAGATATCACATTTTCTTAATCCATTCATCTATCAATGGGCGCTTTTTTTGCATACATATCTTGGCTATTGTAAATAATGCTGCAGTAAATATAGTGCATATATCTTTTTGAATTAGTGTTTTCATTTTCTTTGGGTAAATACCTAGTAGTGGAATTATTGGGTCATGTGGCATTTCTATTTTTAATTTTTTCAGGAGCCTCTATACTGTTTTCCCCAATGGCTGCACCAATTTGCATGTTCCTTTTTCTCCACATCTTCACCAACACTTATTATTTCTTATCTTTTTGATACTAGCCATTTTGACTGGTGTGAGGTGATATCCCATTGTGGTTTTGGTTTGAATTTCCCTGATTATCAGTGATGTTGAGCATCTTTTCATGAGTCTGTTGGCCATTTCTATGTCCTCTTTGGAAAAATGTCTATGCAGGTCCTCTGCCCATTTTTTTAAAGATTTTGTTTATTTGACAGAGAGAGAGATCACAAGTAGGCAGAGAGGCAGGCAGGCAGGGGCGGGGGGGACCAGGCTACCCGCTGAGCAGAGAGCCCCATGCAGGGCTCGATCACAGGACCCTGAGATCATGCCCTGAGCTGAAGGCAGAGGCTTAACCCACTGAGCCACCCAGGTGCCCCTCTACCCATTTTTTTTTTTTTAATTTATTTTAACAGAGAGAGAACACAAGCAGGCAGAGAGGCAGGCAGTGGCAGAGAGAGGAGCAGGCTCCCTGCCAAGCAAGGAGCCTGATGTGGGACTCGATCCCAGGACGCTGGGATCATGACCTGAGCCAAAGGCAGCTGCTCAACCAGCTGAGCCACCCAGGCGTCCCAGCCTCTACCCATTTTTTAATCAGAGTGGGTTTTTTGGTGTTGAGTTGTGTAAGTTCCTGATATATTTTGGATATTAATTCCTTATCAGAGATATCATTTGCAAATATCGTCTCTCATTCAGTAGGTTGTGTTTTCATTTTGTTGATGGCTTCCTTGGTGCAAGAGCTTTTTATTTTGGTGTAATCCCAATAGTTTATTTTTGCTTTTGTTTCCCTTCCCTGAGGAGATATATCCATAAATATGTTGATAGGGCTAACATCTTAAGAAATTATTGCCTACGTTTTCTTTTAGGATCTTTATGGTTTTAGTACTCACATTTAGGTTTTTAATCCATTTTCATTTTGTTTTTGTGTATGGTATAAGATAGTGGCCCAATTTCATTGTTTTGCATGGAGCTGCCTGGTTTTCCCAGCACCATTTATCATAGAAACTGTCTTTTCCCATTGTATATTCTTGCATCCTTTTTCATATATTAATTGACCATATAAGCGTGAGTTTATTTCTGGGCTGCCTATCCTATTTCACTGATCTATGTTCTTAATTTTGTGCCAGTACTATATTGGTTTTTTTTTTTTAAGTTTATGTATTTGTTTTAGCAATCTCTACACCCAACATAGAGGTTAAGCTCCAGACCCCAAAATCAAGCGTTGCATGCTCTTCCGACCAAGCCAGCCAGATGCCCCAAGTACTATATTGTTTTGATTACTATAACTTTGTAGTGTATCTTGAAATCTGGGATTGTGGTACTTCCAGCTTTGTTCTTTCCCATATGAAAAATGCTATTGGTATTTTGATGGGGATTGCACTGAATCTGCAGATTGCTTTGAGTAGTATGGACATTTTAACTGTATTAATTCTTCCAATCCATGAGCATGATATATCTTTCCATTTGTGCTGTCTTCAATTTCTTTCATCAGTGTCGTAGAATTTTCAGGTCTTTGACTGCCTTGGTTAAATTTATTCCTAGATATTTTATTATTTTTGGTGCAACTGTAAATGCGATTGTTTTCTTAATTTGTCTTTCTGCTTCTTTGTTATTGATATATAGAAACACAACAGATTTCTTGATATTAATTTTGTATTCTGCAACTTTAGGGAATTCATATATTAATTCTAACAGTTTTTTCGTATTCTATGGGGTTTTCTATATATAGTATTGTGTCATGTGCAAATAGTGAGAGTTTTACTTCTTTCTTAAAATTGGATGTCTTTTTCTCCTTTTTCTTGTCGGATTCTGTAGCTAAGTACTATGTACTTCCAGTACTATGTTGAGTAAAAGCGGTGACCGTGGACATCCTTGTTTTGTTCCTGTGCGTAGAAGAAAACCTTTCAGTTGTCACCATTGAAATCGATGTTAACTGTGGGTTTTCATATTTACCTTTATTGTGTTGAGATATGTTCCCTCTAAACTTACTTGTTGAGATTTTTTTTATAATAAACAGATGTTGTATTTTGTCAAATACTTTTTCTGCATCTATTGAGATGATCGTATTGTTTTTATCCTTCCTCTTGTTAATGTGATGGATCACATTGATTTGTGAATACTGACCCACCCCTGCACTGCTGGAAAAAATCCCACTTAATCATAGTGAATGATCCTTCAAATGTATTATTGAATTTAGTGTACTAATATTTTGTTGAAGATTTTTGCATCTGTGTTCATCAGGAATATTGGCTTGTAGTTTTCTTTCATTCATAGTTTCTGTCTGATTTGGGTATCAGAGTAATGCTGGCCTTGTAGAATGAATTTGGAAGTTTTCCTTCTATTTTTTGGAATAGTTTGAAAACAATAGGTATTAACACCTCTTCAAATGTTTGGTAGAATTCACTTGTGAAGCTATCTGGTCCTGCACTTTGTTTGTTGGAAGTTTTTTTTATTACCATTTCAATTTTGCTACAAGTAATTGGTCTGTTCAAATTTTCTATCTCTTCTTGATTCAGTTTTGGAAGATTCTGTGTTTCCAGGAATTTATAGGTTTTTCTAGATTGTCCAATTTGTCGGCATATAATTTTCATAGTATTTTGTTCTAATTCTTTGTGTTTCTGTGATGTTGGTTATTATTTCTCCTTCATTTCTAATTTTATTTAAGTCCTTGCTCTCTTTTTTCCCCTGACAAGTCTAGCTTAAGTTTTATCAGTTTTATGTTTTCTAAGAACCAGCTCTTGGTTTCATTTGGTTTCCTGGATCTTTGTTTATGTGTGTTTGTGTGTTTTAGTCTCTCATTTATTTCTGCTCAGATCTTTATTATTTCCTTCCTTCTAATAACTTTTTTGGCTCTTTGTTAGGCTTTGTTTGTTCTTTTTCTCTAGTTTCTCTAGATATAAGATTAGATTGTTTGAGATTTTTCTTATTTCTTGAAGTAGGCCTGTATCACTATAAAATTTCCTCTTAGAACTCTCAGAGTCTTTGGACAGACAGTTGCGTTTTCATTTTCATTTTCTCTCTCTATTTTTTTTATTTCCTCTGATTTCTTAGTTGAACCACTGGTTGCTTAGTAGCATGTTGTTTAGCCTCCATGTGTTTTTGTTTTCCAGGTTTTTTTTCTCCTAATTGATTTCTAGTTTCATACCATTGTGGTCGGAAAAGTTGCTTGATGTGATTTCAGTCTTCCTAAATTTATGGAAACTTGTTTTGTGGCCTGACATGTGATCTATCCTGGACAATGCTCCACGTGCTCTTAAAAAGAATGTGTATTCTGGTGCTTTGGGTGAATGTATGTATCTGTTGGGTCCATCTGATCTAATGCGTCGTTCAAAGCCATCAATTCCTTGTTGATTTTCTATCTGGATGGTTTACCCATTGATGTAAGTGGGTATTAAAGTCCTCTAGTATTGGTGTATTACTGTCAGTTCTTCCTTTATATCTCTTTATATTTGCTTTATTTAGGTGCTCCTATTTTAGGTCCATAGCTATTTATATTACGATATTCTCCTGTTGGATTGATGCCTCTATCACTATGTAATGCCCTTATTTGACTCTTGCTACAGTCTTTGTTTTAAAGTTTATTTTGTCTAAGAGAAGTATTACTACCTGGCTCTTTTTTTTTTTTTTTTTTTTGCTTCCATGTGAATGGATGATCTTTTTCCATTCGTAAGGGTTATCCTTGAGTTAAAGGTACAGCCCTTTCTTTGAGATGGAAGGACACTGGATATGAGGATGGTATTCATGCTTGACAGTCTTAACTTTCCCAATGAAAGTCTCATCCTTCTGCTGAATGAGGACATGATGAGGCTTATGCAGTCTTTAAGGAATGGGAGGAGAGCTGCCTATGGCTGCATCATATATTTGTAGTTTTGTTTCATTTGTCATCTTTTTTGGTGATATCACACTGTCTGGTACATACTCTTCAATTAATGTCTAACTGACCTGAGTTACACAGAACCACCATATATAGAGAGGAAGGGGGTTCCAACACTGGATAGGTTGAATTCGATTTCTACTAGGTTGCAGCTGTACTCACTGGAATGCAGTCATTATTCGAACAGTATTTAGTTTTTGAACACCAAGTGTTAAGTCGCGGTGCTAGGTACTAGAGTATAGTGAACAATATGGCATTTTACACTAAATGACAAAATGAGTTATGTGCTTTTCACGTTCATGCTTATAGGGTTCTATTTGGAAGACTGTCCAGTGTACTTTGTCTTTGACACTTCTGCAGTCATAACAACCCTTCCCTGCTTACTGCAATCTTTTTCTCTTCCTGCTTAGACACTGCACTCTCCTGATTCTGTCTCTATCGTGGTGTCCTCTTTCCTCCCCCCTCCCCATTATAATATTGTGCCATTATGAGCCCTTTTGGCCACACTCCTTTTTGTAGGCATCGGCCACTTCATGTGGATGAGCCCCAGACCTCTAGTACTTGTTCTGAGCTCTCCTCCAAGTTGCACACTTCCCATTTTCCACCTGTTGACTGCATTTGGACAACGTATCTTTTCTTCAAACTCATTACGTCTAAACCTGAGCTCATCATCTTTCTTATCTTCTCTTCACCCCGTCCCACTCCACCCCTTTTCCTGTATTCCTGGCCTACTTCTGTCAGTTCTAAGATTGAAAACTTAGGAGCATCAAAAGCCTCGGAGTCTTGCTTCATATTGTTCTTCCCTTTGAAGATATCCCCCTGAGGTTCAGTTAAAATAGGACGGAATAAGGAGATGGATGTCACTGAAGCTATCACATCAGCAAGACCTCCTGTAACCAGGTCCTGCGTGTGGTTTCTCTTTTGCAGAAACTGCCATATAAGAACCCAGCTCACCTTGCTCAGCAACAGGAACCCTGGAGTCGGCTCAGCTCAACTCCCACAATCACCTCCATGAGGCGGGATGTTTATTTTTTTGATCCTGAGGTACCTAGCATTGAAATGCTATTTCTCTTTATATCTGCGTAAGACTCATGAGTATCTTTTTTGAAAGGTCATCTGTCCTTCATGGCGTCAGCATCTTTATTTTGTTCCCAGTCCAAGGTCCTACCAAATCTAAAACCTAACACCAATTTATCTGGCCTCTGGGAAGTCGGAAGGCTTGTGTTTTGCTCCAGTTGATTATCTGGAGCAAATCATTTTCTCACCAGACTTTTCACTCTTCTGATTATAACCAGAAAAGTAAGCCCAGGTGAAGGACAATGTAATTTCCATAGCTCCTGTGAGAGCTCACTCCATTAGACCTAAGCATGACACAATTCTATGTTGACAAGAGTTAAAATGTCTTTGGTATGTAAGGAGTTGGTGGACCTCAGGCTCAAAAGGGGTTCACTGTGCTTTTGGGGAAAAACTAGAGACCAACAGAACCTGACTTAGAGTTGGGGTAGAGGTAGCAAGCTAACCCTGGGGGGACTGACTTCCTCTGTAGATACCAAAGGATGACCTGGATTTCCGCTTAGCAGCCTTGTACAACCACCACACAGGGACATTCAAGAACAAAAGTGAGATACTCTTACACCAGGAAACCGCCCAGGATACCCATGGGTAAGTGGTGGAGGCAGAGCCTCTCCACCCTAAGGACAATGCCATCCAGTCATGTAAGGTAAATCGTCACCTGGGAAATAACAAAGATCATCAGTAGGTACTCATTATTTGTAGACCCATTTCTGTGCTTTTTACATCTGTATCTATAATGCAACTTCTGTATTTTTATTTACTAAAATGAAGAGAGATCCTCCAGCATTGTGTTCATCTGTATAAACAAACAAAATCTTCAGGTAATTCCCAGAGGGCAAAAAGGGCCTTCGGCTGCATTATTTTTGAGGCTGCATGCAACTATCTTTCCCTCCTCACCTTTCTTCTTCTGATTGATTTCATTCTCCCCTGTTCTTCCCCATACCATCTTCTAGAATCATCAAGACCCAATTCCCTGGAGAACTTTTACCCCCTCCTCCACCACCTTCCATCACTTCCCGGTCTAACATCAGACACTGGATCAACCCTAAGAAGGAGTCTATCCACAGCATCCAGGGATCCATAGGTAAGGGTTAGAAGACTGGATGGGCAGATGGGTGGTACAAGAGTTTTTATAAAATTGACCCAGGAATCAGGGAGTTGAGGTGGTCATTAGGGAACTTCAGGGATAACTGAAGGTCTTGGAACAGCAGTGACTAAGCTGGCACATTATCAGACTAATACCAGAGGACATACTGCCTACAAGCTAGGAAATGAATTCCATTTTTCAGAGCTTTTAACTCAGGCTTAGGTCTAGGGGACAAAATATCTAGCAAAGGGCAGAAACCTGGGAGTGGAAGACCTATAGCTATCTCCAGTCAGTCCATCAGTCCTCTCTATAGACCAGTTTCCCCAGCTATTAAAAGAACCTCCTCCACAGTACCCAGAAATGTATGGGTGATTACAAGTGCCCAGAAAATGCACAGGATTTGAAATTCACATCCTACCCCCTGTTCTCTTTTCTCCACAGTGTCCCCTCACACTGCAGCCACCAATGGAGGCTACTCCCGAAAGAATGATGGTGGCTTCTTCTCTACCTAATGTTGACAGGTTCCTGGACTAATTAATCATAGTGGAACATCTGCTGCCCACCTCCATTAAATAGATTTGTGCTGGGCGAAGCCTGAAGTGTGTTACCCATGGACTAAGAGTTGCCACTTGACTACTCTTAAAATGTGGGAGGGAAGTTTCCCAACTTTTAGAAATTAGTCCTGTGGGACATATTTGCAATTTGCAAAGTCATCTTGCCGAAAAGCTAAGGATATAGAACAAAACAGCCCATGAGGCGCCTTCATGGCTCAGTTGACTAACCATCTCTCTTAATCTCAGCTCAAATCTTGGGCCTTGGGGTCATGAGTTTAGGCCCACTTAAAAAGGAAAAAAACAGCAGTTTTTGGCAGGGGACAGGCATTCCTATTTTATAAACTGGACTCATTCCAAACATATATGTATCCATTTACATTTCTTGCAAACCTGTATGTCAGCCACTGAGCTAAGTGTTAGGGACATACCCCGTTCTCTTAATGAGCTTACCACACCAGAATTCTGGTAACTCTATGTAGCATTAGCGTTTATGCTGAGGTCACACTTAACATATTTCAGACCTTCTGGACTTCCCGTCATCTGCTGGGCTCTTACCTAAGAGTTCCATTTTCCTGGACCTGGCTCCTTGCTAGTGTTCAAACCTCTAACTCTGCTGTCTTCTTGCCAGGGAGTCAATTCCGTTTTGTTTGTGCTGTGAAATACAGCCCTTGATTCTTATGTGGTTCAGCAACCTGGTGCTTGGGTTTGAAGGTACCTAAAAACATGCATTAATGTGGTCTCTAAAATTTTAAGAAACTCAGGGGAACCTGCTGTTAGACTGAACAAGAAATTCCAGAACTTTCAGAATATTGTAGGGTAAATTCCCGTTTCTAAGTTTGGACAACATATGCATTGTTGAATAATTAAGATATTTAAGAGTCTCTTCCTGTTACTCAGGTACAGGGTCCTTAAACTCCCATCCTACTATTGCAGCCCCTCTTCCACAGAGATATTCCCACCTATTCAGGTATCTGCTACCAAGTGCCAATATCATTTCAGTTCTCCTTATTTAGAATGGCTGAAAGTGGCAGCGAGGGGTGATTCTCTAATCATTTCATGCAGGTTGATACTGAATATTAAAAAATGTATTACCATGACCCGTACATCAAGGCTTTTAAAAATATAGACTCGTGGACCTCCCTAATAATTCTAATTCAGTAAATCTGGGGCAGGTCCCTGGAATCTGAATTCTTGTAAGCTCTCCAAGTTCGTGTATGTATATATATACACACACACACCTTTAGAGGCATATACTGTACAGGGGAGCACCAGTGTTAGTACCATACAAAGGGTCATCACAAGTCGGGCCTAAAGGAAAAAAGGGAAGATGCTAGGGAAAAACACTGCAGCATCAAAGAAGGCTTCCGTGCCCTTCCTGCTCCCGCAGGTCGGGCGATGGATCTTTCACCCTCGCCTCAGCCCCCACGCCGGGCCCCGCCGCCGGCTGTTAAGGTTTAGCCCCAATGCCACGGGCGATCGCGCTTCGGGGCCGGGCTCAGATCAGAATCGCCTCGATAATCAGTGGCCTGGGACAAGCCCGGCCTCGTCTATCTGATCAATTCATCACTTCTGAGCGCCGGGCCCCATTAAGACCAGCTCCGGGACCGCGGCGTTGCCACCGCCAAAGGGGCCTCGCTGCACATAGCCCCGAGGAGGGGGCTTCGCAGGAGGGGAGCTTTTCATCTCGGGTCGGCCTGGCGGGGCTACGGTCACAACCCGATCAAATAAGATCAAGGTGTAGGCGAGGGGAGGGGCTCAGGGAAGGGTGCACACACTTCCCTTGCACGCCTCATGCACACACTCACGCATTCGCGTGTCCACTCACTCACCTCACACGCGCCAGCCACACGGCACTAAGGCACCACACGGCACTAAGGCACCACACAACACAACCTCTCCCCAAGCCGCGCTCCCTCCGAGAAGAGGGCGGAAGGCCGCACCCTCCTTTAAATCCCTCCGCCCCCCTCCGCCTCGGAGGATTCTGGGAGGAACCACTGAGCTCAGGCTCTCGCCCGGTGTGCGCTTTGCTGCCCCCGCGCGGCCCGGAGGGGAACCCAGGTCCTAGAGAAAAGCTGGACAAATTCCCACAATACTAAATTGGGCTTGTCTTGCGTTCTTTATGCATGTACATACTTATACCCGTATCTATAGCTTTCCTTTGGTCTTAGACCAAGTCTTTGATCCAAGTTCTGAATATAAGATGATTCAGTGTCAGATTTATAGGTGACCGACTGCTTTCCCATGGAAAGGCAAATCCTGGTCATTGACCAGTATCAGCTTCCCCATGAGCTCCTTCCCCCAGGGGAGAAGGAAAACATCATTTTAGCAGAGAAAGGTGGGAATACATTATTTAAATCCAATCTCTTGGTAGTCAGGATAACTGAAATGAGTAAAGGTAGGAAGGCATACCCCTGTCATTTACAAGAGCCCCCTTGCTACCGGCAACTTGATGCTATCTATAGCAGTTATATTGCTGAACCTTCACTTACTTTGATGTCCATTAAAGCATGTCCAATTTTCAAACTCCAGAATGAGTAGTGGAAAAAAAGTAGTGATAATATAATGCGAATTAGCTTCATTCATACCAGGGAACGCAATTTTAATGTCTCAGTTCCTTCTTTCTCCTTCTTCAATGAAAAAGGTATGTGTGTGGGTAAATCAGAATTTTGTGAAATTGTAATTTGTAACTGTGCCAGTTCTACCATGCATTTGGAATAAACAAATAAGGAGAAACTATCCATTTATGTGCCAGAATGCCATTGGCTGAAGGATTTTCTAGGTGCATGGCTGGTTAACCTGATAACCTCATTTGAATGAAGTTTATGGCTGGTGATGGCAGATATTTGTATTTTAATAGCAGTGGTAGATAAAATGTATTGAGTGTTATCTGACTTATTTAACATACTTCAAAACTTATTTATTTATTTATTTATTTATTTAATATAAGCTGATACATGGATCTGCTCCCTCAAAGGAGAAAACTACTCTTTCACAAATTCTGACCTATATCATATATTTGGTGACCATCAACTGGAATAATGATATTCACTAATGTAAACTAAAAAGGTATACTTGGGTAGAACCAAGGGGAGTATCAAACAACATTCAACAAATTCATCATGTGACAAATAAAATGGACAAAAATGGTAGGGAAAGAAATTTTATTTTCAAGGATTTGTGCAGACAATGGTGAATAAAAAATTGTATTTTAACTATAAAAGGCTGACTTCATTCCACCCTGGCATTCAGAGTTTGTGGTAATGCCTGTTTGAATCTGAGGCAATATTGCCACCCCCTTCTTCCACCCCTAAAAGGCTCCCTCAGAGGAACAAATTCCTACAATTTTCACTCAAAAAACATATGACACATCAAAGTAATGAGTTAAAGAGCCTTCTGCTTATCTGCTTACATAAAGGCAAGAAATAAAATAAGCTGTGTATTTGATTCTTGCTGTAGATTACCTTCATTCTGTGCACTTTTTGGTACATTCTCGTAGGAAAACATCTCAAAATATAACAATTTAGGTCAAGATGACCGACCTGGGAGGCTGTAAAAATTGGTTTGAACAACTAGAACTGTGAAATGAAACAGGTTTAAAATCCGAAGCAGCTCTCCTCACTGAGCTTAGAGACATTAGCCCTATTGGAAAACAAGTCATTAAAGCTACAAAATAACAAGTGCAAAACATGCTGAACCTGTATTTCCAGGGAGTAAATTTCCTGCTGGCCAACAGGTCCCAAACACACCTACGAGGTGTAACTCTTCCTTTCTGTTCCAATAGATGTCCTTTCCCTCGTGCGAAAGATCCTCAGAAGTGACAATGGAAAACATATTAATCATTGAAATTTACCCTGTGGGCCAATTCTTGAAGAGACAAAAAAGCCACAACTCTGAGATGATTAGACATGTAGTGTTTACTTGAGGACTTTTTACACCCCTAGAAACTCTCAAACCACTAAACTGTCTTATTTATTGCAGAACCTAAATTTCCTAGCAGCTTTTCTTTGGAGAAAAGACAAAAGACAATTTCCTGCCACACGGGGGTCAACCACAACTGACTTGTCCATAGTTAAGTTTTACTGGAACGGACAATTCAATTGGTTCCTCTATTGATGCCTGCTTTTCACAATAATTTAATTTTAGATCAACTTTCTCTTTTTTTAAATGGAAAAGTCTTCCCTTCAAACGTTGAGTCATCTAATGATTTGTGTAAGAGTTACCATATCCACGGAAAAGCCCATCAATCCTCATTGCAAACATCTGTTTTCCTTAACTTTCGAAAACACCCTCATTTTAATCGTGCATTCTCTGAACTTTCCAAACATGCCCATGAATATCAGCAACTTCTCTCACTCATTTCAATCTATCATGTTCTTATAACACAAAAAATTTCCAAGAAATAGCTAGAGAGTACTTCAATATGAGGAAAACTAAGAGTTGCCCCCAAAAAACAACTGATCAATTAAAAATTGCCATAATAACCCAGACTCAAACACAGAGTAAGGTTGTGTCTTGGATAACATGACAAAATGTCCATCTAACATCACAATAAATTTTTAAACTAGATGACTTTACTAGTGTATGAATAATATACTAGATTTCTTTTACCCTATCTGCAAATATATTAAAAATTATTTCTTCAATACTTTCTCTTTCCCCTAGTGGTGGCATTTAAGACTGAGCAACACTATTTAGCACTCAGTAATTTAGAGTATATAAAAAGGCTTTAGGAAAATTGAAACAGTGGATTCATTTTCCATATACCATTTGATGGGATGAAGTCTCCTTTGGGGGATACCGGTGAAAAGAACATTTTCCTTATCTAAATTACTGCTTTCTAGTCTCATTATGGACAGTTAATTCCCAAATCTTATGCAGGCCCAGATTTTCTTGGCAAACTCTTGAGCTACCAGCCCACAGCACATTTATTTCATCTGTCCTCTTTTTGCAGTGAGGACCATGCCTCTCTCTCTTATGTTCCCAGATGGGTATATGAAAGAGAAATTTCCAAAGCCAAAAAATTTCCTTGGCGTTGTGTAACTCCTGTTCCCCTCCACCAACCCACTCACCCCCACCCCACCAATTTGCCAAATCCAAATCAAACAG
The DNA here is from genome assembly GCA_028533885.1 of Nasua narica. NCBI lineage: Eukaryota > Metazoa > Chordata > Mammalia > Carnivora > Procyonidae > Nasua > Nasua narica. Next base: position 82,738,794 of record CM052798.1, on the reverse strand, counting down.
TGAAAAAAAAAGTCAAGTCTTGAAAATTCTCTCTCCTTCCAAGAGGTGTGAATACTGAGCCTCAGTTTGAAAAGATCCTGATGATGGGCTGAAGAACAGAATAAGTGTCAGGTTTTTATGCAGGAGGTATGTAATCTTACCACCGTGGGGTGTAATTTATCTGGACATTATATGCTCTGCTGAGGACTGATTCACACACAGATCCAAGGAAGTTGGCCTTCTGGAGTCCCCTGAAGCATAAATAATGTTTGTAACCATGAGGAATTTTCCCCACATATGGTAAGGGCAGATGCTGTGGTGTCATCTTGGGGACTTTGATGATTTTAGCTGAGCTCTCTTACGCTGGGCCCAGACCCCGGACAGTTTCTTCACCCTCATCCTCTTGGTTGGCAGCTGATGAGAAGGATGCTTTGGAATTCATTTTACAAACAGGACGTAAAAAGCCATTACAACACAGGCGATTGCCACAGCAGCATGGAGCCTGGTTCCGATCACAGCGGCTGGCAGACAAAAGTAAAAAGAGAAAAGAAATCACACCCTGCCCTTCATGTAAGTCCTCATTTTCAAGGTGGTATTTTTAAATCTCTAGTCACGATGAAGAGACCTATCGAGGTTCTCAAGAACCCACCCAGGGATGTGTTTAAATATTAAATACTAGCCTTAAGCTCTAGGTTCTAGGTGAATATACTGTTTGTATTTTGTTCTATTTTGAAAAAAGATTTAGGTAGTTAGATTTACCCTTAAAGAAAGTAAAGAAAAAGCATCTGAGTTAATGAAACTTAAAAGAGACTCCAATATATTCTTTCCAGAAAGTCAGAAAAACTTTTCATTGGGAAAAAATTCCAACAGATCTAGGCCAGTCTAAACTGCTTTAATTTGGATGCTTTTACTCCATGGAGAATATTGAAATTACCTTGATGCTAAAACAAACTTATGTAAAAGTAGAACCAAAACCACTTCAGGCCTATCCCATCCCCCCTACACTTTGTAGCACCCCACAGTCCAGAGATGGCCATCTCCTCTCCCTGTCCAGAGATGATCATACCTTTGTAAAACACACCCCAAACTCCCTTCTTCTCTGATAGCAGCCAGGTTTTGAGACGAGGTACTTTCTTGAAGTAAGCACAGGTGCAAACAAAGAGCAAACCAAACACCAGAATTCCATCCAAGGAGTACACTGTTACAGAAAGAAAAAAACAAACAAACACACACTCACACACCTTTGGTACAAGTCTAGCTTGCAACAGGTGATCCCATTTGAGAACTCCAAAGAGAACAGAATGATATAATACCAAGATGATAAAATCAACTAGCAATGCCAACCCTTGACAAGAGGGAGCCAAAATCCTGGGACTAACAAGATTACTTCATTGTTCCCCAACTTGCTTGTAGACAATCCCCTTACAAAGATTTCACTGCACCCTCTTCTCCCCTTTCAAGAGCTCCAAGTCTTGACAAGAGTGCATCACAAATCAGTCTCCCAGGAATGGCCAGTGTTGGTAACAGTTTGAGAGAGGCATAAGAATCCTTGGAGCCTGAGCTGATGAAAGTACCCATGTTGCTAGTATCAGTCACTCATGTGATAAAGGCGAGCCAGATGTTTAGCCATGTCTCTCAGATCTGCATTTGTTGAAGAATATGTTAAGGCAAAAAGTAAAGCTTAATTGGAAATAGCAAGGGTTAAAATTCATAAAACTATAATTTTCCTATGCTTATCTTACACCTCATGCATGATAGTCTACTTACAAACCAAATTTCTGCTAGAATAACAGTCTTGTAAAATAAAAGTATCTGAGGTGTCAACATAGAACAAGTGTGGAAAAAAGCTTTGAACAATTCTATTTCTTGCATATGTAAAACAAGCTGTTTCTTGTACATGTAAGCACAATGAAGCACCTAACTGAAAAAAAAAAATTCAGGCCACAAAAGGAGAGAAGGAAACTACAATTTACTCAGTGATTATTATGTCTCAGACTGCTCTCTTATTTCCTGGCTTGGATGATTTTTTTCCTCCCACTGATGTCCCTTCTGGTGTACTGTGCCTAGTAACTTCAGACCTGTGACTTGCCTAGAAAGTTCCAAAACGCTATTTTACATAATCAGTAGCTTCCAGTTCTGCACTACTCTATCTGAGATACCCTCTCTCCAGTAAGACTATCTCATAGCCAGTTGTCACATGAGGAAGGGCCCAGTAAATTAACACATACATGCAATTCTTATGACGAATGATACTTTAATATATTCTTTCACTTCCATAAGTTCTTGCAGACAATGCTAAAATTTACAAGGAGGTGAAATCTGAGTCTCCACTGCCAGCCTTATGGAAAAGGTATTTCTAAGAAATGTTTTCCTGTGCCCCTCAAATCACACTAGGAAGTCTTCTCTTCTTTTCTGTAAAGCTGCCTCTAAAAACCATAAAAGTCCTACTTCTTGCACTTCTCTGGAATTCGGAAATCATGTCTATAAAGTGTTCCAAGGTGTCTGGAAAACTAGGTCGGATAAACAGGGTTGCAACTGCCACATTGTTTAGAAAAGGCAGTGTCTAAATCCAACCCCTGCAACACTAGCCAGGGTCTCTAGATGGGATCACTCTCAGGCAGGACTTCAGAATCAAACAGGAGAAAGCTTTCCGGCATTTTTTCAAAACAAGGAGAACTTTGTTTAAGGGTCTATATTCGCCTCCAACAAATGTGAGGCTTGATACTCTATGTGATTTTTTTGGTCCTCCCAACGAGGCTACAGTCCGAAAGTATGAAAACTTAGGGGGCTGACAGGAGGATCCTCTCTTTTCCTTGATGCTAAAGCAATAGTTCAACTGGGACTGGCCTGCCCAGGAGTCTTGCAAGGGCTAGAACGAACTTTTAGGAAGGGGGAAGAGAAAGCACAGACTAGGGACTGAGGACTTGGGGTGTGGAGATGAGAGGCACTGGTATTTCTAGATGGGCACAGGACTGGGGAACCGCGGAAGGGTTTGGGGGACAAGAGTTCGCGGCACTGAAAGACCATGGTGGGGCTGGGCTGGGAGGGGGCGGGGAGAATGGCCACGTCAGTCCCGGTCCCGCCCGCCACGTTTCCCCTCGTCCTTTACTCCCACTCTTCATTCTGGTTATTGGCTCTCACCGTTCGTCATGGCGGCTGGGCCCGGGCCTGCCTAGGGGTTCCGGGATCAGCTGTGAGTGGTTGCGGTGAAGACTGGAGAACCCAGCTCCGTGTTGACACTTCCCGATCGGGGCCGCAGCGACGGGTAGGAGGCGTAGTACGCAGGCGCAAGGACAGAGAGGCGAACGCCGAATGCACTCAGGAGTGGCTAGCAGATTGCGGAGCTAGAGGACTTGTGTGGGTGGTGCTTGCTGTGTACGCACGCGTGAGAAGCGCGCCTTCCGAGAGGCTTCCGAAGTGGCCGTGGTAACCAAGTTTTTCTGGGTGTCTTTGGGGCAGTAGTGCTGGGGCCTAACCTGACTTGTTCATGTCAGTGTATTTGGATAGGTAAAGGCCTGCAGCTTTGCACTTTATTCTGCGCTGTGGCAGCTGGTGTGTGTGTAAGCAGCAGCCTTCCTGCGACGGAAAGGTTTCGGTCCTGGGATTCCAATTAAGAGAACTCTGACAGCAGGACTCGATAGGCGGCCCCTGCGACCTCCAGACTTGCTTTTGCTGCGCTGCCCTCTTACCTTTACTTCTTTTATTTTCCTTCTTTCCTTTTTCTCTTTCTTGCTTTCCTTTGCTGCTGGGCATACCAGAATTTTTTCTCCAGTTTTATTGAGAGATAATTGACCTACATAACTTCATCACTTCATTCTTACCGCTTATGGAAATCAGAATAGGCTCTGTCTGAAGTCTCGGAATGAAGTAAGAAACATCATAACAGAAACAAGTCACATATTTCAGACCCTAAAGCTCCACTCTTCAGGAAACATACAGATAAGTGCCTGTTTGTTTCTGTGGATTTTTCTTTAAGCTTTCAGGAGAGTCTCGATACTCCGTTGTATTTAAATGCTGGGGTCACCTTGGGCATTTTAACCAGGAATCGGGGATATCAAAACCGCGCTTTTCACAAAACTTCACAAGGTGAGGAAAGATATCAACAGTCTAATGATGGGGGTAGAGTGGAGGAGACAAAGTCGCAGGTTGCATTTTTAAATCAAAATCTTTAATTGGGCACAACCTGCTTTATTAAAATGCGAGGGGCCCCTGGGTGGTTCAGTCGCTGAAGCCTCCGATTCTTGGTTTGGGCTCAGGTTGCAGTCTGGGGGTCCTGGGATTGAGCCTGGGTGGGGCTCCCTGCTCACTGGGGAGTCTGCTTGTCTCTCTCTCCCTCTGCTTCCCCCCCCCCCATGCTTGCTCCCGCGCTCTGTCTCTCTCACAATAAAAAATAAAATGCAGTTAGAGTGCAACTCTAGGCTGAAATTGTAAGTAAGGTTACAAGATTTGACAAAGTTCTAAAGGAACTAAATGCCCTTCTTGCTGCAGTGCCATCTGCTGACTGCAGCCCACTTAGTTACAGAAAAAAATGCTACCAAAATGTCTGCTTCTAAGGGCTGGAATGGAGAGGCAAGCCAAAAGAAGTCTGATACAAGACAGACACCTTGCAAAAATATACAGAAGTGGGGTGCCTGGGTGGCTCAGTGGGTTAAAGCCTCTGCCTTCCACTGAGATCATGATCTCAGGGTCCTGGGTTGGAGCCCTGCATAGGGGCTCTCTGCTCAAAAGGGAGCCTGCTTCCCCCTCTCTCTCTGCCTGCCTCTCTGCCTACTTGTGATCTCTTTCTCTCTGTCAAATAAATAAAATCTTTTAAAAAAATACAGAAATGCAAGGGGGAAAAAAGGAGGACATAGGGCACAAAACCCAAGACAAGGCCAGATATATTTATGCATATACACATACAAATCCCCCTGCCCAAATGAACTGCTCACAACCACTCAAAAACAACATAAAAATTCCTAATTGTCTTGGCCTTTGACTCTTTCATCAATTGTTAGCAAAATCAGCATCAACACTAATAATATCACTAGCAACTGTTAATTCCCTGCACCCATAGAGCCCAAACCAAGTCCTAAATAAATGCATGTTCACTAATTTGAATTGATCATGTAGCTCATCTTCAGCTAAAAAAATTCTCTTTTTTGAATACTGTTGAATGGTGCTAGCGTCACTGACCTACACCTAGTTGTCTTTAATCAGGTTTTCCACCTAAATATAGGCATTCCTAAGAAACCTACACCCTCTTTTTCCCATTTTTTTTTAAGATTTTATTTATTTATTTGACAGAGAGAGAGAGTACAAGTAGGCAGAGTGGCAGGCAGAGGGAGAGAGAGAAGCAGGCTCTCTGCGGAGCAGCGAGCCCCATTCAGGGCTTCATGCGGGGCTTGATCCCTGGACCATGGAATCATGACGTGAGCCGAAGGCAGCTGCTTAACCAAGTGAGCTACCCAGGCGCCCCTCTTTTTTGCATTATTAACTCTCACTTGGTGACCTATTCTGTTCATGGTTTCAACTGCTACCTCTTTGCAGAGTTCTTAAGTCCATGTCCTATCCAAGCTCCAATCTTACATTTCTAATAAGATGTTCTTCTGCTATCTGAGATGTTTAAAGCCAAACGCACTTGCGCTCCGATTTCCCAGTTTCTATGTTTAATATTCCTTTCCCTAATCACAAAAGTTTAAATTTGTAAGTTATCTTTGAGTCAATTAAGTTTTTTCAAGATGTCATTCAGATTTTTCCCTTTTTAATCCCACAGCCATCACATTAGTGATTTTACTTTATCAGTCTTCTTTAAGCATAAATTTTATCCTCCAGTAGTGAAAAGTTATATTTGTATAACGTTTTGACATTTCCAAAGCTACCACACTTTGTTGTATGATCCTATTTAATCCTCACAAGTGCCTTATTACCCTATTTTGGAAGTAAACTGAGGTTTAGGGTAAAACTCCCCAGTGTCACACTCAAGCAATAATTCTGGTCTTCTAAACTGAGGACTAGAAAATTTTGCTCAAAATCGTAACTGTTGTTTCCCATAACTGCAACCACTGGGTGCTAAGTATTGTTTAACTCCTTACCCTGCTATTCATGGCCTTCCTGCAGCACTTTCCACTGTTCTCCCAGGTAGACTTTAAGCTTCAGCTTTGAAAAGACTTCTGCGTTCTTCAAATGTACTGTTTGCTTTCACAGTTTTTGCTCATGCCATTTACATTTTTGGTGATAACTTTATATCATCATTTTTTACAAGAAGGAAACCACTCCAATTTTTTAATTAAAAGATTTATGTATTTATTTATTTATTTTAGAAAGTGAGAGAGCACACAACCAGGGAGAGGGGCAGGAGGAGAGGGAGAGACTCCCAAGCTGATTCTGACTCCCCGTTGAGCATGGAGCCTGATGCAAGACTCGATCTCACCACCCTGAGACCATGACCTGAGCTGAAATCAAGAGCTGGCCACTTAACTGACTGAGCCACCCAGGTGCCCCAATTTTTGTCGCTCTCTGCAAGATAAGTCTTTTTCCCCATTGCTCTCAGAATTTATGAATAAAGTTTAAGGACAAAGACGTGACAGTTGAAGAGCCGAGAAGAGTGATTGATTAGATGGCTAGTTACTTTTTCAAAGGACAGTGATAGACCACAATATCCTACCTTGATTAAGTAGTTATTTTATACTCTGCTCAGAATTTGCCCATTTCTGTTTCTTCTTTTTTCTATGTGTCTTTCTTCTTCCTACTCCCTCTTCACTCTTACATTTGTCCTTCTTTCTCTCTCTACCACATTTTTTTTTACAGGTTTTATAAAGTAATTTTCTTTTTTTGAATGAAATGAATCTCATCAGATTTTTATTTCAAAATTTGTTATACCAAGAATTTTTATATTTAAAAAATTAAATTCAAGTTTCCTTTCTGTGAAATTGGGTTGTATTGGTTGCTCTTTTCTAGAGTCATTGAAGGATTAAATGAATTACTGTTTACAACAATAACTGCCATGAAGTAAGCACTCCATAAGGCTAGTTATTACTGTTGCTGTTGATCATTTGTTTAAAAAATATTAACCAGTGTCTACTATGTGCTGAGCACTTTGCTGGATTTTGCAGGAATAGAGGCAAAAATGAGTCCCTGCCCTCGAGAACAAACTGTATTGGAGAAGATAGATGAAAGAACCCATTTAATAGAGCACAGGCATTATGTATGTAATGACATTATCTTTGATCTTCATAACTGTTTTGCAGAATATTTTTCAAATGAGAAATCTGAGAGTCAAAGAAGGCACATGGATGACATCATATAGCTAGTTAGGATCCAAACCCAGTTCTGTGTGACTTCAGAGCTCCCTTCCCCTTGTTTTCACACTCCTTCAAATTGGGATGCTTTCCAATGATACTAATCTTTGACTGTTTTGTTCCAAGCATTAGTGTTTCTGTCACCCTGGAAAGCACCGTATAGCCCTACATCAGGCCAAAGCCTGGGCCGCTGGCTCTTCCAGCCAAACTGCGAGGAATAAATAGAGCCCCACTGACTGGGGACTCAGTTCAGACAGTCCTTCCTCAGTTCATTTCAGCCTCCACTGGAAGACAGGCAGTTGTTGCCAAACACCTGTCAGTCAAGAACAGTGGCCTGTTTGTTCCGGTTGTTGTGGTCACTGTGGTGAACACTAATCAGTCATGGGACCATGACTGTGGCATTCTGGTTTAACCAAAGAGAAAGTTCAGTCCCAAAGGCCCAGCTTCCAACAATAGCTTCATTTGAATTACAACATATTTGAAAAGGGATGTTAAACAGGCATTAATTTATGCTACAAATATTTATTCCGGGACTTCTGAGCCTAAGGCATGTACTCGCCTTTGGGAGCTCAAAGATGAATGAGAAACAGACTCTGTTTTGAATAAGATTTAGTAGACAAGATAAGCTGTGTGTATAAATCACCAGAAAATACAGTAGAAAGTGAAAAGGGTTGAAGGAAAATGAAAATTAAGTGCTGTGGGAGAGTAAAGGAGAAAGTGTTTTCAGCTGGAGAGCCCAGGGGAGGCTTAGTGGAGGTGCAGAGATTTTAGCTGGGCTGGAAAGGCTCGTGTAGCATTCCAATAAAAAAGGTAGTCTAGTGGGAAAGGAGTAGAGTGATCAAAGGCCTGGAGATGGGAAAGCACAGGATAAGTGTGGGGCACAGCACGCTCTTGCCTTTCTCCTTCACTGGCTAATTCCGTTTATCCCTCAGGTCTCAGCTCAAACCGGCTCAAGGAAGGCATCTCTGACCTTCTTGGTGTGCCGTCCCCCATCATAAACTGTCAGAGCATACAATATCTATTCAGCTCACGTCCCCCTGCTACACTGTAAGGTTCATGAGCCTGGAACTGTGTATTTTCAATGTTCGTCATTTGAGCCGCAGTCCGTTACCAGTGCTGCACGTTTTACAGGTGCTTGTGAAATATTTGTTGTGTGAACAATTGAATGTGGTCTTGTGGAACTAGAATGTAGAGTTCATGAAGGAAAACACAGACGGTGCTGCTGAAAGATAGGTTCTGGAATAAAAACAGCTGACACAGAATGTGGACTACATGCCAGGTACCGTTCAAAGCACCTTCTGGGTGTTAACGCATCCAAATAAGCATCCTAATAACCTTAGAAGGTTAGTAACTTATCTCCATCCCACAGATAAGGAAGGGATGTATTAAGAGGTCAAGTTAATTGTCTCAAAAGTAGCATAGCTGGTAAGTAGTACTGCTAGGATTTTTTTTTTTTTTTTGAAAGAGAGAGAGAATGTGTGTGTGTGTGTGTGTGTGTGTGTGTTGTGTGTGTGTGTGTACATGCACGAAGTACAGGGAGGGGCAGAGGGAGAGGGAGAGAATCTTGAGCAGATTCATGCTGAGTACCCTGGGCTCCATCCCACGACCCTGCGATCATGACCTGAGATCCCACGACCCTGAGATCATGACCTGAGCGGAAAGCAAGAGTGGGATACTCAACTGACTGAACTGCCCCAAGTACAGCTAGGATTTTAAAACCGACTCATCTGATCCCGGAGCCTGCAAGTTTAACCAAAGGGTACAGGCATTCTTTGGTAAAGAAGCAGATGGTTAAGACTGCACAAGATTATTGTGGAAATTCCGAAAACCATTAAAAAAAAAAAAATGACACTATCTCACTCAGCCCCAAACAGGGAGTGGCACTGTAGAAGTCTGTATACTGGGGTGAAGGGGAAGGAATGGAGGGGGGGTGGAGGATGGGAGAAGAGTGAGGGTAGGACTGCTTAGCTTTTCCTGGATTTGGGGTCTAGTTGGGACTACCTGCCTGCCCTCTCCTATCCCATCCTAATACATGCCTCAAGCCCACCACCCAGCCTTCTCTTTTCCTCATTTCTGATAGTCCCTCCCACTGCCTTTCTGTCCAAATTTTTCTCCCACAACTCAGCTCTACTGCTCCTTTCTATCAGCTACTGCTGTCTGCTTCTCTGCTGACTCCAGTCTTTTGGGAACAAATCTCTTTTGTCATTAACCTTTTCTTTAAAAGCTCATTCTATTTTTTTTTTTTTTGCCATAATGAAAACCTGACTTTTTCTAGTAGTTAGCTAAGTATCCAGCACAAATTCACAGCCTTATCATTTGGTAATCATTTATTCAAAGACCACTTTCCTTGATCCTACTGCCCTTTAAGGCTATTTTAATCTCTTTGCTTTTCTACCCTTCACTGTCCAACTATACACTCAATTCCTTAACCTCTTATAATCTGACTTCTGTCTTCACTATTGCCCTGAAACTATTTTGTCCAGTTTATTCTACCACTTTCTAATTGTCAGACCCAAGTCCTCATCTTAAATCTCTTAAACTCTTAATCTCTGTGGCACACAGCATTCCTGACCACTTGCTTCTTTTTGAAAATTTTTCTCTTTCAGCTTTCAAAATATGTTGTTTTCCTCTTCATATTTCTTCTTTATCTTGTCCTACTGTTACAAATGATTAAAGATATTTAGGAAAAAGCCTTGGATTTGAACACTTCATGAAGTGGACAGTCTTGGAGAACTGCAAAATGGGGTGGAAGACAGAACACTTTTATAGGATAAAGAATAAAGAACAAGAAAGAGAAAAATGAAAATATCGGATTGGCTGGTTGATAGTCAACCTTTTTGGAGTGAGAAGGCCCATTTGGGGCTGGCATTTGGGGATTGCCTAAGGAATATGCTGCGTTTCTGGTCAAACAGAGCAATTAAGTTTCCATTTGCTGACATGGCATCTGGGGCAGGAAAGACTCCATTGTGGGCCTAGAAACTTCTTTCAACACTACCTCTTAGACTATTCTGTCTTTTCTGTTTCTTGATGTACCATTTCTTAGAATCTGCTCTGTGCCCCCCTTCTCTCTTGCCTTGTTGCTGTGCAGTCTTTAAACTGTCACCTTTGTATTGAAGTCTCCCACACCATTTTCTTTGGTCCTAATTTCTCTGTGGATTTCCAGGCCTATGTGTCCATCTGTCTATAGGACATCTCTAGTCCCTTAGACTGAGCTCATTGTGTCCCCCCACCCCAATTGCTTTACCATTTTACTTTCCAATTTATATTAATAACATTCCATCCATCTGGACGTAAACCTCTCTCTCCATAGCTCTCAGATTTATTCAGACACAAAGTCCTGTAAATTCTACCTCCTAGGGGCGCCTGGGTGGCTCAGTGGGTTAAAGCCTCTGCCTTCAGCTCAGGTCATGATCTCAGCGTTCCGGGATCGAGCCCTGCATCGGGCTCTCTGCTCAGGAGGGAGCCTGCTTCCCCCTCTCTCTCTGCCTGCCTCTCTGCCTACTTGTGATCTCTCTCCTGTCTGTCAAATAAATAAATAAAATCTTTAAAAAAAAATTCTACCTCCTAAAATTCCTTCTTTTTAATTCAGGTTCTAATCATCTCTCATCCTAGGTCTCCCTGCTCAAGTGATTTTTTTTTTTTTTTAAAGATAGGGACGTGTGTCGCTTCTGCTTAAAGACCTCCCAGGAGCTCTGCAGTGTGAAGTTCTGTCTCTGAAGAGAACATGCCAGGCCTTTCACACTCTAACTCTAGCTTCATTCCAGCCTCATTTCCTGCATCCCCACCTAACAAATTGGGCTCCGGTGGCTTTGGTAATTCACTGGAAACATTTCATAGAAGCATACAATGACTTTCCGCTCTCTGTGCTTTATTTCTGCTCTGCTCATAACTGCACTTTTTAATATCTTTTATATTTTGGATCTCGGGTTCAGAAGGTTGTATTATTGATGCTCCGCAGTTCATGACATACTATTGTAATTGGCCCTTCCAAAGTCCTTCACCTGTTATTTATCTGTGCATTGCCTCACGACCTTTCAGTGTATTTTATGTCTATGGTTTTTTTTTTTTATTTGTTCATGTAAAATATCTACTTTTTGTGTCTCTGTATTTAATTTACAATATAGATCTCATTGTGTTTCTTTTTAAATTTAGCGCTATGTTTCGAAGCTCCATCCATGTTGTCAGTCTATTACTTCTGATTGCTGCATAGTTCTTGGTGTGCACCCAGCACATTTTATCTGTGCCTTGATAATGGACACTCTGAAGGTTTTATATCTGAACCTCTCAACAAGGCCAGAGTTTCATCACTACCTAACACAGCAATTCTCAACCCTATCAGACTCAACAATATTCCTTAAATAACAAAAGTATTATAATGTCTTCTTTATTATTCTGAAATGACATTCACAGAGCATATAACCTACTGTGGTAGGCAGCCTCTCAGAGAACCCCAGTGATGTCTGCCTCCTGGTATAGTCATCCTTGTGCAATCCCCTCTCCTTGACTATAGGCTACCCTTAATTGAATTCTCTTAAATAGAATAGGACAGAAGTGATGGGATGCCACTTTCAAGGTTAGGTTGCAAAAAAAAAAAACAAAACAAAACACCAAAAACCCAAAAAGTGGTTTCTGTCTTGGGTGTTCCTAATTCTCTCCCTCATCTGTGCTGAGAGAAGCCAGTGGCCACGTTGTAAGCTGCCATGTGGAGAGGACCATGTGGCAAGAAACTGAGGGAGGCCTCTGGCAATAGCCAGTGAAGAACTGAGGCCTTTAGTCTAACAACCTGAAGGAACTGAATCCTGTGGACAACCATGTAAGTGATTTGGGAGGTGGATCTTTCCCCATCAATACCTCAGATGAGACTGCAGCCCCAGACAAACATCCTGCCAGCAACGTAAGGGACGCCGAGCCAGCTAAACTGTTCCCAGCTAACCTACGCCCAAATTCCTGACCCACAGAAACTGTGTGATAAATGTTTGTTTTAAGCCACTAAGTTTAGGGATAATTTGTTACAGAACAACAAATAACAAATATACCTAACTATCCAATAATTTAAAAATAATATATAATTCCCTATTGTAATATAAAGATAAAATACAGACAGTGAATTATAATATGTGTTTCAAGATATGAATGCTCAGGCATGACTACACTAGAGGGTATAATGATTTCAGATGCTTGCACCTATATGTAGAATGACAATGAATGCAGGAGCTACAAATGCAGAATGACTCCAGTGAGTATGGGCAACTCAAATTATTACAAGTGATGGTGACATTATTTCCTGAAATGGTTTATGGTTCTTGGTAAGTTCCAAACAAAAGAAAGTACAATATCCCTCCAGTTTTCGGGTACTTAACTATTTTGAGAAAGACTGTCAGTTCATTCCTCCCTGTATCTTTCTTCTTTACTTTCACAAGGAACATTCCACTTCTGGTCACCAAATGTGGAGTTCTCTTCCCACACCAAATCTTCTGCGATGCCAGCTGGGTGTCCTACAATCTAGCTCAATTCTGACACTACCTACCTGGAGATAGTGTTAGATCCCATGGCTAAGGGCTCAGTCCCACAAGACTGCCTCCCACTTTAGATGCCAATCATAAGTAGTAGATCCCAGGTTACCCATATGTCTGTCCAACTTGGCTACAAACCAGAGGTTCCCATGACTTCCTCCTCCTTGGATTTATTTGCTAGAACAACTCACAGAACTCAGGGAAATAGTTACTTAGATGAACAGCCAAATGATGACAGTGAGGTCTGGGAGGGTCCTAAGTGAAGAACTTCTGTCCCTGTGGAGCTGGGAGTGTGTCATTCTCTCCATAGATGGATGTGTTCCCCAACCTGGAAGCTCTCCAAACTGCCTACTACTGGGATTTTTACGCCTTGTGTAGGCATGATCAATTATTAACTACATTTTCAGCCTCCCTCCACTTTCTGGAGAATGGGACCTGGGACTGCAAACTCCAACCTCCTGATCCTGGCTTGGTCTTTCTGGTGACAAGCCCCAACCAGGAGCCCATCCTAAATTGCCTCATGACAACAAAAGATGCTCCTATGCTCTTACCACTGAGGAAATTGTAAGGGTTTTAGGAGCTCTGGGCCAGGAACCGGCAGCGGAGACCATTGTATGTATATTATATTACAGTTGCATTCCTAGAAAATTAAATATAAGTTAAGAGCATAGAACATGCTTTTTGTCTATATGTTAACAAAGTTCTAGGCTCAGATAATTAAAAATTTTCCTTCGCATGAATTTTAGCATGACATTCATTGTGGGACTCCTCCTTGTGTGACATCATGTCTTGCATGCAGAACATTTGCTACCCCTAGCTTCGGCCTTCTAATGCCGGTAGTTTTCCTCATTGTTCTGAACACAAAACTCCCCACAAATATTTAATCCTCAGTCTAAGGGTGGTGTTTTCCTCTTAAAAACTAGTAGCGAATAAAAACATACCCAATAACCTGTATAGTGCTTGGCAATTAATAACGATGTAACTATAAGTTGTTAATATTGTTTAAATACACTCTTCCGACAGTCCAAGGACCGCGGGCACCCACAACGACGTAGAGCTTCACAGCCCCGAAACAGAAAGGGGTGATTCGAGATGTAGAAGCCAATTCAAGGCCATAACAAGATACACACCGCTCAGCCCACGATTTCCTCTTCTTTGCTAATGTTTATGAAATCCGTGATCTTGATCACAGAGCCTAGAAGCCTTCCCTCTCTCCCTAAACTCCGCGGGCGTCTACTATTACTCTTAGCTCAGTCCCCGCCCCGCCCACCTGGCCCAGGAGGCCCCGCCCCGCTCTGCGCGTCACCGGAAGTGAGCCAGAGGAAATAGTAAAACCCGCTGGGAGCGAGGCGGCAGAGTCTTGTAGGTTGGCTGGCGGTATGGCTGACGAGGAGGAAGATCCTACTGTGAGTGACCACCGCTGTTCCAACCCGCTCTTTTCTTCACTCCCTGGGGTACAGAAGCGGAGCCTGGGTTCAGAATCACTCGAGATTTTCTTTAGCGAATTCACTCGGGAGAGTTCGGGGACTTCACGCCGTGCTAGCCTTTCCCTTCGGATTCATCTTAAGAGATGGGGCAGGACGTGAAGGAAGAGTAGGAAGGTGGCTCCTGTTCTTTGCTTTTGGTCTGTATTTGCTAGACGCTCTTTGGATCGCCTGGACAGTCATCAGAGGACAAAACTAGTATTTGTTAGCTCTCATTATGAACCAACACTGCCGCTGGTAACAAAACTATATGCCAACTGTAAAGTTGGGGAAAATAATGGACCGAAAGTCAGGATTTCAAAATCTCTGTTATCTGTGCACAAGTTACTTAACTTTGAGCCTGGTTTTTGTGTCATAAAATGGGGTTAAGGCTTATTTGAGCAAAGTTCCTAGCCCTGTATAAGTAGTCCTTAGTAAATACTAGTTTTGCTTACTTTGATTCAATACCAACTTTTTTTTCTTTAATACCAACTCTTAATAGTAAAACTGTAGTAATAGGCTACCTAGTTGGTTTAAAAAAAAAAAAAAGTTTAGTCATTGGAACTCTTCCAGGAGAGGCAGTAGGATTATTTGTTAGGGACATTGTAGAAGCCATTCTTGCAGGAGTGGAAAGTCGGACTGGATACTCTTTAAGGTAACTTCTAAATGCTCAGATTTCATGATTTTTAGGCTTTCTGGCATATCAGTGTTGAAAATGGAAAAAAATGTTATTTAAAAATCAAATGCAGTGCTTGATATTTCTATATATACGTTTTAACTTATAGTTTGAGGAAGAAAATGAAGAAATTGGAGGAGGTGCAGAAGGCGGACAGGGTAAAAGGAAGAGACTTTTTTCTAAAGAATGTAAGTAATATTTGACAATGATTTAATTACAGATGATAACTTTTGGACGTGTCTGTTCAAAGTAGATTAATGTTCTGGATGTGTGTCTGTGGGGACAATATTCTCAGATTTGCTTATAAAATTCTCTTTAACTTCTGAATCATAGATACTAATGATCCTAACCCCAAGTTATATATGTGTAGGTGGGTGAGTGTGTGTATACACTTTTTTCTTTTTTTTTTTTAAGTGAGGAAATGTGATCAGTGTTTCAGTTCAGGGCTTTAGAACATACCTCCATTACTTTTTTTTTTTTTTTTTAAAGATTTTATTTATTTATTTGAGAGAGAGAGAGAGAGAATGAGAGAGAGGAAGAGGTCAGATGGAGAAGCAGACTCCCCGCTGAGGAGGGAGCCCGATGTGGGACTCGATCCAGGGACTCCAGGATCATGACCTGAGCCGAAGGCAGTTGCTTAACAGCTGAGCCACCCAGGCTCCCTTACCTCCATTACTTTTTGTGTCCCTTACTGTTGCAACAGAACTCCTTTGACTACAAGTCAGAGGTTTTGATGGATCCTGGGACAGGTGCCAAGGTTAAGGAATTAAGTTGGGGTTTTGGACTAAGGCATTGGACAAGACAGAAAGGTGATGAACAGTGTAATACATTACAGTGGCATAGAGATTATAATGTATTGGTTCTCTAGTGCATTTCCTTAGTAGACGGGTTTGACTCTTTGGCAGCAGCAAGAGGGAGAACTACTGTTCCTAGTGATGGTTCCTAGTGCCTGAAAGGCACTGTGATAATGTGCTTTCCATCCTGTATTCTTTACACATAGTTATGGCTGAGTGTTGACAGATGAGACAACACATGAATATATGGTTTATTTATGCTGGGTCAGACAAGTGGTTCCCAAATGCTCTTGAAACTGCAGTCAGTAGCTCTTTATATTTTTATTTTCTTAATGACTCAGATCCTCCATATCTCAATTTGTCATCTAAAGCTGACCACTTTTTAATCCATCTTTGATACTGTTTACTACATTTGTGTTTTTACTTCTTATATCAGTCTAAGAAGGGGATTCTCACACCAGAGCATCCCAGATTAATGTTTGCATTGTCAGTTCTTAGCAGAAACCTTTGCTCTACTTGGATTGCTTTATTTTTGTGATGATAAGAATTTGGAATCTTCATAGCCTTCTCCTTGTCTCACCTGAATCTTGATAGACCTTACTGCCCAAGGTCTGTCCTCCCAAACCTTTTTAAAAAATTTTTTGCTACTATAACACAAAGTTTCAAAGCATTCATTGGCATTTATTTGTGTCTTTACAAATTCTAACCAAATGCAGTTTATATACATACTAGTGAATTAGGCCCATCGAAATGGTAATGACAAAGTATCTTCCTCAAATATTTAAGGAAGAGTAGTAAGCTTACAATGGAGAATCCTGGCAGACAAGTAATGTCTAAAGTATTACCCAAATGGTCAAAGTCAGTATCACCAGTAATATATGTATAAACATCATGTACCTCCAATCTAATGCATTAAGAGGGCACGTGTGGTACCCTTTCTAGTAATGTGTAACCACAGTCAGATTATGAGAAAATACCAGACAAGCCCAAATTGGAGAACATTCTACAAGATCACTAACCAATATCCTTCCAAAGTGTCAACATCATGAGAGATGAGAAAAGTCTGAGGAACTGTCACTGCTCAGTGGAAAGTAAGGAGGCATGATAGCTAAATAGTGTAGGATCCTGAAATAGAACAAAGACATTAGTTGAAAAACTGGTACAATCTGAGTAAGTTCTGTACTTGTGTCATTGTTAATTTCTTAGTTTTGAGAAATGTCTGTGGCTGTATAAGATGTTAACATTAGGGAATGGTGGATATAGTATATCTGGGAGCTCTGTACTATTTTTGCAACTCTTTTATAAGTGTGAAATTATCTCAAAAAAGAAAAGGCAAAAAAGCTGTCAGAATCCAAAATGGAGAAAAAATATTGGCTCTTATGTTTGTTTAGTACCCCTTGTATCTAGACCTAAAGGCTCTTGTCAGTTTAAACCCTAGGGATACCTCCATCCCCAGCCTGACTTCCAAATCACGCCTTTCTTTTCCTCCCTAGGCTGGTGTACCTAATACTCCTTTCAGTTTCACCAGCTTTTGCTTCTCCTAAGTAGGAATTACTCTTAATGTACTCATTTCTTCCTTTAGAGTATTCTAGGTTTTTTTATTTGTTTGTTTTTATTTTTTTACTGTACTTAAATTGTACTAGTCTTAAATGAACAGCACGATGAATTTTATGTATTTACATACACTTATAACCACCACTCAGATCAAGGTACAAAACGTTTCCAACCAAAAAAAAAAAAAATTCCGACCTATGACAGGGATGCTTCTTCTTTTTTTTTTTTTTTCTTTAATGTATATACCCCTTTCAGAATCTGCTAAGGGTTGACTATTCTTTGCAGAACAATGCACACACACAAATAATATATAAAGTTTTTGCATATAATTTCAGAAGGGTTCAAGGATTTCTCAAAGCCTATCCATAGACTCACTGGGGATTTATAGACTCTAGGATGATAATCCACATGGATCCTGTCTGCCTTAAACTACCAAGAAGTGTAATACTGTTGAGGGTTGGAATATAGAGTCTGGACCCGGGTCAGCTATGTTCAAACATGGGCTCTATCTCTTACTGTCTCTGTGACCTTGGGGAAATCATTTAGCTCAGTGCCTCAGTTTTCTCACCTAAACGGAATAGAGATAACAATAGTATTTACTGCAAAGGATTGTTGTGAGGATTAAATGCGTTTTATTTTTATTACTCTGTATTTGGAGTTTTTTCTCTTTTGCGTTTTCTATGGTTCTTTCAGATGTCAGCAGTGCATTGATCCGGGGAATGAAATATCAAGATTCTACATAGTTTGCTTTCTCCATTTGATTACCCTTTTCTTCAGATAAGAAATTGGAGCACTTTCTCTCATGTCCTCTTCCCTATGTTAGTATCAGAAAGAATTTTGCCTTCTCTTTTCCAAAGCCCCACTGCCCTCCCCTCACCCTACACCATATACACATAGAACACTCCCAGTAAGGGCTGAGCCATTGCTACTCATCCTGTCACCGCCATGGAGTTTCCTACTTCAAGTTATTCCAGGGTTGTTGGCGAATAGGTAATAGAGGTTAGGGAAAGAATATTGATGTCAGGGTATTGTAGCTGGGAGGGAACAGAGTTCCTACTAGGGAAGGACAGGTAGGAACAGTTGGTTATGAGATTGTGGTTAAAATCCTTTACACCCAAGTCCATACTTGTAGACACAATGTAAATATGTTCTTGCAAGTATCTTCTCTATCTTGGTCCATTACTAATTTGAGAAAAGTATTGGTAAAATTGTTAAATTTATTCAAGTAAACAAAAATGATTGTTCTTTTACAGTACGGTGTATGATGTATGGGTTTGGGGATGACCAGAATCCTTATACTGAGTCAGTGGATATACTTGAAGACCTTGTCATAGAGTTCATCACTGAAATGGTAAGATTTTTTTGTAATTGGTCTTAGTTAATTGAGTAATAGATTTGAAATTGTAACTTTTAGTCAAGGCTAGAACTATGCCATCCTTTTGAAATAAGCTTACCCAAAAAAAAAAAAAAGAAAAAAGAAATAAGCTTACCCATTTGAGTGTCTTTTTTTTTTTTAAGATTTCATTCATTTATTTAACAGAGAGAGAGAGATCACAAGTGGGCAGAGAGGCGGGCAGAGAGGCGAGGGGAGGGGGGGAAGCAGGCCCCCCACTGAGCAGAGAGCCCGATGCGGGGCTCAATCCCAAGACCCTGAGATCATGACCTGAGCCGAAGGCAGAGGCTTTAACCCACTGAGCCACCCAGGCGCCCCCCTTTTTTTTTTTTTTAAGATTTATTTATTTGACAGAGACAGCGAGAGAGGGAACATAAGCAGGGGGAGTGGGAGAGGGAGAAACAGGCTTCCCATTGAGCATAGCCTGACGTGGGGCTCAATCCCAGGATCCTGGGATCATGACCTGAGCAGAAGGCAAACACTTAACGACTGAGCCACCAGGTGCCCCCCATTTGAGTGCCTTTTTGTGGAAGTTACGGATTACTGTTTATCATTAAGATACATAGACATGTAAACATACACACATGTACATATGTACACATGCAATATTCTACCCTCTCCTGAATTTTATTTATAAGGACATAAGATTCTTGAATAAAATTTAAAAATAATGGGGTGCCTGGGTGGCTCAGTCGTTAAGTGTCTGGCTTTGGCTCAGGTCACGATCCCGGTGTCCTGGAATTGAGCCCCGCATCAGGCTCCCTGCATCAGGCTCCCTGCTTGGCAGGAAGCCTGCTTTCTCCCTCTGCCACTCCCCCTGCTTGTGTTCCCTCTCTCGCTATGTCTCTCTCTGTCAAATAAATAAAAATCTTTTTAAAAAAATAATAAAAATAATAATCATAATGCCATCATCTAATGTAAGTTTCCCCCTTCTAGTATTTATTTAAATGTATACAGTGCTGGGGGGCCTGGGTGGCTCAGTTGGTTAAGCCTCTGCCTTTAGCTCAGATCATGATCTCAGGGTCTTGGGATCGAGTCCCACATTGGGCTCCCTGCTTAGCAAGGAGTCTGCTTCTCCATCTCTCCTCTCATGCTCTCTCTCAAATAAGTAAATAAAATCTTTAAAAAAAAAAATGTATACAATGCTTACATAGTGGTAATCATGGTAAACATTTTTTACTCAAAATTTTATAGTACATACTTTCTACATTCTAATCACAGTTATTTTAATAGTTAAATAAGATTCATTTAAATTGTTTCCTAATATATTTAACCATTTCTCTGTTGTGTTATTTACAGATTATTAAGTGAATAGAGAATTTTGACCATATTCATGGAATTTCCTCCCATCTCCTTGGATATATTTAGAGGGGTGGGAATACCAACTTTGGCTGTGTTCCTGTGAATTTTTATCCTGTATTATGGATTATTTCCTTAGTACTTAGAAGTAAAATTCCTGTGTCAGAATATGCATTTTAAAAAATCCTTTTCATTTATAGAAATAATATTTATTAAATTTAGGAAGTATTAAAAAGTTCAGGAAAGGGGCACCTGGGTAGCTCAGTCGGTTGGGCATCTGCCTTCTGCTCAGGTCATGATCTCAGGGTCCTGGGATCGAACCTCTCATCATGCTCTCTGTTCATCGGGGAACCTGCTTCTCCCTCTCACTCTCCATCTGTGCGCGCTCTCTCTCTCAAATAAATAAAATCTTTTAAAAAAAAGGTGCAGGAAAGAAAATAGAAATCTGTAGTCCTTCCACCTAGAGATAACAAATGCTGAGATTTTGGTGAATATTTTCTTGATTTTTTGCACCTATTTTTAAACTTTATTAAATTGAAATCATACAGTGTTATTTTGTCATCTATGATGCTATGATGCTTTTTCACTTAAGTAGAACTCTGTCCCCTGTGTCCTTGCATAACATTCTATAATTTTAATGGCTTCATAATATTGATTGGATGTGCCCAAATTTATTTAATGCCTTACTAAATACTTAGAGTCCCCTTTTTTAGTCATTAGAAATAATGCTATGGTGAACCTTTGTTTTTTAAAGATTTTATTTATTTGAGAGAGAGTGAGTGAGAGAGAATGAGCAAGGGGAGGGGCATAGGGAGAAGCAGATTCCCCACTGAGCAGGGAGTCCGTTGTGGGACTTGATCCCGGGACTCTGGGATCATGACCTGAGCCAAAGGCAGGTGCTTAACTGACTGAGCCACCCAGGCACCCTGAACCTTTGTTTTTGTACAGGATGAATATATGATAGGAGATGAGATTTATTTGAATTTAAGAAAACTTACCACTATTTATCAACTACTGAGACAAAGTTTAAAAGAATTGTGCAGTTACAAAGAAATTACAGGATTATTTTATAAAAATGAAGATAAAAGCTACATAAATCAAAAAAGAAACCTCAGTAGATTTGATAGTTTTAATGTCCTTAGTACTAAAAAATGTCTATAAACCATTAAGAGAAACATTCCTATAACAGTCGAAAGTGGACAAAGGACATGAATAGAAAGACAATTCACAAATGAATAGCTGTAATAATTAGAAAATCTTCAAACTTACCAGTATTAAATAAATGTAAATTAAAAGAGTAAAATATTAGATTTGTTTAATTTAATTTAATTTAATTCTTTGTAATAGACTCACAAGGCAATGTCAATTGGAAGACAAGGTCGGGTACAAGTTGAAGATATCGTCTTCTTGATTCGAAAGGACCCAAGGAAGTTTGCTAGGGTTAAAGACTTGCTTACTATGAATGAAGAATTGAAACGAGCTAGAAAAGCATTTGATGAAGCCAACTATGGATCTTGACACCTGTACTTTCTGAAGGTTCATTATCTTCTGGGGAAACTATATATAATAATTGTATATTTTTCACAGCGAGGTCTCAGTATCTTGCCATGTATATGGAAGATGGAGAAACGCAAATTTTTCATCTTTTATTTTCATGTCTTCAATTTTAGAGTGATATTTGAGCCTTGGATTGCCTGCCCTTATATGACTGTACTTGAATTCCTTACTGGGTTTTAATGACCACATGTAAGTTGAAGTACCTTGCATACCATGCGGTTCCGTCTGACTTTTGGCTGTCTAAATGATGAAGTAGTATTTATATACTGGGTGTATTTGTGCTATTGTAGGCTATAGCATGGCTGTTTAATATACGAAATCTATAGGGCACCTTTGACTATGATTGCTAAGACATATTTCATGTATTCTGAAGTTTTTAGGCTACAGTGGTCTAAGATTATTAAAAAATAGTGAACTGGTTTTTTTTTTTTTGAACTGGTTTTTTTTTAAGGAGAAGATGATACAGGAAAATAATAGTCTTTTGTAGGAATGTTTAAGATATTTGTTTTTTTATTATTCTTTAGATTACAAGAATTTTTTTTTTTTAAACTAAAAGTTTCATGTGAATACTTCCGTATTGGAAGGCTTTTGACTTAAAACCTTTTGGGCTTATCATGTACTAGCTGTCAAGTTTTAAGAGAACTCATTTTCCCAGGTCAGATTAAAGCTTCTAAAAATAAATGCTGTCAGTAGTAGGAATGGTATTGCTTAAAAAGCTGATGGCAGGATAAGCAATTGGGATAGTGTCTTATTAATATATTTGTTAGTACTTGTTCATTGTGGAAATGTGTACTTGACTAAAACCATGTATAGCTATGGAAACCTCTTTTGTAGTTCAGGATATACAAGTTTTGTGTGTGTTTAGCTTATTGTATTAAATTATTACACTTAGTTTAAAATAAGGATTAAAACTGCATTTAAAGGGATCACTGAATATTACTCCTTGTGAAACTTTTGTGTGCTGCTTATAAACATTATCTATAAATCAGCATATAGGAGAATTTCACTTTCTTAATCTGTTGATACAAGGAATAAAGTGGAAAATTAGGTGATTCATTGAATTTGACTATGTGATTTATCAGCTTTTTTTCCTCATTACTAGTAATATAATTCTGGCTGCTTAATCTCACTAAAAACTTTTTTTCTATATTCTTGTAATCCTCCTGAATTGATACTAAGATTCAAGATAGCTGGGCTGGGTTTTTTTTGTTGTTGTTATTCAAAAGAGCAAAAACCAGGGTACCTGGCTGGCTCAGGTGGTAGAGCATGTGACTCTCAATCTCAGGGTCATGAGTTCAAGCCCTGTGTTGGACATGGAAACTACTTAGAAAAAAGGAAAAACCAATTGAAAAGCTACTCCAGTCTAAGCTGAAATCAAGAATGCAAGTGGAATAATAGCATCTCAACATATCGCTATTTTTGCTAGTCAGAGTGTACTACCCTGAAGAAAGAGCTGGTAATAATTAGCACTAGGGGAGCTATCCTGGAACCCCTCTTAGCTAAGGCTGCTGTAACAAAATATCAGACTGGGCAGCTAAAACAATAGAAATTTACTTTCTCAGCATTCTGGAGGCTAGAACTCCGAGATCAGGGTGCCAGCGTGTTTGGGGTCTGATGAGGGCTCTTCCTGGGCTGCAGATAGCTGCCTCCTCCCTGTGTCTGAACTTGTCTGAGGGAGCTCTCTTGTTTCTTCCTCTTTTTATAGGGGCACCAAGGTTCCACCCTTGTGACTTCATTTATCCTTAATATCCTCCCTAAAAGCCCTATCTCCAATACAGTCAGTTGGGAGGGAGGGTTGGGTTAGGGGTGGAACATAACAAATTTCAGGGGGTTATAATTTAGTCTATAGCAGGCCATTGTTACTATTTTGCTAGTGACCCTGGCACATAAGAAGTTTTTATGGGACCTTGTATCGTAGGTTGCAAGTGATAGAACTTGACCCCAAAATAGCATAAGCAGAAGAGGAATGTATTGGCTTATCCAACTGAAACAAGGGAAAGTAGGAATGGAGTTGATTCCGTCTCGTTGACTGGATATAAGAACTTGAGAATCGAAGACTCTGTCCATCATTATCCTAATTTTGGTTTTATTCTCTCAGGAACCTCAGTGTGTCAAGGGAACATGATAGCAGTTCTAGGGTTCCCATCCATACAACTGATCGAGGGAGCTACTTCACTTACCAATACAGAAGATCCCCAGGAGTGAGGGTAGGAGGTAAGAGCTGGGTACTATTAGAAAGGGAAAGAGAGGCTGGGCAGACAAAAATAGCAGATGTGGCACTGTTTTGATTCATGAGCTTGCTTATTTGAATTCTAATAGTGAAGTAACAAAGCTCCCTTCTAATGTCTAGAGCTACACTGTGTAATATGGTAGCCACTAGGCCTCATGGGACTATTTAAATTTACTTCATTCAAATTAAATGAAACGAAACCTTCAATTCCTCAGTTGTACTGGCTGTATTTCAGGTGCTCATCAGCCCCATGGCTAGCGGCTGCTGCATTGAATGGTGCAGATGCAGAACATTTTTCATCATCACAGAAGACTATTTGAGACAGTGCTGATCAGTGTTCAGGGGCTTTTTCTTAATTCATTTCACTTAAAAAAACTTACTATGAAAAATCTCAAGTATACACAGTAATAGAATAGTATCATGAGCCTTCATTTTCAACAATTAACTAAACTTTGCCAATTTTATTTTATTTTTTTTAAGATTTTATTTATTTATTTGAGAGAGAGAGAGAGATCACAAGCAGGCAGAGAGGGGGAAGCAGGCTCCCTGCTGAGCAGAGAGCCCAATTCGGGGCTTGATCCCAGGACCCTGAGATCATGACCTGAGCGAAAAAGGCAGAGGCTTTAACCCCCTGAGCCACCCAGGTGCTCCCAACTTTGCCAGTTTTAATGTCTTATCTATTCCCCACCTTTTGGGGGGAAAGGGGCAGTATTTTAAGGCAAATCCTAGCTTTCATTGTATCATTTCAACTACAAATACTTCATTATGTCGTAATACTTCACTATGTCGTCTCTAACAAAAAGGCAGCCCAAATACCCTTACATACCCTAACACAAATTAACATTAATTCCTTCATACTCCATTTAATACCCAATCCCTGTTTAGATCTCCTAATTTGTCTCAAAATATCTTTTAGAGTTTATATATTTGTTGTCTGTTGTTTCTGTAACAGATTACTGTAAATTTAGTGACTTAAAACAACAAAGTCATTATCTTACCAGTTCTTTAGGTCAGAAGTCTGACATGGGCCTCACTGGTGCTAAAATCAAAGTACTACATTCCTTTCTGGATGTTCTAGGAGAGAACCTGTTTACTTGCATTTTTCAGCATCTAGAGCCTGCATTCTTTGGCTCTTAGTCCTCTTGTGTCTTCCAAGTTAGCAATGCTGCATCTTTCTGATCTTTCTTCCATAATCTTGTCTCTCTCTGACCCCCGCTGGGTAAGATTCTCTGCTTCTAATGACCCAGGTGATTATATTGGACCCATCTGGATAACCCAGAATAACCTCCCCATTTTAAAACCCTTTACTTAATCACACCAGCAAAGTCTCTTACCGTGTAAATAACATATTCACAGGTTCTGAGGATGTTGAGGTCTGTAGAAGGGGCTGTTATTCTGCCTCCCGCAGGCAGGCTGTTTGCAATAAAATCTAAACAAGGTGTCACCTGCTGCATTTGGTTACCCATTGCATTGGGTAAGTCTAAATTTCTAATAATCTCTAGTACCTCTTCCTTCTTACTTGTTTAAGAGAAAGCTTACTTGTAAAGAGAAAGCCTCTTTAAAAAATTATACCTTTTTTAAAAAAGATTTTATTTATTATTTATCTGGCAGAGAAAGATCACAAGTAGGCAGAGAGGCAAGCGGGGGGGAGGGTTGGAGCAGGCTACCCGCTGAGCAGAGATTCCCAGGACCCTGGGATCATGACCTGAGCTGAAGGCAGAGGCTTAACCCTCTGAGCCACTCAGTGCCTCCCCAAATTATACCTTTTTTAGCTAGCATGTTTATTTGCTACTGAAACAGAACATGTGATATAATTTACGATTCACTCGAAATTGGTTTTACTGTATTTAAACTGATTTTCTTAAGTGAAAGCTGTAATACTCTAAGTGTAGAAATTTTTAAATGGGGCAATAACTCCCTTGGCTTCTCATCAGTGGAAAGAGGTAGTGTCTGGAGAGTCAGTTGGCCACTTACCAAGACGCCTTAGGGGGTTGCATTACTTGGGTGAATGTGTAGTCCAGAGTTGGATTTGCATCACTGTAGGCTTGGAAACTGATTTCATCAGCAAATGGAGAGCACATCCATCTTTCAGGGTAGACTTAGAAACCAAGCTTGTAAGACCAGTGTATGAACATGGATGCCAATTTACAGATGTAGTTAAAACTTTCATGGGTTTGACTAGCAAATACTTCCCTACCCCAGGAATGTGGAAAATGAAAACATCAATACGAAGGTGAATCAGAATGAGGTGAGTTACATGAATGCCTTGCCTAGAGCATCAGGTAAGAGAAGGATAAAGTTTATACAGAAATAGGAAGAATGGCTCCCTAGGCCTGGAAGCTGTGCGCCTGGGTGGGTTTCCTGAGGAGCAAACTTCAAGATTCCTTTGTTCCTAACACTGGTGACCTGGCTTGAGTTTTCACATCCAGTGACAATACCCATCCAAACATGGTCTGTTTGTGGCTTTCAGGTGGCTTTGTATATTTCTACTCTAATTCATTCACATGTTGAGCTCAGAGGTAATTCACAGAGAGCAATTTTATTTCCAGTATCTTCAGGGAAGCTTCATAGTTGCTCCCAAGAGCTGATGACACAGAGCATTGTGCCTGAAAATCAAGAACTTTTTAAGCACTCTGTGTTCCAGAACATTCCCAATTCTCTAGACCTGATTTTCTTAATGACTGAGCCATCCAGGCATCTCTAGGCCTGATCTTCTATGTTTACCTTCTTAACACAGAGGCTGAGAAGTAGATGACCAGTGAGCAAGGTGTTAAATGTGTTGTTATAGGCTGCTGCTTTTCCTGGGTCCTGGTGCATGACTCCATGAACTAGACTATTATTTCATGGGATAGGATCACAGAAAACATTTTGGTATATCAGCAAGTATTTATTAAGCACCTGTTTTATTTGAGGCATAGCACAGATACTATTGGGCTATATGGTATCTGGATGAGTGGAATTCTAAATTTATAGAAGTACAGTAAGGAGCAAATTTCTTATATATTACCAGTAGATTAGCAAGAGTTTTAATCTGAACTTTTGTACAAAATCCCAATTCATGTATAATTTGTAGCATTGATTCTCCTGTG
This sequence comes from Nasua narica, assembly GCA_028533885.1. NCBI lineage: Eukaryota > Metazoa > Chordata > Mammalia > Carnivora > Procyonidae > Nasua > Nasua narica. The sequence goes on along the minus strand of CM052798.1, from coordinate 82,711,967 downwards.
CACATGCTCACTATTTTATACTTACATAGAAAGCCTGGTAAACTTCTCTGAACATGGGTGTATTCTTTTAGAATAGAAAGAATAAATGCTGAAATGTAAATCATTTGTCATTTGCCTTTGTGTGGCTGGTTTGTTTTTTTTTTTTTTTAGATTTTTTTTTTATTTATTTGAGGGAGAGAGAGAGAGCCTGTGAGGGGACACGCAGGAGTTGGGGGGTTGTCAAAAGAAGAGGGAGAGAATCCTCAAATAGATTCTTTGCTGAGCTCTGAGCACGGAACTAGGGGCTCAATCTCACAACCCTGAGATTACAACCTGAGCCAAAATCAAGAGTTGGATGCTCAACTGACTGAGCCAACCAGGTGCTCCTGTGTGCAATTTTAGGTAAATGCAAATAACTGAAAATTTAGTAGGAAAGAGCCTAGTTACTGACCAAACTCTAAAAAGAAATGCTAATACTGTACTTAATTTTTCTGAAATAGGATTTTGTAAGTATTTTGAGAGCACATGACTTACACTAAGACACCTACCTAGACTCATTTTGGTGAATCTAATGTTTTTCTTTGATCTCTCTAGCAAGTTCTACTAAATAGTTTCAAGATTATTTCCAGAAAGTTATTGACCTTATCTTAAAACACTCATCCAAAATTATGATGCTTAATGTGATTTACATATTATTAACATTTCTTAACCTATAGTTTCCTCCTTTTTTGGTTTTTGAAGTATGTCAATGACTTCATTAAAATGGGGTATTTTTTTTTTACAAAACAAAATATTTTTAAAAATTTATTTTTGTTTTTAATGTTAACATCCAGGACATTTACTTAATATAAAAAAACCACATCTCTTCTATGTTGAAATAAGAATGTGTTTTTCTTTACTATGTTTAGCCACTAACCTATAATTTAAGCTTTTGTTTAGGGGTCTGGATAGGAGCGCTAGTAGACTTAGGTATGCTACCTATATAATCCTTGAGCCTATTTGAAAGAGAAGCGGTAGTGGTTGGTATTTTGTTTGTTCTCCCAGAGCCAGCAGTGCCCTGGCTCTAAAGCACACAGCTCTTTGGTGTGTATATTTGTGTGTATGTGCTCTAATAAGGGGAGTGGAGCTTTTAAAACAAGTGCTCAAATCACTGCTGAACTTCCCCTGAACGGCTTGAGGCAAGAATTCCTAATTTAGGTTTATGCTCAGATTACTTTCCACTATTTGGGGAAAACCAGAAACTTCTATTTCCCTTTTTAAAAATGAGATTTGAGAATCTTATTAAAAGGGGCCTGCCTTAGCCTATAGGCATTTAAGTCACAAGGCACCATGAATCATTCCTACAAGTTAGAACCTGCATTTTCAAATAATGCCTAACCTAGTTCCTGATCCAGAGTAGGCACTGGATAAATATTTGGTGAATGATTGAGGCAGTACCTCGGAATCTAAGGACAGTTCTTCAACTAAGAAAGCCTTGTCCTTTCTGAACAATTCGCTGCTTTGCAGCAACTGGAGTGAAAGACAAGAAGATCTAATCTTAACCAGTGTGACTGAGTATAGAAGGAAAGGTGATATACCCTAGGCTAACAGCTATTAAGGTTGTGGTGTAAAACTTGATGTTACATTAGGAAGTAAATATACAGTCAATGCCTTTATCACTGAACAAGTGATAAGGTGTACCAGATGTCTTGTATTTCAGTGCCTAGTTCCTCTCTATCTCCCATCCCCCTTTTCTGGAAATAAAATGGTTGTTCATTTGCAGCTAACAATTCTGATGACTACTTTTTGAAAATTTAGATGCATATAACATTATGCCACAGGATATGGGGGGGATAAACATGAGTAAGACCTCTTATTCTTTCTACCTTGTCAGAATAAGATCCACTTTTTTCAAGCTAAAATTTCTATTTGATACACTGTGGTAGAGTGCAAAAAGGAGGGTTTAACAATCATAATATTGAAAATCTTTGCTTCCCTACGGAACAGCTGTTTGACCTTGGGCAAATTATTTTCCTTAATCTCTAAGATGGGAATAGGTAATAGGCATTTTAAGGGAGATTGTGAGGCTTAAGTGAGAACATAAGCAAAGCACTTAATTTTATGCTTAATCAATATTCAAACAAATCTAGTACCAGATCAGGTTTTTTTGTGTAGTGCTCTGCCCTTAATAGGTGGTCAAATGTTTGTCAGATTGTCCCTGATTAATAACTCTTTGTAGATCTAGTTGAAAATTTAAATAAATAATGCTTGGTTCTTGCAACTGGTATTGTTTGAGACTCAAGATCAAGAAGCAGATTCTCAGGGGTGCCTGGGTGGCTCAGTGGCCTTCTGAGGCCTCTGCCTTCGGCTCAGGTCATGATCTCGGGGTCCTGGGACCGAGCCCTGCATTGGGCTCTCTGCTCAGCTTCTCTCTCTACTCTCTCTACCTTTTCTCTCTCCTCTCTCTACCTCTCTCTTCCCCTTCTCTCTCTACCTCTCTCTTCCCCTTCTCTCTCTGCCTAATTGTGTTCTCTTTCTCTGTGTCAAATAAATAAATACAATCTAAATAAATTAAAAAAAAAAACAGATTCCCAGATGAACTATACTGGCAAAGACTATACTGGCATTTCCTGGATATATCTGTCCATTTTTTCAATTTAAACATTCTGTAATTTTTTTTTCTTTTTTTTTTTCTTTTTTCATATATCCGGACCCTGGGTAACATTAACTTGTGCTTATATTTATTTGCCTGTCAGTTATCACTGAGAGTTCTTAACGAAGACTTTCTTCCAGGAGTTCATCAGGACTAGGCAATAGAAGTTTTGCATAAACTGTTTCCCCTGAATTTGTAAATATTTTTCTTAGAACCTTTCCCTCACACTATCGCTTCTTGTATCTTGAATTGGATTAAATTTTTCCTGTTCAGAAATGTTTTTGATGTTTGTTATTACGACTCTCTTTTACGTCCTTTACCCCAGTTGGGACGCCAAGCTCACTCTTGGCATTTGGCCTTTATGAGGACGAGGCTCTTACAGGTTTGTATCACCTTATTCCTAGCTCTTCTACATGGTTATACCGACTGAATGCTCAATTCAGCACGGTGAAGCATCACGTTTATTTGTGGACTACTATTGCACCGGTGGGGTGGGCAAGTGAGATCCTGTTGTCAAGGAGCTTACAACTAAAAAGGGTAGTAAAAAAAACCCAAACAAACCTGTGAACCCGTTAAGTGTTAAGTAAATGGAAAATGCTCGGAGGCATATCAGCATCACAAAAGGAGAAATCAAGAATGGGGCCGATAAGCTGCTGGAGTTTTCGGAAGGAAGTGCAGGGGGGCCTGCAGAAGCGGAGAGAGACGGGGAGGAGGCCAGATTTATTTCATTAGTCTTTATTAATAAATTGTCGGAGAGGAATATTGAGTCGATTCTAATACGCAGATGACTTCTCGATTCCGAGGTCCCCACTGCGCTATTTCGGGACCCAGGGTCACTGGCCAGCGACGGGTTGCGTCCAGGCCGCTGGTCCCTTACCCAATCGCGAGACCAGCTTTTCCTCCGAGTCCAGTCGGTCCTCGGAGGGCAGGCCTAGAGCCCGTCCATCTAGGCGGGTCCCCACCGCCCCAAGCCTGGGCCCGCCCAGCCGACTGTCCCCTTGGCTCAGGCACCTGCCTGGCCGCCCCTCGGCGGGGTCCTGAGGCGCCTCAGAGAAGCGTGGTGATTGGCTGCGGCTTGGGGCTGGAGCTCGGCTCCGGCACCGCTTGACAACCGCAGTCTGCGAGGCTGAGCGGAGCGGTACTTCGGGAGGGGCAGACGCGGGGAAGGACGGCCTGACGGTCTGATGGATTGACGCGAAGGCGGCAGGAGGGAGGACCGACGCCAAGCACAGACACAGACCTCCGCCCTCGCGCTCCAGCCCCAGCCCGGAGCCGGCCGCGTCGGGGCCCCGGCCGCCGGCCTCTTAGCCGCTTTCTCCTCAGCCGCTCTCTGGACTCGTCCGGGAACCCTCAGGTGAGTGACTCCGGGAGCCGGAGGCGGGGTCGGCCGCGCCGCACCTCGAGTTGCCATGGGCACCGGTCGCCACCTGTCACCACCTGACGGGGTTCCGACCCAGGCGGCCCTGGGCCCCCCGGGCGGCGTTTGCGGCCCGGGAGAAGGGTCTCGGGTAGGCTTCGGCGCGGCTGGGGACCGGGGTGGCGGGTGAGGCCCCGGCGCGGCCGGATGAGGACCTGGAAACTGCCGGCCCTAGTTTGGGGGCCGCCGCCCCGAACCACACCTTTCCCCGTCTGCCAGCCGGGCTCTGGGGCAGAGCGACGCCCCTCGCCCTGGCGCTTGGCGGCCCCCGGGCGGGGAGCGAGCGCAGGGTGGATGCCCACCTTGCTGCTGCTGAGAGGCGGGAGGGAGGCTGGCCGCGCGGATTCTTCCTTCTTCGCCCCGCTGCCGAGCCCGGGTGAGAACTGAGGGGCGCGCTCGCGTCCCTGTCTGGGCCCGCCTTGGCCGGGAGGAGGGGAGGAAGCTGCGGGGCTGGGAGCCGAGCCGCGGCGTGGGGCAGCTCCGCGGGGCCGACTTTGGCCTTATCTTACGTCAGTGGTCTGTGGGAGCAGCCTTTGGGGGTCTGGGCGGGCGGCGGGGAGAGGGGGAGCGCCTGGGTTTGGAACCCGGCTTTGCCGGGGCGGGGGAAGCGCCTGCGTAGAAGATGCGGGAGGCCGTAGAACTCGTAGGGTTCAGCGGGTCCTGTGTAGTGGGGAGAAGGAGATTGGGGCTCAAGCTCTGGGGCGAGGCCTTGGGCATAAGGGGCGAGGGCAGGAGGAGGCAGGGGCAGCATATGACCAGCGTTTGATTTCTTCTCTATACCCAGACATGCTGTCAGTAACCACGCATGGTATCTGAGCGGAGCGTTTTTGGCAACTTGGTTCTCTGCATAATGAAAGGAGAAGTCTTTGTTCCACCCAGATTCATAGGTTGTGATCTAACACTTATTTCCCTCCCTTTGTTGTAGACTTAATAGAATGCATCAAGAAGTTAATGGCACGGAAATTAACATGTAGGCTTTAAATATGCTACAAATCTCTTTTTCACAGTAAATCCAAGCAGGGTTTTTTTCCTCCAGTATTGGCATGAGTTGCATTGGATTTTTACTAGAAAGGAGAAACGCCCAAGAACCCATTTTCCTTTATATGGCATATTCTGAGGTCTCATTTAGGAGGAAGATGTAATGAACAATTTTACCTTAGGTTTTAGAGAGTAGATTGCTTCCACACGGAAAAGAAAAATTATTATACAGTGAGGGAAACGACAAGCAATTAAACCATTAACAGTATATTGTCAGGTTAAAAAAAAAACCCAGACGACAAAAAAAAAAAAACAAACCCAGACAAAACAGTCGAACTTAGATGTCATTAGAAATATCCAATTTTTTGTGAAGGGATTTTAACATGTTTATTTCTCCCTCCTACTTCCCTTTTCTTTTCCTTTCTTTTCTTTCTTGCCAGTATAAAGAATATATCATAAGAGAACAGGGGTGTTATCCTAAGTTCTTAGTTACATAATTGTGTTCAGCCTCTTTTTCTGTTGGTGAATTTGAGTTTATCAGTTACTGAATGGACAGCATGTGATATGGTTGATATTACACACACACACTGCAGTTTGAGAAACACTTCAAAGTAAGTATGAAAAGATGCAGTTTTCCTTAGTAGATCAGTAAGATGGAAATCAGATTGCCTGGATTTAAGTTTCATTTTGCTATTGATTACAATATACTTTGCTATTGATTATGTTACTACTTGTCCTACTGTTGAGTCAATATTTAATCTGTAAATCTGTAAAATGTAATAATGCCTGCTATTATTTTAGTCTGGAATGGGCTCTTAAGTTGAACAAAATAATCTATTTGAAAGCATTTGGAAAAAATTTAAGGCATCTGTTGATTACCTTTTTTTTTTTTTTTTTAAGATTTTTATTCATTTGACAGAGAGATAGAGAGCACAAATAGGCAGAGTGGCAGAGAGAGGGAGAAGCAGGTTCCCCACTGAGCAGGGAGCCCAACACAGGTCTCGATCCCATGACCTGAGCCAAAGTCAGCTGCTTAACTGACTGAGCCACCCAGGGGCTCCTGTTAATTACCTTTTAATAGAGTGGAGCATTGGCAAGGATAATTAAAATCCTGTGTATGATCCACTTAGCATTTTGAGGTCCAGAACCTTATTTTTACAATGGCCTTAAAGGGCTCACAGGAACTATTAAGGTGCATCCTTATTCTTTGATGGAAGTTCTTTATTATTGAGGTGACGTGGAAAAAGGATGTTTGCTTCCGTATGTAAAGGATTGCTTTTCTGCTTTAAGGAAGATGTTCTCTAATTTAGAAAATAAGGCTATGGATACTCCGACTTGAATTTCATTTGGTATTAAGAAATCCTCAGTGTGGGTGGGGGTGCCCAGGTGGCTTATTGGGTTAAGCATCTGCCTTCAGCTCAGGTCATGATCCCAAGGTCCTGGGATGGAACCCTGTGTGGGGCTCCCTGCTGTGCCGGAAGCCTGCTTCTCCCTCTCCCTCTGCTTCTCCACCCGCTTGTGCTCTCTCTTTATCTGTGAAATAAATAAATAAATAAATAAATAAATAAATAAATAAAATCTTTAAAAAAAAAAAGAAATCCTCAGTGTGGATCATTGCTTCTTGAATAATCAAATAGTTTCTCCCCTTTTATCTATGCTTTTCAAATAGTATTTGTACTGTTAGAGATAAGCTGCAGTGCGCCAAGGGGTAAATCTGTGGTCACAGAACATGGCACTTACTTAAGGAGTGGTTATCAATTTCACTTGAAAACTTGGATAAAAAATACTGTTTTTATATTAGAGCACCAAATGATGACATGGAGAATGTAATAACACTAATTTCTAAGGCAAAATTCAAAGACTTCAAAGAAATTTCATGCTTAAGGGCTCCTGGGGATGTGTTCAGTTTTTCTGCCCTTACAGAGAAAAATTTAAGAAGCATTGCCTTAGACTTACTCAGGTAATGAATGGGAAATCAATACATAGTACGGGAAATAAGTTGAATTACAATTTCTAAAACTTTGACATTAGGCTCATTATCCTGATTATCCCCTCTTGATTTTCCCCATGTAAATGTCAGAATGTTATAGTGGAAAGGTCAAAGGGTTTTAGTCCTATAGACCTTATCATACCTTTCTTGCTTCTGCACTTTTTGGTGTTTGACCTTAGACAAATACCTAACATCTCCAAACATTAGTGTAATCGTCTGTAAAATGAAATTATAAGTTGTAAGAATTTTATAAATACTGTATAGGAGTATCAAAGGGCCTGGCATAGTAAATGCGCAATAAATGTAAGTACCTTTTCTTTTACTCTTTCTTTGTGGTAGGATATTAACAATCCCTCAAACGTATTCTTAGCAGGAAACCCCATTACTTCTCTGAACTTCCATGGCATTTTATTTGTAATTCTTTTACAGTGTTCTTTATGCTTTATGCATATTACCTTTATATAGAGGCTTGAATCCAGGTCTTTAGACTCCAAATCCAGTGCTGGGCCATGCCTAAGAATACTTTTTCTTTCCATGTAATACTGAGACCATTACGTTGAATAACCAAAGCTTATATATTTCAACTGATTTTTCTTCCTTTTTGTTTTGAGTTTGTTTCTGTTTGGGTGAAAAGCTAGCCTTACAGAATATCACACACTCCCTTATAAATCTTTCTTTTGTGTTTCATCTTTTTGTTCACTATAGTAATTCAGTCATTGTATCTCTTGGATGCAGCATGGTGTTAGCATGGAGTAGATACTCAAATATATATTTTTTTATTTTTATTTTTTTGGGGGAGGGACAGCAGGACAGGGAGAAAAAGAATCTTAAGCAGGCTTCACACTGGGCACTGAGCTCTGTCTCACAACTCTGAAATCATGACCCGAGGCAAAATCAGGAGTTGGACACTTAACCAACTGAGCCACCCACATGCCCCTCATGTACTCAAATATTTTTAAATAAGTACTTGAAACAAGCATTACCACAAGTAGGAATCTCTTCATGTGGCATCCTCAACATAATTGATCTAATCAAGCTTCCCAATATTTTAAAATTACACCTAGAATATTTTAAAACTATATATTTAAACTTTTTCCAAAGTAAATTTTTATATTTTATCCACAGCACAGTAGCTCTCCCACAGCAAGTTATTAGCAGCCCTTTTGACATACTGCTTTTACCATGGGTATGAGCTCTGAAGAGAAGAAATTATATTTATTAAGCACTGTTCACCATTCTGCCTGGACCTTTAGCTTGCTTTACACATCAACATCCTGTCTTATAGAGAAACAGTTCTACATGAAAAATGATATAAACATTTTATACTATGATACATTTGATTCAAATAATGAATTCTATGAAATGAACAAATTTCTATGGCTCAGTAACATGTTTTATGATTTTTGTTGATGTATTGAAAAAGAAAATGGAATCCTATTTGAGAAAACTTGGTAGAACTGAACTAAATTGGAGCCCTAATGTCCATTTTTGGTTTAGCCTTTTTTTTTAATGTTATTTTGAAAGCCTGGAAATTGAATTGGGTTAGTTTTCTTTCCAACTTTAAGTGAAGTGTTAGAAATGAAATTCTGGAAAGTGCAAAAACAGTATCTGATGAATAGATGATGATGTAAAGCAACTTTAGGTTTTTGGTTGTGTTTATTGTATAGTGCCCACATCATAGGAAGTGTTAATTTTAGTGTATAGTTACTGGACCTGATCATACCTGGAGTGTTATGTTCTGTATAGGATGTTTTAAGAGGGAGATTAATATATGTTCAGAGGAGAAGAACTACAATAGGAGTATCTATAAGTTGTGTGAAGAATGGTTGAAGCAAATAGGCATATAAACATGATTATTGTCAGATTCAAATGTGTGAAAATTTTAAATATAACAAACTTGTTTCATCCTGATTCTGAAGACATAGCTAGATGAAAATCATAAGAAAGCATATTTCAACTGAGTATTAGGAAAGCAAAATTTGGGGGTGCCTGAGTGACTCAGTCAGTTAAGCCTACAACTCTCGATTTCAGCTCAGGTCATGATCTCTGTGTTGTGAAATCCAGCCCTGCATCAGACTCTATACTGAGCATGGAGCCTTCTTAAGATTCTCTCTATCTCTCTGCCCCTCCCCCTTAAAAAACGAAAAGAAAAGCAAAATTTTTCTACTTGTGAAAAAATTATTGGAGTCCTGTATTATCTATTATTGTGCAATAAATTACTTTTTCCAAAACATAGTGGCTTAAAACAACAAATAATTTATCTCAGTGTTTCTGAGGGTCAGGAATCTGGGGCACAGCCCTACTGAGTGCCTCTGATTTAAAGTCTTTCTTGGGTGCCTGGGTGGCTCAGTTGGTTGAGCACTGCCTTCAGCTCAGGTCATGATCCTTGAATTCCGGGATCGAGTCCCGCATCGGACTCCCAGCTCCATGGGAAGTCTCTTTCTTCCTCTGACCGTCTCTCCTCTCATGCTCTCTCTCACGTTCTCTGTCTCTCAAATAAATAAAATCTTAAAAAAAAAATAAAGTCTTTCTTAATGTTGCAGTCAAGCTGCAGCAAGGGGCTGTGGTCTCATCTGAAGATACAAATCAGGGATGATCTCCATCCAAACTCAGTGACTTGGGCCTTTGTTCCTCTGGGCTGTTGGACCGAGGCTCCCATTCCTTGCTGGCAGTTGAGTGGTTCTTTGCCACTTGGATCTTTCCATAAGGTTGCTTCATGACATGGCAGCTGGCTTCCCCCAGCATGAGAATCTGAGCGAACACATGCCAACACTCAGGACTCACACTGTTATCTCTTTACAAATCTTGAAAGTGACATCTCAACACTTCTGCTATGCTTTTATGTAGAAATGAGTCACTAAATCCAGCCCATACTCAAGGGCCAGTGAGTACAAAAGGTTGTAAACATTATTAGGGTCATTGGTGACTGTCTTAGAGACTGCCTTCCATAGGTGCCTTGTGAGGGGTGTATAAAAATTTTCTGTCATTGGAGACATTTATCTTTAGGTTGGCAGACCATCTGTTAGAGGTAAGTATTTGGATATTCTGTACTAAATAGAGTAGACTAATGCACCTTCCAACACAATTCTGTGATAAATATATAAAAGCTAATGAAGTAGAAAAGTTAAGGATGGAAGACTTTAATAGGTAATTATATAGTATATATTCTTTTGTACTTAATTTAGTAGTTAATGCTTGTATAATTTTGGCTTTTTTGGTACATTTTCAAGTTTTTGTGGCTCTTGGTTTAGTACATTTCGTTATATGTTTCTGAATGTTGATCTACTGACTTAAAGCCATTTTTTAGATAGTTCAGTTTTTGAAGTATACACAAATACCTTAAGTTCTGTTTATTCCCTTTGAAAATAGTAGACTATGTGTGGGAATAAAATAACATAAGGACATTTTTAACCTATTTTACAAAGCACACTTTTAGCTTGGTTTTAGGTATGATAGAAAACTATACTGGAGGCCTCATTATATAATAAAAGGTGAAATTGTGTTCTTAGATAAAGCATCCTTTTTACCATAAAGTAGAACACACAAAAATAAATAAGGAATACAGTATGAAATTATGAGTATTTTACTTAGACCTTAGTTGATATAGCATTGGTTTGTGCTTAGAGTTTTAGAATTAATTTTTATTACAAATATTAAGATTATAAACTTTCTACATTTCTTATTTACATCTTTATGGGTTGAAACTCTGTTTAATATACATTTGAGGGGCACCTGGGTGGCTCAGTGCCTCTGGCTTCGGCTCAGGTCGTGATCTCAGGGTCCCTGGATCGAGCCCCGCATTAGGCTCTCTGCTCGGCGGGGAGCCTGCTTCTCCCCCTCTCTCTGTCTGCCTCTCTGCCTACTTGTGATCTCTCTCTGTCAAATAAAAAAATTAAAAAAAATAATATACATTTGAATTTTCACTATGAGCTGCTATGATGATTTAAGGAATAAAAATGTTTAAAAATCCTTTAATTCTTTTTTTTTTTTTAAGATTTTATTCATTTATTTGACAGAGAGAGAGAGAGATCACAAGTAGGCAGAGAAGCAGGCAGAGAGAGGAGGAAGCAGGCTCCCCGCCGAGCAGAGAGCCCGATGCGGGGCTCGATCCCAGAACCCTGGGACCATGACCCGAGCCGAAGGCAGAGGCTTTAACCCACTGAGCCACCCAGGCGCCCCTCCTTTAATTCTTTTTATGACTAACACCTAAAGCTTTTGGCTGCAGATTGGGAGACCTGGAGTTTAACTCTGTGTAATGTCAAATAATTGTGTAATCAAGTGATGGCACTGTTGCTCACTAGTAAGTGGAATTCCCATTTTGAATTGTTTTAAAGAATGGATTTGTTTTGGTCTGTCCATACTTTACCTGCCAGATTTCTCATGAGATCAGTGACACAGTCTGTGAGTTTTCTGACTGGAAGCTGTTCAGTCTGAGACCAGAGAACACAGCAAAGGTCTGATAGGTCTGAAAGAGATCATATTTTAAGCAAGTGAGCTGTAAGTATATTATTTAAGAATAGAAAACATTCTCTAATCATTTGGTTTTTCAATCTAAAATTCTTATTGCCTTAGGGACGCCTGGGTGGCTCAGTTGGTTGAACACCCAGCTCTTGATTTTGACTCAGGTCCTGATCTCAGGGTTGGTTGTGAGATTGAGTTCTGCTGGGCATGGAGCCTCCTTAAGAGTCTCTCTCCTCCCCTTCTCCATAAGCACAAACAGAAGGAGAAGCAGGCTTCCTGCTGAGCAGGGAGTTTGGTTCGAGACTCTGTCCCAGGACCCTGGGATCATGACCTGAGCCAAAGGCAGACGTTTAACCTACTGAGCCACCCAGTAGCCACCCATTCATTCCCTTTATGGATACTTTAAAAACGGAAATCTGTTTTAAACTTGAAAGTTAAACTCTAGAGTTCTTAGATCTAATTTTTCTTTTCTTTTTTTCTTTCCATCCTTCTTTCCTTTTGGTTCCCTTCCCTCTTATCAGTTTTAGTACTGCTTATTTTTTTTTTTTTTTTTAAAGATTTTATTTATTTATTTATTAGGAAAGAGAGAGAGTGAGAGAGAGCAGGTCAGAGTGAGAAGCGGACTCCCCATGGAGCTGGGAGCCCGATGTGGGACTCGATCCCGGGGACTCCGGGATCATGACCTGAGCCGAAGGCAGTCGCTCAACCAACTGCGCCACCCAGGGGCCCCAGTACTGCTTATTTTTTGATGGCAGTATTCATTTAGGTAACATAATTTTAAACTTAAGTGGGACTTATTAAATAAGGATTAAGTATATTTTATTAGACCTGGAGAGATTTTTGGAAAAAAAAAAAGTAATATCTACTTTTATTTTAGTTTCTTACACATTTGGACTAATACTCTTTGTCTCTCTAGCTAAAAGTGCATGTTTAAAAATCTGATTAGACTGTTATTAATGCAGACTTCTGTTTACCTACCCTATTAACATTGTTTAATAGAAAAATAATGTGAAAGACCATAAAACTAGGGTCCTCTGTTGGAATAATTTTTTTTAATATTTTACTTATTAATTTGTCAGAGAGAGAAGGAGAGCACAAGCAGGTAGAGAAGCAAGCAGAGAGAGAAGCAGGCTCCCTGCTGAGTAAGGAGCCTGGGATCATGACCTGAGCCGAAGGCAGATGCTTAACCAACTGAGCCACCCAGGCATCCCTGTTGGAATAATTTTTAAAGATTATTTCAGTACTATGAAGCTTTTTCATTTTGGCATATTTAGATGACTCTTTCCATTTCATGTCTTTCCTTGTTTTTATAATGTACCTTTGCCCTTCACTTTCTTGGGAATTAGTTGTGATATAGCCAAAAGAGCTTCAGAATCTCAAACTGTTTCCAATCTTGTCCTGGGATTATAACCTTTGGCCACTGTATTTCCTTCATTTCCTTTTCCTACCCTTTTTCCTTTTCTTCCTCTTTCTCTTTGTCTGTCCTCTTTGTATTTCTGTCAGAAATTCTAGTTCTCATTGCTACAAAGCTTAGGATATGTTTGGGGAGAGGGTGACAATATCTTGTCTGGCTACTAAGATAAAGATGAACTGTATATATAGATTCTTAAATGTATATAAATCAATTGCCTCCCCTTGTTTTGCTACCAAGTTAAATAGGTGCCCTCTGGTACTTTTTATTTTAATTAATTACAGATTTTGTTTATTTGTCAGAGCACAAGCCAGAGGGAGAGGCCGGCAGAGCCACCCATGCATCCCACCTTCTGGTACTTTTTTAAAGATTTCCTGATCAGTGTCAACATGGATGCTGATACCAGAATGTATGTCCTGACACACTTCTGAAAGAAGTATTTAGCTGGTTGTGAAATACATGTTTAGTCTAAATGTAAATACTGGGTTAATTTTTTTTAGTTTATTTAATCTCTACACTCAATATGGATGTGGGGCTTCAACTCACAACCCCGAGATCAAGGGTTGCATGGTCTTCTGACTCAGCCAGCCAGGTGCCCCAGATACTGGGTTAATTTCTTAAACATTTTTTTTTAAAGATTTTATTTATTTATTTGAGGGAGAGAGAGAGAAAGAGAGAGAGGTCAGATGGAGAAGCAGATTCCCCAGTGAGGAGGGAGCCCGATGCGGGACTCAATCCCAGGACTCCAGGATCATGACCTGAGCTGAAGGCAGTTGCCCAAACAACTGAGCCACCCAGGTGCTAATTTCTTAAACTTGAGAAGCCAAGGGTCTTCATCTGTCAAATGGGAATGAAACTGCTTAGCTCTTAAGATTGTTATAAGGATCACTTAAACAATTTGAGTAAAGATCTTAGAATAATACACAATAGTTTTTGCACTGTAAGCATAGCAGTTAATCTTATCTTTGGGCTTCTATTCTAGTTGGTAGGTTGATGTAGAAGAGAACCTTTCAGATCTAATCTTGTAATTTTCATAGTTTTTTTCTTTTTAAAATAAAAAATTGTATTCATACAAGAAATGTATGTGTAAACATACAAGTAATACATGAATGTTTGTGAACCATTCTGATAATACAAATGTTAAAGAGTAAAACAGTCTCCCTTTAGCCCCTTTCTCTTCCTAGGTTTATGCCTTGCATCCAGTACCATTCCTGTCTTCAGAGGTAACCATTCTTAACAGTTTATGTATGCCACTAGGCCTTTCTTTATTTATTTAGACATGGATATCATATCTTCCCTTTAAAAAAATTAAGTGGACCCGTTTATATTTATCCATTCAGCATGTATTTATTGATAGTTATATTGTTCTGTGATGTGCTTTTGTATTGTGAGGATGCATTCGTATTCTATATTAATGAATTTACCATAATTTAACAATTCTATTGATGAGAGCTCAGTTCATTTCTAATTTTTCTCTATTACAAGCAGATCTTCAGGAAGCATCATTGTATATGTACCTTTGTGTATATTTGCAAGTACTTTTTTAGGATAGGTTTCTAGAAGTAGAATTGGTAAGTCAGAGTATAAACATTTAAAATTTTCATAGGTAGAAATTTCATGCCATCATATTCTCTTTCAAAAAGTTTGTCCCAATTTAATATCCTTTTTTTTTTCCTAAAGATTTTATTTGTGGGGCGCCTGGGTGGCTCAGTGGGTTAAAGCCTCTGCCTTCGGCTCAGGTCATGATCCCAGGGTTCTGGGATCGAGCCCCGCATCTGGCTCTCTGCTCAGCAGGGAGCCTGCTTCCTCCTCTCTCTGCCTGCTTCTCTGCCTACTTGTGATCTCTCTCTCTCTCTCTCTCTCTCTCTCTCTGTCAAATAAATAAATAAAAAATCTTAAAAAAAAAAAGATTTTATTTGTTTATTTGATAGAGAGAATGAGCATGAGCAGGGTGAAGGGCAGAGGGAGAAGCAGACTCCCTGCCAAGCAGGGTGCTCAGCTTGATCCCAGGACTGCCGGAATCATGACCTCATGACCACCAGCCACAACTGAGCCACCCAACTGCCCTCAATTTACATTCTTGACACAATATGTGAAAGGGCATTTACTGACAATCTTGCCAACACTAGATATCATGTCTTTTTTGCAAAACTAGTAAGCCATAAATGGTATCTTATTTTAATATCACTGGTGACGCTGAACATCTTTTCATAAGTTTATTGGTCTTTTATAGTTCTGTAAATTGTCTGTAGTCTTTGCTCATTGTTCAACTGGAATTTTGGGGTGTGTTGATTTGAAGATGCTACTTATATATTCTCAGTGGTAATCATTTAACTGTTCTGTGTATTGTGTTTATTCCTAGTTTGTCCTTGTCTTTTTTTTTTAAGATTTATTTACTTGAGAGAGAGATGGGGGGGTGGGCAGAAAGAGAGAGAGAAAGCATCTCAAGCAGACTCCCTGCTGCGTACAGAGCCTGCTGGCAGAATCAATCTGAGAACCCTGAGACCATGACTTGAGCCGAAACCAAGAATCAGACACTTGACTGACTGAGCCACCAAGGTGCCCCAGTCCTTTGTCTTTCAACTTTCAACTTTATGGCAATTTCTTTTACAAATGGAATACATTTTTAGTGCCAAATTTGACAAATTTTTTTCTTTACATTTTCAGGGTTATGGGCCTTTTTTTTTTTAAGATTTTTTTTTTTATTCATTTGAGAGAGGGAGCATGAACAGGGGGAGGGGCAGAGGAAAAGGGAGAAGCAGACTCCCTGCTGAACCTGGAGCCTGATGTGGGCCTTCATTCCAGGACCCTGAGATCATGACCTGAACCAAAGTCAGAGGCTTAACTGACTGAGCCACCCAGGCACCCCTGGGTTGTGGGACTTAATTACATAGTCTGAGTCAAAAATAGTTTTGTTTTTTAAGATTTTATTTATTTGATTTTATTTATTTAAGATTTTATTTATTTATTTGACAGGGAGAGAGAGAGAGAGAGAGAGAGAGAATATAAGCAGACAGAGCAGCAGGCAGAGAGAGAGGGAGAAGTAGGCTTCCCACAGAGCAGGGAGCCCGATGCAGGGTTCCATCCCAGGACCCTGGGATCATGACCACAGCTGAAGGTAGATGGTTAACCAGCTGAGCCACCCAGGTGCCCCAAATCAAAAATAGTTTTGCTTATTTTGTAAATTTTTAGTTCTTCAGCAATTAAATATGCTTTTTAGTTTTTGTGGGTTTGAATATGGAAAGAACATAACTACTTTAATCTCATAAAGAAAGATTGAAATAATATTTGAATCAGATCTGAGGTCTGGTATTATTAAAAAATTACAAATCATTTTCAAATATTACTTCTTTACATACAAAATGAACACTTTATATTCATTATATTCTAATTCCTTCCAGGTACTCGCAGTTAGAATTTTCAAGTAATTTGCAATGGGAAATTCATTACTTATGTTTCATATTAATTATTATTTTTACATTTTTAATAAGTAATATTTGTACATGATACAAAATTCAAAAGGTACAAAAGGGTATGTAGTGGAAACTCTTCTTCCCATTCCTATTCATTAATTATCCAGTTTTCTTTTGAGACAATCATTTTTATCAGTTTTTTCTTTTTTTCCAAAGATATTTTATGCATATACACAACATTTAGTTTATGTTAACTGAATTTTTTTTATAGCTATATTAAGCTGCACCTGCTTTAAAGATAATTTGGTCTTTAGGCCAAAATTATTCACAGTTCCAGAAGGTACATTAGAATAATTGATGAGTAGAGCACAGCTGTCAACAGTAAGAAAGGACACATGCTATATCCATGTCACAAACCTTAGCTGATTAACAGACATGACAGTTTTGCAATTAGAAGGACTTTTGTTTGGTTATATGGTTTAAAACAAAACTTTTCTTTCCTCTTATTAAACTGACCTTATAGGGACTTATAATTATCCCAGACTTTTTCCCATTAAGAATTTATATATACTTCCTTGTTATCGAAATGTGACTTAAAGCAAATTATAAAACTTGAAAGGAAATCATAGAAATTACCCAAACTAATCCTCTTGTTTTATGTATGAAGAAATTGAAGCCCGTAGAGATTCAGTGACTTGCAGCATCACATTTATAATTCCAAAGGCCTGACATTTATAGTTAACAAATTTTTAGAATGCTATTTTGTTAAAAAGATAGATCACAAATTTGTTTCCTCGTTTTTTAAAAGATTTTTAAAAATTTATTTGAGAGAGAGAGCGAGCACAAGTGGGGGAGAGGAGCAGAGGGAGAGGGAGTAGACTCCCTGCAGAGCAGGGACCCCAACCTCCCTCTGCTCCATCCCAGGACCCTGAGATCATGACCTGAGCTGAAGACAGATGCTCAACCCACTGAGCCACCCAGGAGCGCCCCTTTTTCTCCATCTTTTAAAGGAAGAGTACAGTAGTCTTATGTCCCAGTTTGTTATATTAAAAGGCTTCCTAGTACTTCATTTTCTTATCTGCAATTTTGCCTGTAAACAGGAATGGTAAGGCAGTGTTACTTATTGTTAGGCACTCTGTATACTTGGAAGTTTAAAGAGAATGGTTTTTATTGGGTGGATGGAGTTGGAGATTAATGGAGCCTTTCTTAAGCACTCTTGACCATAAAATTTATAATGGCTGTACCTTGGTTCCTTTAATCTCATACTTGTGAATCATTCTTAGCTTTGTGCATTTTTCTTCCTTTCTTATCTGTGTTATAAGTGAGTAAAGGAACACTTCAAATGTTCCTCATTGCAAAGGAACATTTAAGTCATATCTATTTATATTTGATTAGAAAGCTACCACTGATATTTTTCATGAAACTTTTTCTATATCCATGTATAGAAATATATATAGAAGTGAATATATTTGTTAACATTCTTTTTTTCTTGTTAACATTTTATCTTTAATCTTAGATTTCTAAAAATAATTTTTATTTCTCGCCCCTGAATATATTTTTCAATGTTATTTGAATAAGATAGGAATCAGTATGAGTATAAAGACCTTATTTGGAATCTAGTTTCTGTAGATATTAATTACATTTAAGTACTGAAATACTAACAACCTTCCAACTGGTGTCCAGATGTACTTGTTATTACAGAAAATTTATTTCCTAATTCACCTAGTCCAGAGGTGGATATAAGCAAAAACTTCTTTCTTAAAGGAAAATCCATAAAGATGTTTTTGTGATTTTTTTTAATAGGTAAATTTATCATTTATTATAGAAATACTGAAACATTCTGATTTTGTTTTGTTTTCTGTTTTCAGTGGAATACCCTTTATTGTTGGCCCTACATAAATTCTGCCTGGTGAGTAATTGTTCACATGTACCATGGGCTGGTCTGTCTATGTAAGATATTGTCAGAGCTGACTTTGGGTAGATAAAGGGCCAGAGCTTTATTCTTTTATTTTTTTCTTTGTTGTTGTTGTTTAAGATTTTATTTATTTGAGAGAGAGGGAGAGAGGGCTCACAAGCACAAGCAGCGGGTAGGGGTAGAGGGAGAGGGAGAAGCAGACTCCCCACTGAGCAAGGATCTGGGCCCAAACCAAGAGTTAGATCCTCAATCCAATGAGCCACCCAGGCACCCCTCTATCCTTTTGAATAGCTTTTAGAATAGTAGGAAAGAAAATCATTTACTCCATACCTTCTTAGAGACATTTCTTCATTAATTTTTGCCTCTTAAGTTATTCAACTAAAAGTTATTCAACTAACATTTGTTGACCAGTTAACATACTATGCATCTCATTTTATTTTATTTTTATTTTTTAAATATTTTATTTATTTATTTGAGAGAGAGAAAGAGAGAGAGAGAATGTCAGAGGGAGAAGCAGACTTCCCGCAGAGCCGGGAGCCCGATATGGGACTTGATCCCGGGACTCCAGGATCATGACCGGAGCCGAAGGCAGTCGCCCAACCAACTGAGCCACCCAGGCGCCCCTATGCATCTCATTTTAAAAGATAATTTTAGTTGTTTCTAAGCCAGTTAACTCTGTTTTATAAATTCCCTGAGGATGGGGGATGAACCACTTATTATTATTTTTAGATTTTTATGTATTTGTCAGAGAGAGAGAGGGAAAGAGGTAGCATGAGCAGGGGAAGCTGCAGGCCGAGCAAGGAGCCTGATTCAGGACTCAATCTCAGGACTCTGGGATCATGACCTGAGCTGAAGGCAGATTCTTAACCAACTGAGCCACCCAGGCATCCCATGAAGCATTTATTATTGAATTCTACTCTTCTGAATTAGAGAAAAATTCTAGCCTTGTGGGGATTAATAGTTTGAAATTAAAAATATATTTGAATTCTGTTTTTATATGTTGTCTTAAAACTTTTATTTATAATGTACTTGATTTCTAAATTATATAGCTAGGCTTTGGGTAGCCTCTACAAATGTTTCAGTAACAGAATAAGATATAGTCATCAAGCATATATCTATGTTTGTTTTAGTTTGTTAAAGATTTTATTTGAGAGAGAGCACAAGTGAGGGAAGGGCAGAGGGACAGGGACAAGCAGACAAGCAGGGAGCCGCTGACATGCGTCTGGATCCCAGGATCCCAAGACTCTGAGATCTTGACCTGAGCTGAAGGCAGCCACTTCCCGAATAAGCCACCCTGGTCCCTCTTTACCTATGTTTTATATTATATCCAACAACAGTGAATTTTATAAGAATTAAAATTCTGGGTTAAGTGGTTAAAATACTACACTTTTCTACAAGGAATTTCACAGTCTAGAATTAAAGCTTGTCTTTTTAAGAACCCTGACCAATTCTAGGTTAATTAGGGTACTTTTCTCTATCTATTCAAAATTTAAATGTAAAGTTAGTGTAAAATATGTATTTGTAAGAATCTCTTAGGCTTTGATAATCAAAAATAGTAGCATTAAACTTGCAGTTATGATTTAAAGTGGGACTATTGCCTTAGATTCATAGTAACTCCAGAGTTACTCCATATTTAGACTGAAGGTTTAATAAATGGAGGCCTACAAAATGTTCAGTATCATCGGGTATATTGAACGTTAGAAAATTGCATCTCAGTTCTGCAATAGGTTGTATGGTTGGTACATAGTGATATAAGTGAAGTGCCCTCTAAGAACTTAGAGATGGAGGGGGCAATTATTTTTCTGATCACTAAATCAGTTAAAGCCATTCTTTTGCTAGTAAGAATTACATGAAGATCTGGGAAATGCTAAAATCACTAATCATTGTGCTTTACGAGTAATCTTAGGGAGGCAGTTCTGAAATGTAATTAGAATCTTAGTGAGTAGAAATATCGTTAATTTTAGTGTATACTCTTTTTGAACAAAGTCTAACAGGAGGATGGGCTGAGCTCAGAAGAAAGCAGAGAAACCTAAAGCACGTGGAACTGGGGCAGCTGCCCTGTTGAGATTTTTTGTTTGTTTGTTTTGTTTTGTTTTGTTTATTGAGGCAAGCATGTCCTTATTGTTGGAGATGGATGTAGGAGATTAACTTAGTCTGAGGTTGTTAAATATTTGAATCATACAATTATCTCCCCATGTTCTGTCCCTTGTTTACCCTACCACCTTCTCTAAGAGAGAAAATGTACTCATTTGATAGGAGATTCTAGTATGTTAGACATTTATACTTCTCATTATGAAGAAGTTGATTGATAAAATAAATTGGAAAAAAATTAACAGGTTTGCATACCTGTATGTGTTTGTTTCTGTGAGCTTGGTTAAAGTTAGTTGGGCCTGTGAGAAAGATGTGCTTACAGTCTGTTTGATCCGATGATGTGTCTTTGCAGCTAATCCCATTGGCATGGTAGTCTTTTGTATTGCTCTGAGCCTTGACATTTGAAGATTGCAACAAGTTAGGCCCTTTAACTTGTGTGGCCTCATCTATGAAATGAACTTCAGAATTCCTCCTAGTTCTAAATGTTTATGAATTCATAACCTATGTGTTTAGTTGTATCACTGAACACTAATAGGTAAATGTTAGAAGAGATTGTAGAGAGTTGAAATATCTTTGTTTCACGTTTAGGTTCATAGTACCAACGTGACTTGAAGTTGCACTTTTTTAACCAGCCTTACTTTGTTTGGCTCCAAAGTACAAGGTATAGTATTTTACATATTACTGCTAGACTATAAGCTTCTTAAGGACTAGGCCAGTGTCTCCTAAGTATAGAACAGTGTCTATCTCAGAGAAAAAGTGGAAAGTATTTATGGAATGAGTATATACCTAGAGCAAGTTAATTTGGAACATAGCTAAACATGATTTGGTTATTAGTGACTTTTTAAAATATTCTTTACTATGGCAGATTTTAGAAATGTGTAAGAATAGACAGAATAATATTGTCTCAGTCTATTTGGATTGCTGTAACAGAATACCATAGACTGGGTGGCTTATAAATAGCAGAAATTTATTTTCCAGCTTTGGAAGCTGGAAATCTAAGACCAGAGTATTAGCATGGTCAATTCTGATGTGGTCTCTCTGGTTCCAGACTGTCTTCCCATTGCATCTTGACAAGGTGGAAGGGTTGAGCTAGCTTTCTGGGGCCTCTTGAAGGACACTACTCCCACTAATCACCTCCCAAAGGTTCCACATCCTAATACCATCAATTTGGAGATAGGATTTCAACAGATTAATTTGGGAGGACACAAATGTCCAAACCATAGCAAATATAAATGAACTTTCATTTACCCATTACCCCACTTCAATAGTCATGATTTTTCATGTTTCCTCTTTATATCCTCCCATCCCCTCTTGTATTGTTATGAAGCAAATCACAGACTTTATATCATTTAATCTATATTCCATTGTGTATCTCAAAGATAAGGACTTAAAAAAATTACAGCTATAACCTTTGTTATACCTTAAAGAATGATTGATTTTTCTAAATATTATATTAATTTCACTTCAAAATACCTGTACTAAATATTTCCAAGAAATCTCTAATATGTAGTTTCCAGACAGTTACTAACACTTAGAAATAAAACAGTAGGACTAATTTTTGTTTTTGTTCTGTTTAATATTTAGGCTATCAACATGACGGCTGAAGAAACAGTGAATGTAAAAGAGGTTGAAATCATTAAGTTAATTTTAGACTTCTTGAATTCAAAGAAGCTTCACATTAGTATGTTGGCCCTTGAGAAGGAAAGTGGAGTCATAAATGGCCTATTTTCAGATGATATGCTTTTTCTGAGGTATGATTTCATTAATATTATGAGTTTTGTGGCTCTTTCTAAGAAGTGTTAAGTATTAATAAGGTAATATGTGTATTTCAGGTAGATATCTTGAGAAGGCTATATAAGTATAATTTTTAAAATTCATTTTTTAAAAGATTTTATTTATTTACTTAAGAGATAATGACAGAGATAGCAAGAGAGAGAGAGCACAAGCCGGGAGGAGAAGGAGAAGCAGCTCCCTGCTGAGGAGGGAGCCTGATGTGGGGCTCAGTCCCAGGATCCTGTGATCACAACCTGAGCCAAAGGCAGACACCCAACCAACTGAGCCACCCAGGCGCTCCTATAATTTTTAAATATAATGCTTATTTTTGTAATGAAACATTTACAAAATAATGTTCTCTATAGAATGTTTTCAGTAGTAAGATCCGGAGGTCCATTAAAAAAACAAGAGTTAAAAAAAAAAAAAAAAAACTGGAGTTACAACTCCCTGATGGTTGTGGTGTCATCACAGAAAATATTTGATTAAGAAATCGGGGACTCGGGTGCCTGGGTGGCTCAGTTGGTTAAGCGACTGCCTTTGGCTCAGGTCATGATCCCGGAGTCCCCGGATCGAGTCCCATATCGGACTCCCGCCTCTGCGGGAAGTCTGCTTCTCCCTCTGACCTTCTCCCCTCTCATTCTCAGTCTCTCTCTCTCTCTCTAATAAATAAATAAAATCTTTAAAAAAAAAAAGAAAAGAAATCGGGGACTCTAGGAAGATAAAATATTTCTGCAGTACCATTTTTTTTGCCACAGAAATGAATATAAACCTATTCATTGTAGAAAATATATAAAAATAAGAAAAATCACCCATCACCTAGACAGACTTCATAATAGTAATTTTCTATAAATATTTTTTAAAAACCAGCAATTCTGTTGAATTTATAATTTAGTATCCTTTGTCCATTAACATCATAAGGATTCCCTGTATTCTTACAAATTTATACTATAAAAATTTTCAACTTAATTTCCTTATGGTTCCCCTATTTTTAGACAAATTATTTCCAATATATCTTTTTTTAAAAAGATTTTATTTATCTATCTATCTATCTATCTATCTATCTATTTGACAGAGAGAGATCACAAGTAAGCAGAGAGGCAGGCAGAGGGAGAAAGGGAAGCAGGCTCCCTGCTGAGCAGGGAGCCCGATGGAGGGCTCGATCCCAGGACCGTGAGATCATGACCTGAGCCAAAGGCAGAGGCTTAACCACTGAACCACCCAGGCGCCCCTCCAATATATCTTAAATAAGTGCTCTGTTGAGCATCTTTTGTACATATGACTTTTTCTATATATTGGATTATTTCCTTAGAACAAGATTCTTGGAATTGCAGAGCAAAGGGAATTAACATATTTGCCAAAATGGGAAGCTAAATATATCCTAACTTGAATTGGATGTAAAAAGAAAAACCCAAATTTCCAGAAATGTATTTTCTGCTTATGTGATACTAAATATCCTTTGACAAAGAGTACAGATTCTTGGACATGTGGCATTTTGTGACTTGGAAAGCCTTAAAAGATGAAGTATCCCTAAGTCATGAAAAAGGAACTTAAAAAAAAAAAGTATTAAGAGAATTTAAATTGCTTGAACTTCTCTGTATTTGGTATTATGAATGTCATGACTGAGATCATGACCTTAGTGAGCTTAGTCAGTGATAATGGCCTGCAGCCAGTACTGAGGCCATATTCTTTTTGGCCCTCTTTCAAGCATTTCTACTTCTGGAATTTAGCAGTAGCTCTCAAATATCCCCCCTCAAAGAACTTGGTGGGTATTGGGATGAAGTTTCACTGGTCTGAAGTGAAATGCAAAGAATTGTAGAAGAGTAAGTTTTTAAATTAAGTGTATTCATCTTAAAGGACTAACCTTTGAAATTATGTCCTTCCTACTTTTTAAATATTAAAATGCCTCTTTATAAAATGATTATGATATATTATGATTGCTTTTTATTAATATTCCTTATTTGCAGACTCAAAAGTTGGCGATCCGATATAGATCCTCCTGCCCATCCCTTTTAAAATTTTACTGTTCTAAAGGCCAAAAATAGGGAAATTGCTATTATGAAAGAACAGCAGTAAGAATGCCTTAAAACTTTTGGAAGTTCCCATAGACCACTAAAGTAGGATGAAATCTGTTCTTATTCCTTGCTGTTTTTATTTTAAGAGTATAAATTTTAGTATCAAATTCCTCAGAGATGTAGAAATCACAGTTTAGAGCAGGATTTCTCAACCTCAGCACTAGTAACATTTTGGGCTGGATAATTCTTTGTCGTGCGGGGGTGTGCAGTTTGTCCTGTGCATTGTAGGACGTTTAGTAGCATCTCTGACTATACCCAGTTGATGCCAGTAGCAGCCCCCAATGGTGACGACCCAAAATGTCTCCAAACATTACCAGATGTTTTGCGGACAAAACTGCCCCAATTAAGAACCACTGATTTAGTGAGTGGAGAATATCCACACACTCACCCTTAAGTAATAACAGAAGAGCTTTAAAACTGTAAGATAAATAGAAAAATAAAGGAACTTTTAGACATAACCCAATGTTTTTATATACATGAAAAAAAACATATATATTAGAATGAGAAGTGGTTGCAGATCACAAATTCTTCTCATATAGGGATGTTATTACAAATAAGTTGTGAAAAATTTATTTATAGTGGTTGAGGAAGCATGTAAAATGTTAACCTCATTATAGACTTCAGACAGACGTTTTAATGCTGTCATATTTATTCTGCTTTTAATTAGTATGACCCAAATTTGATGACATGTATGGGTTTTTTTCTTTATATAGGCAGCTAATCCTTGATGGTCAATGGGATGAAGTTCTTCAGTTCATTCAACCTCTAGAATGTATGGAAAAATTTGACAAAAAAAGGTAAGATTTCTTCTAAAGCTTTTAGTGTCTTATAATTGGTAGAGGCTTATGAAAACAAAACAATAAACAAAAATTTAAAAACAAAACTGTTAGCTTTCCTAGAAAATAGTATCCAGTTGAGTTGGATTGAGGACAAGTTGCATGTACTTCGATTGATTGAAAATCTTATGTATAAACCCTTTTTTTGACAGTGTCTGTACAAAAAGTCACAAGGGCCATATCTGAAACAGTAGTTTTTTCATAGCAGTATGAAGATCTTAAAGTTGTCTTCCTGTTGTGTCCTGGACTCCATTATTTCTGATGAACACTTAGCTGTGTTTGTATCCTGATTCACTTTGTTTCTTTTTTCTTCTCTTTTCTTTCTTTCTTTCTTTCTTTTTTTTTTTTTTTTGGCTGCCTTCAAGATTTTTCTTTCTTTTTTTTTTTATTGCGGTAACATATAAATAACATTATACTAGTTTCAGGTCTACAATACAGTGATTGGATATTTATATATATTGTGAAATGGTCATCACAGTAAGTCTGGTTAGCATTCATCCCCATACATATTTACGAAAACTTTCTTGTGAGGAGGATTTTTTTTTTTTAAGATTTTATTTATTTATTTGACAGAGAGCGATCACAAGTAGTCAGAGAGTCAGGCAGAGTGAGAGGGGGAGCAGGCTCCCTGAGAGCCTGACGCGGGGCTCGATCCAAGGACCCTGAGATAATGACCTGAGCCGAAGGCAGAGTCTTTAACCCACTGAGCCACCCAGGTGCCCCTTGTGAGGAAGATTTTTAATGTCTCTCTTAGCAACTTTAAAATGTACAATATAGCATTATTAACTGTAGTTATCATCCTGTATATTATATCCCCATGACTTTATAACTGGAAGTTTGTACCTTTGGATCCACTTTACCTGTTCTGCCCACCTTTCTAACTCCTGACTCTGGCAACAATATTTTATCATTGGCTTTCAGCAGTTTGATTATGATGTGCTCAAGCGTGGTTTCTTTGTATTTTTCCTGGTTATGGTTTGCTGAACTTTTTGAATCTTTAAGTTTATATTTTTCATCAAATTTGGCAGGCTTTTGGCATTACTTCAAATATTTTTTCTGCCCTTTTCTCTTTTTCTCCTCGAACTCTCTGCAGTATTAGATGATTAATATTGTCCCACAGGACTGAGGTTCTGTTGCTTCTTTTTGTATTCTTCTGTTTCTTTTTTTAAAACATTTTTTTTCCTGTGTATTCTTCAGTCTGGATTATTTCTACTGAGTTGCCTTCAGTATTCACCGATCCCTTTTTTGCTATTAGCAGTCTGGTCATAAACAATGCATTTTTCATTTCAGATAATTGTACCTTTCCATTTCAGAATTTTCTTTATCAGTTTTCTTCTGAGATATTTCCATCTGTTTACTCATTGTGACTATATTTCCCTCTAGGTCCTTGAACACATTTATAGTACTTATTGCTTGCTAATAGTCTTTGTTTGCTAATTCCAACTTCTAGGTCATTTTAGGCTCAACTTCTGTTGATTACCTTTTTCTTTTTTTTTTTTTTTTAAAGATTTTTATTTATTTATTAGAGAGCGAGAGACTGAGAATGAGAGGGGAGAAGGTCAGAGGGAGAAGCAGACTTCCCGCAGAGCCGGGAGTCCGATATGGGACTCGATCCCGGTACTCCGGGATCATGACCTGAGCCGAAGGCAGTTGCTCAACCAACTGAGCCACCCAGGCGACCTGATTACCTTTTTCTTAATTATGAGTCACTTTTATTTATTTTAATATATCTAGTCATTTTTAAAATGTATTCTGCATATTGTGGATTCATTGCTGAGACTCTGGATTCTGTTATCTTCCTTTGAAAAATGTTGACTTTTATTCGTGCAGATAGTTAACTTGGTTACACTCTCACTTATGGATGCCCGCTGAGATCTTTGTTCAGTTAATCAGGCTTCCATCTGTTGCTTTCCTTGGGCTCCTTGGAGTGCCTTTTGCATCTTCACAGTTTCAGGGATAGCCAAAGATTTGGGCTGAGTTTATATAATAGATTTTGGTGTATTTTTATTTTTCATCATACTTGTACTTCATTATACATGTACTTCCTTTTTGGATGTCTCCCTGCTTTTCAGCTACTCTTGCAGTACCAGCTGCTTTTGCTGACTTTTCAAGAAAGTAAAACTGCAACTTTCTACTTGAATTTTAGCTTGCATTATGTTGACTGGAGAGTGCCCCCAGTCAATCTCACCCCAAAGTTTCTTTTTTTCAAGGATTGATTTCCCTCTAGTTGTGTCAGCTTTTTGTTGTTCTTCATTGCTTTCAAATACTTATTTTTTTTTAATTTTATGTAGGATTTATCATTGTTAGCTGCAGAAAAGTTAGCCAAATATGTTATTCCACCATTAATAGAAGTACAGTCTTATATTGTTTTTGATCTCCATTCATAACACTGGTGCTATTTGATGTCTGTTTGCTTTTGGACATTCTTCATTCATCTGGAATAGTATTCCTTTGACCATCTCCTGCCTTTACATAGCACACACCTGATCATCTTCCAAGAGTCAGCTCTTATAAGACTTTCCTTATACTTCTCACTCTTTCTGGTAGAATTGGTTTCCCATTCCTTTGAGACCTTGCTGAACAGTGTACATATTTCATACAATTTTTTAGATGACCCTCTTTTTGAAGACAAGGATTTTGTTTTATTGTACACATATTTGCTACCATAACAATGTTGAAAGAATGAAGTTTTGTTGTTATTTTTAGTCCTTAGAAATAACTTTTCTTTAAGGTGCTTAAGGCATCCAACATTTTCTAATTCTTAGGCAAGTCAAGTAGACTCCTCTTCCTGAAACATCTCTGTTAAAAAGTTTTAATGTTTAGGGGCACCTGGGTGGCTCAGTCGGTTAAGCATCCGACTCTTGATTTCAGCTCGGCTCTTTATCTCAGAGTTGTTGAGTTCAAGCCTCATGATGGGCTTCATGCTGGAGCCTCCTTACAAAAAAAAGACATATTTTGAATAAAATACAAAATAACAAAACAAAATATAATAAAACATAAAGCATTTTGAATGTAAAGGACTTTGATTTGTATTAGATAATATTTGACATCTTTCATAAACCTTGATTTTTGTTCAGAATTAATATTGGAAATAGAAATCCTTCCTTTAAGTGTTAAATTGTATTTACTTAATTCTGAAATTATTGTGGCCTCAATGTGATAAGTTTTTAAGAATTTTAAGAACTTGGGCGCCTGGGTGGCTCAGTGGGTTAAAGCCTCTGCCTTCGGCTCAGATCATGATCCCAGAGTCCATGATCCCTCATAGGGCTCTCTGCTCAGTGGGGGAGCCTGCTTCCCCCCTCTCTCTGCCTGCCTCTGCCTGCTTGTGATCTCTCTCTGTCAAATAAATAAATAAAATCTTTAAAAAAAAAAAGAATTTTAAGAACATTTTGAAAGCAAACCTAGGTATAGTAACTTTTAAGTGTATTTGATTTATGAGATGTTGGAAAATTAATTTTTTTAAAAATATTATTTTAAAGAAATAATTAGTCCTTTGGAACAAATATAGCCTCTGTTGCTCTGGGGACTTGGGTTTCATTTCCAATCTTTGACATTGCTATAACTTAGCTTTTTAATTTTAATGTTCCATATTTTATTTTTCACAGGTTTCGTTATATTATCCTGAAGCAGAAGTTTTTAGAAGCTTTGTGTGTTAACAATGCAATGTCAGCAGAAGATGAGCCCCAGCATGTAAGATTTTTATTCCTGAAGGTTTGCGCTATAGTCTTGTTTCAGTCATAAGTATTTTATTCACTAAAACAAAGGATTAGTACCATGAATTTTCAAAGTTTTTATGAAGTAGGACGGGTAAGATTTTACTCTTTTGCACCTGTAGTGCTTTCAGTCTGTAATGCTTCTAAACTTGTTCCAAGTTTTAGACAAAGATGATAAATGAGTGGCTGGCTCTCAGGTGAATGTGTGCTCTTCTCTTGTTTAAGGTAATTTAGATTGCAATAGATGTTTGACTTGAAGATGCTACATTGTTGCTTTTTTCTTATCCCAGAAGTGGATTATGTTTACCTTCTCTTTTTGTTTTTTCAGTATTTACATTGTACCAGAGGTGGGTTTTTTCCCTCCAACTTTTTTTTAAATTCCAGTTAATATCAGTGTAATAATAGTTTTGGGTACAGAATCCAGTGATTCGTCACTTACATACAATACCCAGTGCTCAGCACAACAACAGAGGTGGTTTTTGGTAAACCTTTATGCCTTTATGACCATTTAAATTTAATGATACAAAGGATTTTTTTAAACATTTATTTTTTCTTGAACTTATATTTATTTGAGAGAGAGCGAGCCTGAGCACAGGGAGGGGCATAGGGAGAGCAGGAGGGAGAAGCAGACGCAGGGAGCCTGCCGCGCACAGCTCGATTCCAGGACCCCGAGCCCAGATGCTTAACTGACTGAGCCACCCAGATGCCCCATTAAGGATTTTTTGATTAGAAAGTTACTTTTAAAGTTTTGGTAATAGTATTGTTACATCCAAACCAAGGAAACTTACTAAGTGCCAGGAGGTATTCACTGAAATAAACTCAAAAGATGTTAGTGAGGGCTTTCATGTATAATAGAGAAATGTTTATCAGATGATGTTTAAACGTGGAAAGAAATCTGGAATATAAGTCAAAGGACCTCATTTTTATTTTGTCTTTGTCACTAATCAACTGCATTACTTCACTTAAATCTGCTCCCTAACTTTTTCCATATGTAAGATGAAGAAAGGTGGATACGTAAGCTCTAAGATTCCTTTACATCATTGAAAGTTTGAGTCTAAAATAATATTCAGAAAAAAAATAATATTCAGTATCCAAATTATGGTAATCTGTTTCTCAGCTAAGCTTCCTTTATTCTGTTTCATTGTTTTTGTAGTAAATGAACTGTAAATGTTCTTTTTTCTTTCTTTCTTTTTAATTTGCTTTCTTTCCCCACACAAATTTCTCTTATGGCAAGTTTGAGAATGGCTCTTTTCCTTTTGGGTAAGCTGGAGTGATAGCAAGCTATATAAACAATTGAATATTGGCATGCTTCAGTTTTCATTTCTAGAGAACTCAGTTATTCTTGACCTTAAAATTATACATTTGAGAGTGATAGTTTGAAGCCTGAACTAGAACACTGTTTTTAAAATAACAGTTTAATTTATTAACCAAATTATTTAATATTTTTATTTTAATATGAATATTTAATATATATAGTATCAAATATTTATTTTTATTTTGTTTAGTGTGAAAATATATTTTATTTTAGTATTTTGATTCCTGACTTGAAAGTTGTTAAATATCTTGCAAGTTATGTGAGTATTCTGGGACAGTAGAGTTTATCCTTTTGCAGTTAAATAGTTTATGAAAGTTTATAAAGTATCTTTGTATTTGAATAAAATACTCTTGTTTTCGTAACTCATAGCATCACTTTAAATTTTTCTTACAGCTGGAATTTACCATGCAAGAAGCTGTGCAATGTTTGCATGCCCTAGAAGAGTACTGTCCTTCTAAAGATGATTATAGCAAGCTCTGTTTGCTTTTGACTTTGCCTCGTCTGACCAATCATGCTGAATTTAAGGACTGGAATCCCAGCACTGCACGAGTTCACTGTTTTGAAGAGGCTTGTGTCATGGTTGCAGAATTCATCCCTGCTGATAGGAAGCTAAGTGAGGCTGGTTTTAAAGCAAGTAACAATCGTTTATTTCAGCTTGTAATGAAGGGTCTACTTTATGAATGCTGTGTAGAATTTTGTCAAAGTAAAGCAACTGGAGAAGAAATTACAGAAAGTGAAGTACTTCTTGGCATTGACCTTTTGTGTGGTAATGGTTGTGATGACTTGGATCTGAGTTTATTGTCATGGCTTCAGAATCTCCCATCTTCTGTCTTCTCTTGTGCTTTTGAACAGAAAATGCTTAATATTCATGTTGACAAACTTCTGAAACCTACAAAAGCTGCATATGCTGATCTTTTGACTCCTCTTATCAGCAAACTTTCTCCCTATCCATCATCTCCAATGAGAAGGCCTCAATCAGCTGATGCCTATATGACGCGCTCTCTGAATCCTGCTTTAGATGGCCTCACTTGTGGACTAACCAGTCATGATAAGAGAATCTCAGACCTTGGAAACAAAACTTCTCCAATGTCACACTCCTTTGCTAACTTCCATTATCCAGGTGTGCAAAACCTCAGTAGAAGTCTCATGCTTGAGAATACAGAATGTCACAGTATTTATGAAGAATCCCCTGAACGGTAAGTATTTACTCATAAAAATTAGAAAATATTCACAAGTGTGAGATCGTATGTGTGTATGTTTAATGTTCAAGTCCCTTATTGTTATTTTTTTTTAGAGAGGGAAGGATGGGGAGGAGCAGAGGGAGAGGGAGAGAGAGAATCCTAAGCAGACTCTACACTCAGTGCAGAGCCCGACGTGGAGTTTAATCTCACAACTCTGAGATTATTTTCTGTTAAGTTGCTATGAGATTGCAGAGGAGTGGTTGTGATATCTTGTTTAATGTTCCTTAAAGAGAAGGGGGGGATTTTAGGATGTTAAGTGACTTGCTAAAGCCTAAGGCATCTTATTGCTCTACTTGAAAGATAGAGATATATCTAGTCATGAAAATTAATGAGTATATCTTAATATAGGAGTTTCCTGTTATCTAAATCCCAAAGGAATAGAGTCTTGAACATTGATAAAGACTATCTTAAACTTATCCTGGATTTTCCAATATCTTTAAAGAAAATTTTCATTGTTTGGGATGTTGAACTTCAGTTCTGGGGGAGCTGCTGATACTCTTCTGAGTGCATAAGAAAATCTTCCTGGTCAGTATAATGAATGGCATGTTTGGACTTGTACACCAGTGGGATTGTGTGGAAAGGAGACACACAAAAATCCAGCCGGATCTGACTTTGCATATGCTATTGCTTATGTAAAGAAAGTAGTAAAAATTGAGGAATGACTGGATAAAAATGTAAAGAAGTGGAGTATAAGTTACTAGATTATAGAATAAACAGGTAAAAAATGACATATCAGAAAGTGAGTAATAGGGGCGCCTGGGGTGGCCCAGCGGGTTAAGCCTCTGCCTTCGGCTCAGGTCATGATCTCAGGGTCCTGGGATCGAGCCCTCCATCGGGCTCCCTGCTCAGCGGGGAGCCTGCTTCCCTCTCTCCCTCTGCCTACCTCTCTGCTTACTTGTGATCTCTCTCTTGGTCAAATAAATAAATAAAATAAATAAAATCTTAAAAAAAAGTGATTAATACATGTGTTATTAGCTAAGCAGTAGCAGTAACCCAGAAAACATCTGTCGTGCTTGTGAAATTGGAAGACTTACGAGGCAAAACAGTATGGAATAATGAATAGAGCATGATTTTTGGAATCAGACTTGGGTTTGAACAATAGCTTTGCCATTTAGTAGTTGTGTGACCTTGAGATAGTTTCTTAATCTCTCTGAGCCTGAAAGACCTCCTCTATAAAATAGGATGTTGACTTGCAAAGTGAGATAAAGCTCCTAGCAGAGAGGCAAGTATGTGAATGGTGCTTAGTAAATATAAATATCTCCCCTTCTGAGTGTCATACTTCTGGTAATGACAGTATGTCAGAAGTCTTCTAATAACATGCTATGGAGGGCTACTGTGCTGTGGATAAAGTATAAAAATTTATTTTGGAAAAAGTTAACCTTGTTTTTAAAAATATTTGAGGTATAATTTAAAAATATTGGGAAGCTAGAGCACCTGAGTGGCTCAGTTGGTTAAGTGACTGCCTTCGGCTCAGGTCATGATCCCGGAGTCTCAGGATCGAGTCCCATATCGGCTCCCAGCTTTTCGGGGAGTCTGTTCTTTCTCTGACCTTCTCCCCTCTCATGCTCTCTCTCTTTCTCTCTCTCTCAAATAAATAAATAAAATTAAAAAAAAAAACCCTCTCGGGGTGCCTGGGTGGCTCAGTTGGTTAAGCGACTGCCTTCGGCTCAGGTCATGATCCCGGAGTACCGGGATCGAGTCCCATATCGGACTCCCGGCTCTGTGGGAAGTCTGCTTCTCCCTCTGACCTTCTCCCCTCTCATTCTCAATCTCTCTCTCTCTGATAAATAAATAAAATCTTTAAAAAAAAAAAACAAACCCTCTCTTTAAAAAAAATATATTGGGAAGCTAAAAAAAATATTGGAAAACTTAATTAGGTCAATTATTTTGAAGATGCCACATGAAGAGACCTCTTATTTGTGATAATTCATGTTTGAAGTCAATATTTGTTTAAAAATATTTGAGTATCTACTCTGTGCTAGCACCATGCTATATCCTGGGTATAGTGATTGAGTTACAATGGTGAATGAGAAGATAAAACACGAAAGAAAGCTTTATAAGAGAGTATGTACTGTTTTGTAAAGACAGGTTTTCACTCAAACATAAACTCAAAGAAAGAAAAATCAGTTGAAATATATATAAGCTTTGGCTACTCTGTGTAACGGTCTCAAAATTGCAAAAATATACAAATTCTCAGGAATGGGTCAGCATTGGATTTGGATCCTGAAGATCTGGATTCAAATCCTAGTTTCATTTACCCAGTATGCAATTTAAGGAAAATCACTTTGTTCCTTATCTGTGAAATTTACAGTTTATTTCATAAGTTACTGAGCAAGTTAAATGAGATAATGCATGTGGAAATGCTATATAAATTGTAAAATTAAATGTTACCCTATGAAGGTCATTTTATTCTATATATAGTTAATAACTCTTAGAAAATCTGTCTTGTGGACATAAAATGGGACCTCTTATGGTCAAGGCGCCCCAGCAAAGATAATCTTTTAGTAAAATCTTAACAGTTCTTAAAATTTTATTGAAACAGGGGCGCCTGGGTGGCTCAGTGGGTTAAGGCCTCTGCCTTCAGCTCAGGTCATGATCTCAGGGTCCTGGGATCGAGCCCCACATTGGGCTCTCTGCTCAGCAGGGAGCCTGCTTCCCCCTCTCTCTCTGCTTGCCTCTCTGCCTGCTTGTGATCTCTCTCTCTGTCAAATAAATAAATAAAATCTTTAAAAAAAATTTTGTTGAAACATATTGGAGGGAAAAAATTAATGTTTAGATAAGAAAATCACAGGTTAAGATACATGAAGAGAATTCAAGATTAGGTCATTCCAGCTTATTATTCAATTCAATTTATAGATGAAGCTGAGCCACAGAAAATGTAAGTGATTTTCGCAAGACCACACATCTTGTTTTAGACTGGAGCTGCTATCCTCCTTGCTTAATTCAGTGCACTTCTGTGATAAGCGCATTCTATTTTTTTAAAAAACTCTTACATAGTACTCGTAAGAAAAGAAAGGAATATTTAAAAATATTTAAAAATATTTTTTGCACATTTGATAAACATTTGGATTAGGTATTCATTGTGTTAATTAAAATTTCTCTAACTAGAATATATTTTTCTTCACCCCTACCTCTTCCTATTTATTTTTTTTTTTTGCACCTTTCTGAAAGAAGTGATACACCAGTTGAGGCACAGCGGCCTATAAGCAGTGAAATCCTGGGCCAGAGTTCAGTTTCAGAAAAAGAGCCTGCAAATGGAGCACAGAATCCAGGACCAGCTAAGCAAGAAAAAAATGAGGTAATATTTAATATACCTAGTGCCTTCTAGAATTATTCTCTTTGGAAGAAGTAATAGTATCTGCTTAGATAGAATGTAAAAGGAATTTTCCAATATTTGGAAGTAGGTGAGAGAATATCTAGACTTTCTTATTAATTAATTTTCTCCCTTTTCCCTTAAGGATATATAGTATTTTTAGTCGTCATGTATTTTGGAGCATTTTTTTTTTTTTTAAGATTTTATTTATTTATTTGACAGAGAGAGACATAGCAAGAGAGGGAACACAAGCAGGGGGAGTGGCAGAGGGAGAAAGCAGGCTTCCTGATGAGCAGGGACCGGATGCGAGGCTTGATCCCAGGACACTGGGATCATGACCCAAGCTGAAGGCAGATGCTTAACGACTGAGCCACCCAGGCTCCCCTATAGATGAATTTATTTATTTATTTATTTATTTATTTATTAAGATTTTATTTATTTACTTGAGACAGAGACAGTGAGAGAGAGCATGAGAGGGGAGAAGGTCAGAGGGAGAAACAGACTCCTCATGGAGCCGGGAGCCGGATGCGGGACTCGATCCCAGGACTCTGGGATCATGACCGGAGCCGAAGGCAGTTACCTAACCAACTGAGCCACCCAGGCGCCCTAGATGAATTTAGTAACAACCTAAAATGCCACAGTTTATATTAATCTTACATATTTCAGGACTCAAGTAATTGAACTCACATTGAATGTGGATAGCTTGTATTTATAAGACATATCCTCTATATTTTACTAATTAGATTTAGTGAACAAAAATTATGACATTTAAATATAAAATACTTTTATCCAAGTCTTTAGAGTTCCAAATTATTTTTCTGTGGTGATTTAGAAAAGAAATTGTATAATACAGAGTATAAATTTTACATGGTATGCCACTTAGAAGACATGAAGAGGTATTTTTTATAAGTTCAATAAATTTTTTGTCTTCAACTAAATATTATGAATAAAGTAGAAAAATTGCTATTAAAAATACATATATGAATATGCACCAAACAACAGAACCCCAAAATCTGTGAAGCAAACATTGGCAGAGTTGAAGGGAGAAATAATAGTTGGAGACTTTAATACCCCACTTAAAATAATGAGTAGAACATCTAAACAGAAGATCAGGGGCGCCTGGGTGGCTCAGTGGGTTAAAGCCTCTGCCTTCGGCTCAGGTCATGATCTCAGGGTCCTGGGATCGAGCCCCACATCAGGCTCTCTGCTCAGCGGAGACCCTGCTTCCTCCTCTCTCTGCCTGCCTCTCTGCTTACTTGTGATCGATCTCTCTCTCTCTCTCTCTGTCAAATAAATAAATAAATAATCTTTAAAAAAAATAAACAGAAGATCAATAAGGATACAGAGTACTTGAACAGTGCATAAAGCCACTAGACCTAACAGACATCTATAGAACAACAATATTGTTGCTCCAGAGGATGCACCTTTTTTTCACCCCGAGGTGTCTGTATCAGTCTTTTTAGAGGAAGTTGTTTTCTTAGACACATCAGGTCAGTGTCCGTATTCCAAGTACTGGTAAGTTTATGAATATATGAATACTAACAATATGTGAATGCAAATATATAAATGAAGTGATACTAACAAGAAAAAAAGAACACTCCAACACTAGCAGAATACACATTCTTCTCAAGTGCACATGTAACATTCTTCAGGATAGGCATATGTTAGTACCCAAAACAAATCTCAGTAAATTTTAAAAGATTGGAATCAGGGGCGCCTGGGTGGCTCAGTCAGTTAAGTATCTGCCTTCAGCTCAGGTCATGATTCCAGGATCCTAGGATTGAGCCCTGTGTAGGGCTCCCTGCTCAGTGGGGAGTCTGCTTCTCTCTCTGCCTGCTGCTCCCCCTGCTTGTGCACTCTCTCTCTCTCTATCTCTCTCTCTGTCAAATAGATAAATAAAATCTTTAAAAAAAAAAGATCGAGGGGCTCCTGGGTGGTTCAGTGGTTTAAAGCCTCTGCCTTCAGCTCAGGTCATGATCTCAGGGTCCTGGGATCGAGCCCCACATCGGGCTCTCTGTTCAGCAGGGAGCCTGTTTCCTCCTCTCTCTCTCTGCCTGCCTCTCTGCCTACTTGTGATCTCTCTCTCTGTGTCAAATAAATAAATAAAATCTTTAAAAAAAAAAAAGATTGAAACCATGTTAAATATATTCTCTGACTACAATGGGATGAAGCTAGAAATTAATAACAGAGGGAAAATTGGAAAATTAATAAGTTTATAAAAATTAACGCACTCTGGGTCAAAGAAATCGCAAGGAAAATTAGAAAATACCTAGAGACTAATAAAAATGAATACAACATACCGAAGCATACAACATTCCAAACTTATGAGATACAGTAAAAGCAGTGCTCAGGGGAAATTTATAGCTATAAATGACTACATTAAAAAGGAAGAAAGAGAGGCGCCTGGGTGGCTCGGTGGGTTAAAGCCTCTGCCTTCGGTTCGGGTCGTGATCTCGTGATCTCGGAGTCCTGCGATCGAGCCCTGCATCGGGCTTTCTTCAGTGGGGAGCCTGCTTCCCCCTCTCTCTCTGCCTGCCTCTCTGCCTACTTGTGATCTCTCTGTGTGTGTCAAATAAATAAGTAAAATCTTTAAAAAAAAAAAAAAAGAAGAAGAAGAAGAAAGATCTCAAATCAGTAACCTAACTTTATGCCTTGGGGAATTGGAAAAAGAAGAACAAATTTTATCAGAAGGAAGAAAGTAATAAAGATTAAAGGGGAGAAAAATAAAATAGAGAATAGGAAAACAATAGAGGAAATCAGTAAAACCGAAAATTGGTTCTTTGAAAAGGTTAACAAAATTGACAAGCACTTAGACCAACGAGAGAGAGAGAGGCACACAAGAGTAAGTAAAATCAGAAATGGATAATACTGGGGCCCCTGGGTGGCGCAGTTGGTTGAGTGACTGCCTTCGGCTCAGGTCATGATCCCAGAGTCCCCGCATCGAGTCCCGGGATCGAGTCCCACATCGGGCTCCCAGCTCCATGGGGAGTCTGCTTCTCACTCTGACCTTTTCCCTTCTCATGCTCTCACTCTCTCTCTTTCCTAATAAATAAATAAAATCTTTAAAAAAAAAAAAAGAAATGGATAATACTTTTTTGGTATTGTATTGTAATATGTATTAGAATACATATTATTTACAATAATAAAATGGATTATAAGAGAATACTATGACCAATTGTAAGCCAACAAATTAGATAACCGAGTTAAAGTGGACAAATTCCTAGAAAACAAATTACCTAAATGACTCAAGAAGAAATAGAAAATTTCAACAGATCTATGATGAGTAAAGATTGAATCAGTAATCAGAAAGCTTCCAACAAAGAAAAATCAAGGATCAGATGGCTTTTTGGGTGAATTCTACCAAACATTTGAGGAAAGGTTAACATCAGTCCTTCTCAAAATCTTCCAAAAGTGTGTAGAGGAAGGAATAATGCTTCCTAAATCATTCTATGAGACCAGCATTACTTTAATACCAAGTTCAGATGAAGACATTAAATGAAAAGAAAACTACAGATCAGGGCACCTAGGTGGTTCAGTCAGTTGAGCATCCAACTCTTGATTTCAGCTCCGGTCATGATCTCAGGGTTGTAGGATTAAGCCCCATGTTGGGCTCTGCACTCTGCATGGAATCTGCTTGAGATTCTCTCTCTCCTCCTGCTCTTCCTCCCATGTGCACTCTCACTCTCTCTCAAATAAAATAAAATAAAATTAACTACATACCAATATTTTTCATGAACAGAAGCAAAAATCCTTAACAAAACACTAACAAACCAAATGCATCAGTATATTAAAAGGATTACATACCCTGTCCAAGAGGATTTATCCCAGAACACAAGGTTGGTCCAACATTAAAAAAAAAAAAATCAATTGATGTAATATATCATATTAATAGAATAAAGAACAGAAAAACATTTGGTTATCTCAGTTGATGCAGAAAAGGTATTTGACAGAATCAAACACTCTTTCACGATAAAAGCTCTCAGAGGGGCGCCTGGGTGGCTCAGGGGTTGAAACCTCTGCCTTCGGCTCAGGTCATGATTTCAGGGTCCTGGGATCAAGCCTTGCATCAGGCTCTCTGCTCAGCAGGGAGCCTGCTTCCCCCTCTCTCTCTCTGCCTGCCTCTCTGCCTACTGGTGATCTCTCTCTCTCTGTGTCAAATAAGTAAATAAAATCTTAAATAAATGAATGAATGAATGCTCTTAGAAAACAAAGAATAAAACGGAATTTCCTCAGCACAGTAGAGTTCATTTATGAAAACCCCAAGGTAATGTCCTATTCAATTGTGAAAAACTAAAAGCTTTCCCTCTAAAATGAGGAATAAAGACAAGGATACCTATTTTTACCACTGTTATTCAACATTTACTGGAAATTCTAGCTGGAAGGATAAGAAAAAGAAGAAGAAATAAGGAAATAAAAACCATCCAGTGTAGAAAGAAAGAAGTAAAGGTGATCTTTTTTTGTGGATGACATGGTTCTATTTACAGAAAATCCCAAAGAATTCGTAAGAAAACTAGAGTTTATAAACAAGTTCAGCAAATTTGCAGAGTGCAAGATCAACACATAAAAGTCAGTTGTGCGGGGGCGCCTGGGTCGCTCAGTGGGTTAAAGCCCCTGTCTTTGGCTCAGGTCATGATCTCAGCATCCTGAGATGGAGTCCCCACATAGGGCTCTCTGCTCGGCAGGGAGCCTGCTTCCCCTCTCCCTCTGCCTGCCTCTCTGCCTACTTGTGATCGCTCTCCTCTCTGTCAAATAAATAAATAAAATCTTTAAAAAAAAAAAAGTCAGTCGTGCTTCTACACTACCAGCATTGAACAATCTGAACAGGAAATTAAGAAAATTCCATTTATAATAGCATATAAAATGATAAAATACTCGAGAATAAATTAAACCAACAAGGTGAAAAACTTGTACTCTGAAATCTACAAAACATTGCTGAAAGAAATTTTAAATTCTTTTTTTTTTTAAAGATTTCATTCATTTATTTGAGATAGAGACAGTGAGAGAGAGCATGAGAGGGGAGAAGGTCAGAGGGAGAAGCAGACTCCCTGTGGAGCTGGGAGCCCGATGTGGGACTCGATCCCAGGACTCTGGGATCATGACCTGAGCTGAAGGCAGTTGCTTAACCAACTCAGCCACCCAGGTGCCCTGAAAGAAATTTTAAAAGAACTAAATAAATGGAAAATATTATGTTCACAGATAGGGAGACTTAATATTATTAAAATTTTATTATTGAAATATTATTCATTTGATCTACAGATTCCATGTAATTCCTACAAAGATTCCACAGCCTTTTTTGCAGCAGTGGAAAGCCAATACTCAAATTCATATGGAATTGTAATGTGTTCTGAATAGCCAAAACAATCTTGAAAAAGAAGACAGTTGGGAGAACTCACACACAGTTCATGATTTCAAAGCTAAAGTAGCTACAAAAGCTACAGTAATCAAAACTGTTTGGTACTTGTGTAAGGATAGAAGTAAGACCAGTGGACAACATTGAGAGACCAGAAGTAATTCCATATCTGTGGCTAATTGACTTTTGGTACAGGTGCCAGGTCTATTCAATGAGGAAAGAATAATCTCTTCAGATGATCTCTTCAATAATCTCTTCAGATGATGATGGATCAACTGAATGTCCAATGGAAAAGAATGAAGTTGGACCTCTTACCTCACATAATGTACAAAATATACAAAAATTAAAAACAGAGCAACTTAATTATAAGAGCTGAAAGTATAAAACTCTTAAAACATAAGAGCAAATATTAATGATCTTGGATTTTATGATGTGTTCTTAGATATGATTCTAAAAGCTTGAGCAACAAACATAAAAATTGATAAATTGAAGTTCATCAAACTTAAAAAGTTTTGTCCCTCAAATGACTTTATCAAGACAGTGAAAAGATGGCCAGCAGAATGGGAAGAATATTTGCAAATTATATATCTGATAAGGGTCTAATATCTAGAATATGTAACGAACGACAATTCAACAACAAAAAAGACAATCCAACTTAGAAGAAAGGAGTTAAATAGACATTTCTCCAAAGAATATATTCAAATGGCCAATAAGCACGTGAGAAGATGCTTAGTACCATTAGTCATTGGGGAAATTTAAACCAAACCACAATGAAATATAGCTTCACAACTGCTAGGATAGTTAAAGCAGTGGAAAATAAATGTTGGAGGGGAAGTGGAGAAATTTCAACCCTCATTCATTGTTGATTTGAATGTAAAATGGTGCACTGTGGATTGGCGGCACCTTTTTTTTTAAATTTTTTTTTTAAGATTTTATTTATTCATTTGTCAGAGAGAGAGAGCACAAGCAGGCAGAGTGGCAGGCAGAGACAGAGGGAGAAGCAGGCTCCCTGCCGAGCAAGGACCCCAATGCGGGGCTCGATCCCAGGACCCTGAGATCATGACCCAAGCTGAACGCAGAGGCTTTAACCCCCTGAGCCACCCAGGCGCCCCGGTGGTACCTTTAATATAGAATTAAATATAGCTAAAACATAGCTTAAGTATAGCTAAATAATGAATTACCGTATAACCTAGCAATTCCACTCTAAAGCATTGAAAGCAAGGACTCAAACAGATATCTATACATCCATGTTTATAGCAGCATTATTCGTGGTAGTCAAAAGGTAGATATAACCTGGGCCCCTGGGTGGCGCAGTTGGTTGAGCGACTGCATTCGGCTCAGGTCATGATCCCGGAGTCCCGGGATCGAGTCTCACATCGGGCTCCCAGCTCCATGGGGAGTCTGCTTCTCACTCTGACCTGCTCTCTCTCACTCTCTCTCTTTCCTAATAAATAAATAAATAAAATCTTAAAAAAAAAAAAAAGATATAAAAAAAGGTAGATATAACCCAAGTGTCCATCTACAGATTAATGGAAAAACAAAAGTGGCATATCCATTTAATGGAATATTCATCTACAAAAAGGAATGAAATTTTGACATATTCTACAACATGGGTGAACTTTGAAACCATCATGCTGAGTGAAATAAGCCAGACAGAAAAGGACAAGTATTATATGATTCCACTTACATCAAATACCTAAAATTGGCAAAATCATAAGGAAAGTAGAATAAGAGGTTATCAGGAGCTTGGTAGAGGAAGAAATGGAAAGTTATTGCTTAATGGTTACAGAGTTTCTCTGTAGGTTGATGAAGAATTTTGGAAATAGATAGTGGTGATTATTGCACTATGTTGTGAGTAAAATTAATGCCACTGAATTGTACACATAAAAATGGTTAAAATGACAAAGTTTCTATTTATTTTACTAATAATAAAAAATTTAAAAGGACACATAGATAATTTTGTCTCAGAATTATTGCTGTGAGTTATGAAGTAGAGGAGGATTGTTACTGTGTTTTGGAAAAGGGGAGACAGTTTTAGCTTTAGTTAGCTGTATAAGACTCTTCATTAAGCTTATTGTCAGTGTGGGCCAATTTTAGAGATGATTGACTTGTTCCAGAGTGACCCCAGTTCACATGACCCATTGACCCATGTAATATGACCGGACTCCATCTTTACTAAATATGTAAGTCCTATAAGTTTGGATGCTATATAGTTCTTTTAGAAGAACGAAGTAGAAATGTTGAGATTAAGTTTACAACCCATTTATTCCACTTTCTTGTGAAAGGCCATTTGAAACAGTTAAAGCATTGTTTTTGAGAGAAATTTTTAAAGTTTCTCTCTAGAGTAACCTATTAAACCATTTTCATGCTTAAGTTAAGTGTTGGACAAAGTTAGGGGCTCCTAGGTATCTCAGTTGATTGAGCATCTGCCTTTGGCTCAGGTCATCCGTGGGATCGAGTCCCGCATTGGGTTCCCAGCTTAGTGGGGAATCTGCTTCTCCCTCTGCCTGCCACTACTCCTGCTGGTGCTCTCTGTCAAATAAATAAATAATAAATTTTTAAAAAGCATTGGACAAAGTATTAATATTGTGTTTATTAAATACTAACGTGGTCTTTCAGTATTTTTTTCAAGCAATACAGATCTAATTCCCTGACCCCTCGTGACTGCTATAATTTGTATTTTTATTTTGGTTAGTCAAAGATCCAGGGTGACCATTCATTTTGGTCAGTCTCTTGCTTTAGAATAAAGCAAATTAACTGATCTACTTGTGATCGGTAAAAACTCGTGGATACTATGTAATTTTTCAAAGAGCAACGTATAAAGTGTTTTCTAATTGTTAAATATAGTTACTTGTATATTTTATCCAGTATTCATACTGTTGGGTAGGGACATATATTTAATCATAGTCTGCTCAAATATATTGTTTTTTCTAATATTTTTAAGCTTCGAGATTCAACAGAACAATTTCAAGAATATTATAGGCAAAGATTACGCTATCAACAGCATTTAGAACAGAAGGAGCAACAGCGACAAATATACCAACAAATGCTGCTTGAGGGAGGTGTGAATCAGGAGGATGGACCTGATCAGCAGCAGAATCTTACCGAACAATTCCTTAACAGGTATGTCGTTCAGTCACCTTAAAAAAATTTTTTTTTAATTTAATTTTATTTTTTTCAGTGTTCCAAGATTCATTGTTTATGCACCACACCCAGTGCTCCATGGAATACATGCCCACCTT
Source organism: Nasua narica (assembly GCA_028533885.1). Taxonomy (NCBI): domain Eukaryota; kingdom Metazoa; phylum Chordata; class Mammalia; order Carnivora; family Procyonidae; genus Nasua; species Nasua narica. Next base: position 82,668,825 of record CM052798.1, on the reverse strand, counting down.
AATACCCACCACCAGGCTCACCTATCCCCCTCTCCCCTCCCCTCCAAAACCCTCAGTTTCTCAGACTCTGCAGTCTCTCATGCTTCATTTCCCCCTCTGATTTCCCCCAATTCACCCTTCCTTTCCTTCTCCCAATGTCCTCTGCGTTTTTCCTTATGCTCCACGAGTAAGTGAAACCATATGATAATTGACTCTCTCTGCTTATTTCACTCAGCATAATCTCCTCCTGTCCTATCCATGTTGATACAAAAGTTGGGTATTCATCCTTTCTCACTTTTTAGAACATAAGGAATTGTTTCAAAGCTATTGAAAGCCTGTAGTGACTGCTACTTTCCATATGTAGTTTGAAATTTTAAGGCATTTTAAGTGTTTCAAGTAATGGGGAGTTACAAAATATCTTCCTTTCACAGCATTCTGAATGTTCATCTGATTTTGGTCTTCTTCCCTTTAAATCTTTTTTCCCTTCTAAGCAACAAGAGCAGAAGTGTGGTGGTTAACTCACAGCTGGAAGCAAGTAGCCAGGTGGATCCAGCTGTCCCAGGGTTGCTGAGATCTTAGGGGTCCTAGTTACTTGGCTTCTTTTTGCTTGTTTCCTCATGTACTTCACAGAATACACCTGAAGATTAAATGAGTTGATCTATGCAAATTGCTTAGAATAGTACCTGGCATATAGTAAGCACTATACTAAGTGTTCACTGTTGTTTTTAATATGTATAATACTTTTATTCGACCCTTTTTTCTAGGCCCTTAGTTGTATATGTCTGAGCCAGTACCAGGACTTTAGAATGCCCAATACCATGGATAATTCGAAAAAGATAGAATCTATAAAATAAAATATACTTCCCCCCTTAATGTTTTATTTTTTTGAATCATTCTAGCAATGGATCATAGTTCCAGATTTAAATTTTGCATCTCTTTTCCAAGAGTCATGAAAGAGGAAAATAAATGAGTCAAGTTACATAATAGATCTTACTGGAAAAAATGAACTAAAGCATGATAGAATTTTTATTAATAGTACTGTATCACTACTTTATACTTCTTGTTATTTTGTTTCTCTTAATACTAATAAATAGCACCACTGATTTGGCACTTATAAGCATATTCTGCCTCATCCTCCCCACTTTTAGAGAGTCAAGATGATGTTAGCATTTTAGACTTTATACTTAGCATTTTCCAAGTTGACTTGACCTCAGACTCCTTTTTTATGGGGAGCATGTCACAGGATTAGTGTTACATAGGACACAATTTGAGAAATGTCCGCTAGTTAAAATTATTAACTTATATATTTAGTAATGGCTGCTAATTCCTTTAATAATATTGAACTGCTCTTTTAAAGTCTTTTCTAAGCTCCAAATATGTACACAGACATATACACACTCTCTCTAATGTTTAATGTGGGAAAACAAGAAAATACAATAAACCACAACACCTCTTGGTAATCATACCCCTTGTATACTCCTCTCTCATATTGAATTAGGCTGTAGAAAATGATGCTGGGCCAGTTCTGGGTCTAAATCTTAACAGAGCCTGTCAGCTTCCTCTTTGTGCTGTTTGCTGTGTCCAACAAAAGAAGTCGATCTACCCTGATATAGGAAGATTTTGATGAGGGAAAGACCTTGAGGCTAACTGTTTTGCTTCCTGCTCTAGCTCCATAGTGCCAGATCAGAGCCTGGCAGATAGTCTGTGTAGAATGAATGAGTGTGTGACTAATAGGATGCCACTTGAATTTGTCCCATCATGGTCTGTTTTAATCATACATTTCCTAGTTGGTATGATACTACTAGAGAGATGAAATGAAAATGGGTTGTTTTGTTTTATTGGTGAGAAATTTTGATAGTGGTGATATTTTTGTTGACTATTTTGGGAAATTAAGTTTTAAATTGAAAATTAAACCAAAGTTATACTGGAGAAGAAATTTTTTTTATGTTTTTATCGTAAAATGGTAAAATACCTATATCTTACAGTGGGATACTGTAGGAAAATTTGGATCTTTCAGTATCTTGGTTATGTCTTAAGCCAATGATGGTAACTTTTTAGTACTGAACTTACCATTTATATATTATATGTGTCTGTATTTACCTTCTCAAACTTATAATCTTACATATATATACATATATATATATATATTTTTAAAGATTTTATTTATTTACTTGAGATAGCGTGTGAGAGGAAGAGCACGAGTGGGGGCGGTACAGAGGGAGCGGAGAAAGCAGACTCCCCCCTGAACAGGGAGCCCAAAGTGGGGGCTCGATCCCAGGACCCTGACATCATGACCTAAGCCAAAGGCAAACGCTTAGCTGACGGAGCCACCTAGGCGCCCCTCTTCTATATGTTAAGAATGTGATTAAGTTTTCATTTTAATGTAATTGCATTGTTTTATAGGTCCATTCAGAAGCTTGGTGAATTAAATATTGGAATGGATAGCCTTGGTAATGAGGTGTCAGTACTCAACCAGCAATGTAATGGGAGCAAAAGCAGTGGATCTAATAATTCTTCTGTAACTAGTTTTGCTACACCACCCCAAGACTCCAGTCAGAGATTAACACATGATGCTTCAAATATTCACACAAGCACCCCGCGTAATCCTGGATCAACAAATCACATACCTTTTCTTGAGGAATCACCTTCTTGTGGAAACCAAATGTAAGTAGTTTACCTTGTAACACTTGGAAATATTAACATCCTATTAATGTTTGGAGACCTAGGAAGTTGCATTTCTCTTTGGAGTCTTACAAATAAAAGTTTTGGAGATCATTACATACCAATTATTTTTCTAATCTGTCTTTATCTGTATTCTCTTCTACAGACTTCTAAATTTCTTAGTAGTCTTTGTTCTCCTATTTTTATTTGCTTTCTCACTACCACTAAGATGATTCTGTTTTTTTAATAAGTAATTTTACTCAGAGAGCTTACAGTTTTATCTTCTCCTTGATTTTCTTTTTTCTTGCCATTGGTACCTTTCAACAAATAATATCTTAATTCACAGACTTTGAGGGCATAAGTTGTTTTATACCATGTTGGAATTGCAACAAGACCATCTTGGGAGCTCTGATAGTTACAGCAATTGAAGACATCTTGCATATTTATGTTTTCACTAATTAGGGAAGATTTTTTATCTGGCTATCATTAGTAAACAAGTGTTAATTTATGCAATAAGAATAGTTAAGGAGTATTTTCTTCATCTTTTTTTTTTTTTTTTTAAGTTTTTAATCACCCAGTGCTGGTCCTTACAAGCACACTCCTTAATCCCCATCACCTATTTCACCCTTCCCCGTGCTACCCACCTCCTCTCTGGTAACCATCAGTTTGTTCCCTATAGGTAAGAGTCTTTCTCTTTTTTTTTCCCCCTTTGCTCATTTGTTTTGTTTCTTAAATTCCACATATAAGTTGCTTCATCTATTCTTTTCTTTTAAAAAAGATTTTATTTATTCATTTGTCAGAGAGAGCACAACCAGTGGAGCGGCAGGCAGAGGGAGGATACAGGCTCCCCACTGAGCAAGGAGCCTGATATGGGACTCGATCCCAGGATCCTGGGATCATGACCTGAGCTGAAGGCAGACACTTAGCCGACTGAGGCACTCAGGTTTCAGTTGTACAATTTAGTGATTCAACACTTACATGCAACACCCAGGGCTCATCATAGCAAGTGCACTCCTCAATCCCCATCACCTATTTAACCCTTCCCCTACCCACTTCCCCTCTGGTAACCATCAGTTTGTTCTCTGTAGTTAGAATTTGTTTCTTGGTTTGCCGCTCTCTCTTTTTTTCCCCCTTTGCTCATTTGTTTTCTTTCTTAAATTCCACATATGAGTGAAATCATGGCATCTGTCTTTCTCTGACTGATTGATTTCACTTAGCGTAATACTCTCTGGCTCCATCCAATTGTTGCAAATGGCAAGATTTCATTCTTTTTTCTGGCTAAATAATACTCCATTGTGTATATATACCACATTTTCTTTATCCATTCACCAATCAGTGGGCACTTGGGCTACTTTTGTAATTTGGCTATTGTAAGTAATGCTGCTGTAAACATATCATTTTATATGCATGTATACCTTTGAATTAATGTTTTTGCATTCTTTGGTTAAATATCTAGTAGTGCAATTGCTGCATTATAGGGTAGTTTTATCTTTAACTTCTTGAGGGATCTTCATACTGTTTTCCAGAGTGGCTGTACCAGTTTACATTCCCACAACAGTGCAGGAGGGTCCCCCTTTCTCCACATCCTTGGCAACACCTGTTATTTCTTGCGTTGTTGCTTTTAGCCATTGACAAATGTGAGGTGATATCTTATTGTTGTTTTGTTATATCACAAAGCCATGGTGATCAAAACAACATGATACTGATATAAAAATAGATACGAAGATCAGTAGAACAGAATAGAAAACCCAGAAATAAACCCACTGTATAGTCAATTAATCTTTGACAAAGCAGAAAATAACCAATGGGAAAAGGTTAGTCTGTTTAACAGATGGTGTTGGGAACATTGGACAGCAACATGCCAAAGAATGAAACTGGACCTGTTTCTTGTACTGTACACAAAAATAAATTCAGAGTGGATTAAAGACCTAAATGTGAGATAAGAAACCATTAAAATCCTACAGGAGAACACAGGCAACAATCTCTTTGATATCTGCTGTAGCAACTTCTTACTAGAAAAGTCTCCTGAGGCAAGGGAAACAAAAGCAAAAATAAACCATTGGAATTTCATCAAAATGAAAAGCTTCCGTACAGTGAAGGAAACAATCAACAAAACTAAAAAGTAACCTTGGGAATTGGAAAAGATATTTGCAAATGACATACCTGATTAAGGGTAGTGTCCAAAATATGTAAAGGACTTATAAAATTCAACACCCCAGAAACAATTCAATTAAAAAATGACCTTAAGACATACACATTTTTCCAAAGACATACAGATGGCCAACAGACACAGGAAGAAATGCTCAACATCACTTATCATCAGGGAAATACAAACCAAATTCCTTTTTCTGTTCATTTTCTTTTTAAGATTTATTTGATGGGCACCTGGATGGTTCAGATGGTTGGGTCTCTACCTTCGGCTCAGGTCATGATCTCCAGGTCCTGGAAAGGAGCCCTGCATCTTGCTCACTGCTCAGCAGGGTGCCTGGTTCCCCCTTCCCCTACTATACTCTGTCTCTCAAATGAATAGATAAAAGCTTTGAAACAAAGATTTTATTTATTTGAGAGAGAGAGAGTGCACTTGTGCAGGTATACAAGCAGAGAGGAGGCAGAGGAAGAAGCAGACTCCTCACTAAGCGCAGAGCCTGACTTGAGGCTTGATCCCAGGACCGTGAGATCATGACCTGATCCAAAGTCAGACACTTAACCAACTGAGCCACCCAGGCACCCCACTTTTTCTGTTTTAGTCTGTGGCTTTTATCTAGGAGGCTTTCTTCAAGTATCTGGAAATCTTTGACTATCTGTAAAGAGTGAGGCATAAAGAAAAAAACAGCTAATTGGAAGGAAGGCTATGTATATAGATTGATCTGTCTACATAACAAAAAATGATTAAGGGGAAACATTGTTTTATTGAAGACTTTCAACTGTTAGTTACTGTTAGTCTTTTCTCTTGGACCAGATAATTTTCCTTAAGAGCAATCCAAGTTCCTGCCTGGGGTGACATTTAAACATAGCACCCAGGATTCTAGAACTCAGCAGGGGAAGGCTTCTTGACACCTAACTATAAAATTTGTAGACTTTGACTTAATCTCCTTTCCAGAATGGCTTCTTACTCCCTCCTTACAGCTGTGTTTGGTGTCACTGAGTCCCAGAGCCTCTTAATAAATGGCTTCAGAGGGTTGCTTTGACTGGGGTCAGTGTGGGTCATTTGCCAAAAAAAAAAATACTAGAGATTGAAAGATAAATTTGATTTCTATTTTATATTCAGAATAAACTTTGTATTTCTATTCACACAGCTCATCAGAACATTCGGTCATTAAGCCACCTCTTGGAGATTCTTCAGGGAATCTATCAAGGTCAAGAGGGGAAGAGGTAATGCTTTGGAGAAGGAGACTCCATCATTATTTTTATATATACTTGTAGATATTGCTAAAGAATTCTCAATTCATAGAAAGAACCATTTCTAGAAATAATCATTATTCTTAATGATGTTATTTTTTGCAAGGTAGTTGAGCTTTCACTGGATAAGTGAAAGCTTTTAAGTCATTTTAATGGCCCAGTAGCAATCTTGGCTCATGAGTTGGGACTGTGCACTACTCTCTGAACCCTGTGGTTAATTTGTTCAAATATTATTGGTATTTCTTTTGGGCTTCTCATCAATGCAGCTGTTTTTTGCTTTGGAACCAGACATCCTTTCCAAAACTACTGTACAGCTTTATTCTATCTTATTTTCTTTAGTTCATATTTTAATCACATAAACAAAGCCACTATTTCAGAGGCTGATGGGGTTTATTCATACATGAATAAAGTTGAATATTGTGATAAGCACATAAGAATATTTGTCCCTTGGGGCGCCTGGGTGGCTCAGTGGGTTAAAGCCTCTGCCTTCAGCTCAGGTCATGATCTCAGCGTCTTGGGATCGAGCCCCGCATCGGGCTCTCTGCTCAGCAGGGAGCCTGCTTCCCCCTCTCTCTCTCTGCCTGCCTCTCTGCCTACTTGTGATCTCTCTCCTATCTGTCAAATAAATAAATAAAATCTTTAAAAAAAAAAAGAATATTTGTCCCTTGCACAAAGAAATATGCTTATCTAGTATTTCCAGTTCTTTTGATTTTCAAGAAATTATAAGAATGTAGATTTTTTTATGTGAAATCTATTTTTAAAATAGCAACAATTTTCTTAAAATATTGAAACACTGAGGAAGAGCAAATAAAGTAAATCGATGGCTCTGTCACATCTGTTCTAAAGCAACCCTTAATAATGATTATTTGTATGCTACAGGCCATTTAATCAATTAGTCATTTACCTCTCTTTTTCTCTTATCTACCATTGCTGTTCATTTAGCAGTCACATTTCTTATATGTGGGTTAATGGAAAATGTAGCATTTCTAATCAAATAAATTCAAATGAATAATAAAAGAATTCAATTCAGTTACCTAAGAGAAACATAGTATGACCCATCAGGTTTTTCCCCTATTCCCCCATGAAGGTGTATTTATTGCATGAGTAGATAAAATTTTGTGTAGGGAGAGGCATAATCTCTTCATTGATATAGGCACTATGGGTCATAGAGCCGAAGTGACCTGCCTTTGTGTGTATACTTGACATTCATACTTCCCAAAGGCAGGATTTGGTTAGGTCTATTGACTACACCCAGTCTAGAGGTCCCTATTGCAGGTCCAGTCCATTGTAGTCAGGGTAGCAGGATAGTTTCAAATGATATTAATAGCAGGAGTCATCAAAACTTTTATATAGAACTGCTTCAACTTGCCTTCCTTAGAAGAGGCCAGATAGGTTGACAATTTAAGATAAAAATGAGGTTCAAATTAAATGTTCTGATTAAAATCATTTTTATAATTTTAAAAGAGTATTTTACAATTTCAGTTTGAAATATTGAAGTATTCATTGCTGGAGATAATGGTAAACTATCCCCCCCCCACACACACACCCAAGAGGAAGTGGATTGATTAATAGTCTTTTATACTTCCTACTTTTAGGAACTCAAATGATATTCTGTTAATTTTATAAAAATTATATATGGGGGCTATTTTTTCTTGATAGTTAAAGATAACTTTATATGAGAATGCATGGTCTTATGTTTTGTCATAGTAAGCAAAGAAAACCTTGAATGTTTAGGAGCTTTCTGAACTTAGTTCAACAATGGGCAGCAAAAAGTAGAAAAATTTGGGTTAATTTGAATTTGCCATTTAAAAGAATATGTGATTATAGGTAGTTAACATAAAGTGATAAAATGAATGATACAATTCAAATGAATGTGAAATGAGCTAAAGATGAATTCTTTCAAATTCATTTTTTTTCCTAAGATGACTTTCATATTTATTCTTTCCACAGGATGACAAATCAAAAAAGCAATTTGTTTGTATTAATACCCTAGAAGACACACAAGCTGTTAGAGCAGTGGCTTTTCATCCAGGTGGTGGTTTATATGCTGTAGGTTCAAATTCAAAAACTTTGAGAGTATGTGCCTATCCAGAAGTAATTGATCCAAGGTAAGGATAGGTGGTTTGTACTATTGTTCTTGCTTTAGTTTTTAATTCAACTATATTGATTCCTTTTTCAGAATTGCCATTCAGTAGTGTTTAATTTTTATTTATTTTCCTTTTATTAAGTTTTTAAATTGTTCTTTTCAATGCTTAAGAAATATACATAAGAGGGGCGCCTGGGTGGCTCAGTTGGTTGAGCGACTACCTTGGGCTCAGGTCATGATCCCGGAGACCTGGGATCGAGTCCCTCCTCGGGCTCTCAGCTCCATGGGGAGTCTGCTTCTCACTCTGACCTTCTCCCTTCTCATGCTCTCTCTCACTCTCTCTCTTTCTCTAGTAAGTAAATAAATAAAATCTTAAAAAAAAAGAAACCTAAGAATAATTGACCAATTTTATAAATTTTTGTCAAAAGCATTTTGATTAGGCTGTGAATTACATTTGCAACTAAAAAGAATCTTTTGATATGATCTATTTTCTAGATCAGTATTAAGCACCCTCTAGGTATTGGCAATTTATCAGCCTTCTTTTTCTGTTTTTAATTATGAAACTTTTTTAAAAAAATATTTTTATTTACTTGACAGAGAGAGAGACAGCGAGAGAGGGAACACAAGCAGGGGGAGTGGGAGAGGGAGAAGTAGGCTTCCCGCTGAGCAGGGAGCCTGATATGGGGCTTGATCCCAGGGTCCTGGGATCATGACCTGAGCCAAAGACAGATGCTTAACGACTGAGCCACCCAGACACCCCTAATTATGAAACTTTTGAAACATATACAAAAGTAGAGATTAGTACAGTGAAATGAATTGTCAAGATTTTTGTCATATTTTCTTCATCCTTTTTGTTTGTTTGCTAAAGTATTTTAAGGTAAATCCTAGAAATGTCATTTCACCCTTTAGGATGAATCTCCAAAAACATACATTTTCTTATATGGATTTGATATTACCATATCTAATAAAATCTTTAGTATCCTAATATTAGGCTGTGTTTTAAAGTGCAGATAAAATGCTATTACTCCACTAAACCAGTGTTTGACTCCAATTAAAGGCCACACTCTTGAGGAGCATGGTTATTCAGGACCTTCCACAGCCATGCACGCAGCTCCTCACTTACTACCGTGTCCATCCCGCTCAGTCTCCAGGATGCCCTGGGCTTCTCTCTGCTCGCCCCATAGACTGTTTCCCGTACTGCACATTGGGCTGGCACTTTCCCTACTATATTTTATCTTCACTGGAGCTCTTCTCCTGCCATCATCTTTTTCTGTAAAAATTTTTCCTGTCCTTTAAGTCCTAGTAGTTTTTACTGGACCAGAACACTTATACCTGCCTTATTGTATGTGGATAGTCATGACATCAACCCTTGCCAGATTCGAAACTCCAGAAAGAATTCTGCTTCCTTTATTTTTTATCCATCCCTTGCCTTCCCTCAGCCCCAATCAGTTGCTCCATATTATATGTTTAATGTTTTTGGAACTTTTTGAATTTGGAAGCATTAGTATTTTTTTTTCATTTATCTGTGTTTGAGTTAAAATCCATGAAAAATATGTGAAATGGAGACTTTTTAAAAAATAATCTTGTTTCCTGTGTGGTCTGAAATAAGAGGTTAGTCTAATAATAGTTCATAATTTTACTTTTGGATTTTAAATATGCTTTAAATTTATGTCTTCCAAGATTTTGAAATTGTTGTTGACATGTTGTCCGATACTTTTTTGCTCCCTCCCTCAAGAACATCCATAATATAGAACTTCATTAACTTTAGCAAGCAAGAAATTGAAATGTCTTTCTGTAATTTTTCTTTTTAGCGCACACGACATCCCTAAGCAGCCAGTGGTACGTTTTAAAAGGAATAAACATCATAAAGGATCCATTTACTGTGTGGCCTGGAGTCCTTGTGGACAGTTATTAGCAACAGGATCAAATGACAAATATGTCAAAGTTCTGCCCTTCAATGCAGAGACTTGTAATGCAACAGGTAGGTCCCAAGTATGTAAGCAGCAGCTTACCAATGTATTTTTAATGTTTTCCCAATGCTGTAGCTTTGATATATCTCTGTATTATTTTCAATATAATCTACGAATATAGTCTTAAGGGGAGTTTTTTTATATTATAATTGCTTAGTTGCCTTCATAAAGCATGACTGATTATTTTTTAGTAAGTTCTTGCAGTTGTCTAATAATTAGAAAACTGTTGTTATCAGGGATGCTTGGGTGGCTCAGTCAGTTAAGCATCGACCTTCAGCTCAGGTCATGATCTCAGGGTCCTGGGATCCAGCCCTGCATCGGGTTCCCGGCTCACTGGGGAGTCTGCTTCTCCCTCTCCCTCTGCCACTCCCCCTGCGTATGCTTTCTCTTTCAAATAAAATAAATAAAGTCTTTTAAAAAATTGTTATTAGAAAGATAACTTCTAAATAATGATTAACAGTGTGTTAATGAATATGTTAGAGTACCTGTCTTCTCTTTCATTTCCTTTGGGATGAAAGAGAAGAAACTATGTGTAGCTCTGTTTTAGGGATGATGATAGCTGAATCAGTATTTTGATTTCTTAAAAGTTCTTCTCTGGGGTGCCTGGGTAGTTCAGTTGGTTAAGCATCTATCTTTGGCTCGGGTCATGATCCTGGGGTCCTGGGAACAAGCCCCGAGTAGGGCTCCCTGCTCAGCTGTAGAGCCTGCTTCTTCCCCTAGCTCATGCTCTCACTTGCTCTCTCTGTCTCTCTCAAGTGAATAAATAAAAAATCTTAAAAAATAAAAAGCCAAAAAAACTTAAAGTTCTTTGCTCAGTAAAATGAAATTGGTCATAGTATTAATACCTAAATGAAAATGTAAACCATACCTCTCTACCATTATTCCTGCTTAGTTTTGAGACAGTTTAGCAATCTCAAATTATCGCAGTAAATTGAGCAGCATCTTTTTTTTTAATTCTTATTGTTGTTTCAGGACCGGATCTGGAATTTAGTATGCATGATGGGACAATTAGAGACTTGGCATTTATGGAAGGCCCAGAAAGTGGTGGAGCTATTTTGATAAGTGCTGGAGCAGGGGACTGTAACATTTATACAACTGATTGTCAAAGAGGACAGGGCCTGCATGCTCTGAGTGGACATACCGGTATGTGATAGTCTTAGATGCTACTTTTCTTTTTGTTCAACCTGTGCTTTTTCCCCTTCTGCATTTTCATTAATGGGGCATATTTTATCAAAAGGGACTTCTTCAATACAGGAAATTTTTATTTTAAAAGTTTAGATTGGGAACTTTGGATAACAACACAGTAAAGATAAATAACATTTCCCTGGTGTGCTAAATCCTTTGCTTATATAGATAATTCCTTAACTTAATCCTCACAACAACCTTGTAAGTCACAAAGTTTTATCTCTATCTTACAATGAAATAAACAAAACTTGAGAAGGCAAGACTTGACCAGTATCTTACCACTAAACATGGCAGGACTGAGATATGACCTCAGGTCTTTCTCTCATAAAGCTAATATTGTAAACCCACACTCCTGTGCTTTGCTGTAATTTGCTGTAATTTCAGATGATAATATTTTTTCAGTACTAATTTTGATATCCTGAAATACTGAAACATAAAACAGATTGTTTAGTATGGTTTTCATGTTGTGCATTTTATTGGATTTTATTTTTTTGAAAATTGCCGATATAGGGGCACCTGGGTGGCTCAGTAGGTTAAGAGTCTGCCTTTGGCTCAGGTCCTGATCTCAGGGTCCTGAGATCAAGCCCCACATTGGGCTCTCTGCTCAGCGGGGAATCTACTTTTCTCTTTCACTCTCCCTCTCACAAATAAATAAATAAAATCAGAAAGAAAGGAAGGAAGGAAGGAAGGAAGGAAGGAAGGAAGGAAGGAAGGAAGGAAGGAAAGAAAGAAAAAAGAAAGAAAAGAAAAGGAAAGAAAAGATGGGAAGATGGGAGCCTGGGTGGCTTAGTTGGTTGAGCGACTGCGTTCGGCTCAGGTCATGGTCCCGGAGTCCCGGGATTGAGTCCCACATTGGGCTCCCAGCTCCACGGGGAGTCTGCTTCTCCCTCTGACCTTCTCCTCTCTCATGCTCTCTGTCTCTCTCTCAAATAAATACATAAAATCTTAGGAAGGAAGGAAGGAAGGAAGGAAGGAAGGAAGGAAGGAAGGAAGGAAGGAAGGAAGGAAGGAAGGAAGGAAGGGAAAGGGAAGGAGGGAGGGAGGAAGGAAGGAAGGAAGAAAGAAAAGAAAAGAAAAGAAATTGCCAATATATCTGATAAATGTGGAAAATCTCTACCAGCCAGATCATCCCATGTCTAATAATGAGGAGTACCTACCTTTGAACGTGTTAAAGAAAAGTACTGTTTGTTCCACAGTAATAACTGAGTATATGATCTTTTATAGGCCATATTTTAGCACTTTATACCTGGAGTGGCTGGATGATTGCATCTGGTTCCCAAGATAAGACTGTTAGGTTTTGGGATCTTCGGGTACCAAGCTGTGTTCGTGTTGTTGGCACAACATTCCACGGAACTGGTAGGTTTTTCTGGAATTTAAATGAATTTATATGAGAAAGAAACTTTGTAAATTGTACTTACCTACTTCCTCTCCCCTGTAACACATATGTTAAAAAAAAAACAGGAACAGTAGATACTTGATATTTTTTAATTTTTTCAAAATACTTTCATCTGTTACTTTCTTTGTAAAACTAAAATTCAGTTCAGGAAACTGAACCCCGGGAGATTTAAGTATCATGTCCCTTTTATTATGTTAGCAGGACTGTTTTCTTTTCTTTTCTTTTCTTTTTCCCTTTTTTTAATTACTACGTTCAGTTAGCCAACATATAGTACATCATTAGTTTTTGATGTAGTGTTCAGTGATTCATTAGTTACGTATAACACCCAGTGCTCATCACAACATGTTAGCAGGGCTATTTTAGAATTCATACCTTTTAAAAATTTTTTTAATATATACACAGCACAGAAATTGAAATTAAACAAAATCATTTTCTTCCACTCCTATTCCTTGGTGTCTTTCCCTAAGGGAACAGTTTCTTATTTACTCTTCTATACATAATCTGTAAGTATATAACTAAGAAGTTTGTATATATAATAATCTTCTGTCTTCTTTAAACATATGTATACATGCACATAAATGTAGCATATAATAATACATGCCTCACTTAACAATATACCTTGGATTGTTCCATGTAAACTGAGGGTATTGCTCTTTTTGTTGTATCACCTTTTAAAACACTGGTATCTAAGAGTGATGCAGTATTCTATCATTGTCTTTATTTTAGAGTCCTTTTTCTGCTGTTGTAGTGTTTAATAGCAATTCTATGGCACTATTCCAAGTGAAAACACCTGCCTTTATTCTTACTTTTTGGTGATGTTTTTGTTTTATTTTAATGCTTTTTTTATTCTCTTGACTTCCATAGACTTTTTTTTTTTGCAGGAATATTACTTACTATTTTAATAAAGCTTCATTTATGACTAGAGGTTCCATTAAATTACCAGCCACATGTTAATATGCAGCTCACTGGGGATTGGCATCAATGTAGTGAATATTGCTGAGTGTTTCACTTGAGGCTCATTCAGTGCTCTGGGTTTCTTTTTTGGTTTTTTAAGTTTTTATTTTAATTCCAGTTAGTTAACATATAGTATTGTATCAGTTTCAAGTGTACAATTTAGTGATTCAACACTTAACATACATCACCCGGCGCTCATCACAACAAGTGCACCCCTAATCCCCATCACCTATCTCACTCATACCCCCACCCACCTCCCCTCTGGTAGCCATCATTTTGTTCTCTCTAGTTAAGAGTCTGCTTCTTGATTTGTCTCTGTTTTTCTTTTCTTTTTTTTTTTTTCTCCTATGCTCATTTTGTTTCTTAAATTCCACATATGAGTGGAAATCATGTGGTATTTGTCTTTTTCTGACTTATTTCACTTAGAATTATACCTTCTAGCTCCATCCATGTCATTATAAATGGTAAGATTTCATTCTTTTTATGGCTGAATAATATTCCAGTGTGTGTGTGTGTGTGTGTATCCATTCATCAATCGATGGACACCTTACATAATTGGAAGTCCAAAGGACTACTTCCATAATTTGTCTATTGTAAGTAACATTGCTATAAATATACCATTTTATATGAATGTATTCCTTTGATTGTTTTTGCATTCTTTGGATAAATACCTAGTAGTGCAATTGCTGCATTGTAGGGTAGTTCTGTCTATCTTTAACTTTCTGAGGAACCTTCATATTGTTGTTGCTTGTAGTGTTGCTTTTAGCCATTCTGACAGCTATGAGGTGATATCTCATTATTGACATTACCCTGATGGTAATTGATGATGAACACTTTGTGTGTCTGTTGGCCATCTGTATGACTTAATTGGTGAAATGTCTGTTCCTGTCTTTGCCCATTTTTAATTGGATTATTTGGTGTTGAGTTGTATAAGTGCTGTATATATTTTGGATACTAACCCTTTAGCAGATTTGTCAATTTGCAAATGTCTTCTCCCATCCTGTGGGTTGCCTTTTAGTTCTGTTGATTGTTTTCTTTGCTGTGCAGATGTTTTTTTATTTTGATGTAGTCCCGATAGTTTATTTTTGCTTTTGTTTCCCTTGCTTCAAGAGACACCCAGAAAAACCTGCTTTGGCCAATGTCAAAGAAGGTACTGCCTGTGTTCTTTTCTAGTATTTTTATGGTTTCAGGTCTCACATTTAGGTCTTTAATCCATTTTGAATCTATTTTTGTGTGTGGTCTAAGAAACTGGTTCAGTTTCTTTCTTTTGCATGTTGCTGTCCAGTTTTCCCAACACTATTTGTTGAGGAGATTCTCTTTTTCCCATTGGATATTCTTTCCTGCTATGTCAAAGAGTAATTGCCCATATAGTTGTGGGTTCATTTCTGGGTTTTCTTTTCTGTTCTGTTGATCTGTGTGCCTTTTTTTATGACAGTACCATATTGTTTTGATGATGACAGCTTTGTAATATAATCTAAAGTCCAGAATCATGATGCCTCCAGCTTTGCTTGTCTTTTTCAAGATTGCTTTGGCTATTTGAGGTCTTTTGTGGTTCCATACAAATTTTAGAATTGTTTGTTATAGTTCTGTGAAAAATGCTGTTGGTATTTTGATGGTGATTGCATTAAATTGTAGATTGCTCTGGGTAGTGTAGACATTTTAACAATATTTATTCTTCCAATACATGAACATGGAATGTTTTCCATTTCTTTGTGTCATCTTCAATGTCTTTCACCAGTGTTTTATAGTTTTCAGAGCACAGCTCTTTCACTTCTTTGGTTAGGTTTATTTCTAGGTATTTTATTATTTTGGGGGCAGTTGTAAGTGGGATTGTTTTCTTAATTTCTGTTTCTGCTGCTTCATTGTTGGTGTATAGAAATGCAGCAGATTTCTGTACATTGATTTTGTATCCTATAACTTTACTAAACCCATTTATTCTAGCAGTTTTTCAGAGTCTTTCAGGTTCTCTCTTTACATATATTTATATGTATATGCAAATTGTGAAAGTTTTACGTCTTCCTTACCGATTTGGATGCCTTTTATTTCTTTTTGTTGGCTGATTGCTGTGGATAGGACTTCCAGTACTATGTTGAATACAAGTGGTAAGAGTGGACATCCTTGTCTTGTTCCTGACCTTAGGGAAAATACTCTCAGTTTTTCCCCGTTAAGGATGATGTTAGCTCTAGATTTTTCTTAAATGGCCCTTTTTATGTTGAGGTGTGTTTCTTCTAAACCTACTTTGTTGCGGGTTTTTATTATGAGTGGATGTTATACTTTGTCAAATGCTTTTTCTCTGTCCACTGAAATGATCATATGGTTCTTATCCTTTTTCTTATTGATGTGCTATAGCATGTTGAATGGTTTGAGAATACTGAACCACACTTGCAACCCAGGAATAAATCCCACTTGGTTTTTTTCTTGAGAGGTTATCAATTTTATTTTTTTCAAAGAACCAGCTCCTAGTTTCATTGATCTCTTCTATTGTTTTTTGTTTCCAACGGACCTTTTTCTATACTTTGATTCAAACCAGATACAATTTGTTCTAGCAAACTTGATTCTGGAATATATACACATTTATAGTTACATTTTTATATATGAATATGTTATCATTTATTTGTTAAAGTTTAGTTTGCATTGTCACCAAAGTTAATGTATAACATGGTTTAAAGAACCAAACAGTTCAATAAGACTGATAAAAAAAAATTTGCCCTAAGAATTGTCCCCTATCCTCCAGCCACTGCCTCATTTCCCATTTCTCCAAGACATCCATTTTTAACTTTTATAATAGTTTTGTTTTCATATTTACTTTCATATTTCTTTTTTTAAAACTTTTATTTGTTAAGTAATCTCTACACCCAACATGGGGCTCAAACTCAGAACCCCAAGATCAAGAGTCACATGCTCCACCATCCGAGCCAGGCAGGTGCCCCTTATTTTCAAATTTCTAAATAACATGCCTGTAATTATAGGTTTTTTAGGATTATTTACTCTTTTACCACCATAAAAGATGAAGATATTTTATATCCCTTTCCGATTCCCACGGTTCCTCATCCCCTCACATATTTCTATCTCCCATCCTTTCAAAATAGTTGTACCATTTTTGGTTAAATCAGTATTCATTCCTTACATTGTTTTAGCACTATAGTGCTATTCATATTCTTTTTTTTTTCCTTTCATATCTTTATGTTTTTCTTAGTGTTAATAATTTGGGGTTTTTGTTTGTTTGTTTGTTTGCTTAATTTCTATACACTTATCACTGACTTACCTCCAAACTCTCCCCAGTTGTCTAAATTATATTCAGCCCCTTTTCTCTCCTTTTCAGAGACTCCAGCTTTTTGGTCATCTCTTTTCTCTTGTAGCATTGTATTTCTCTCTACTGGATCTGCCCTTCTTTTCTTCTCTACCAGAGATATACAGAAATGTTCTAGAATTGGCAATGCCCCAAAGTTCCTCTTTTGACCTCCTTATCTCCTTCGCAGCTCTTACCTTAATTTCTTGCTCTCTTTCTTACCCAGAGGTCTCAGAAGTCCCATTACATATGCTGTTTCCATTTTCTCATCCTTAGTCTTCAACCTATTCCAATCTGTCTCCTGCTGCATGTACTCCATCAAAAGCTACTTTTTTCAAGGTCACCAACAATTTCATGCTGTCAAATCACTTTTAAATCCTTATTTTACTTCAGCTCTAAGTGACATGCAATAGTTGACCTCCTCCTCTTTTCTTTTGGGCTTTTCACTCTCCTTTTATAACTGTTTTGCTGGTTCTTCCTCCTCTGCTCAATCTCTAAATTTTGGCATTCCCTAGGACTCAGGACTTTTGTCTCCTCCTTTTTTCTCCATGAGTATATCTATTCCTCCAGCTTTAAGTGTAATTCCTATGCTGACCTTAAATTTTTATCTAGCCCAAACCTATTCTACATGCTAGGTTCATATTTCTAATCCACCTACTTGATATTTCCTTTGGGAGATCTTAAAGAATATGTCAAACTTAACATGTCTTAAACTACTGAGTCATGACTTCCCAAACAAAACTGCCCCAGACCTCCTAACCCAAGTGCTACTACCACCTATTGTTCGTGGCAGAAAGTTTCCCTGGATCCTTCTTTCTCTCCTTTCCTCCAATAACCAATTCATAAGCAAATTGTGTTGTTTTAGCCTCCAAAACTTATCTTAAATCCCTCTACTACTTTCCATTTGTACTGCCACCACTCTGGGATAAAGCGCCACCACCTCTCAGCTTAACCACTGCACCACTGCAAGAGCTTCCTTACTGTACTCTGCATTCCCACTTTTCCCTCCTTCAGTCCATGGTCTGCACAATAGCCAGAGCCCATCATACCTTGCTCACAGTACTTCCGTGCCTTTTGATTGCTCCTAGCTTCAAGTGCAGACTCTTTACCATGTCTAGAGCAGTGTTCTTCAATTTTATTTTCATTATTGCTCCCCCTCACTCAAGGAGAAAAACAAAATTTTTTCCTAACCAGAGAAATTAAATACTAGGAATAAGATTTTATTGGGTGGAGTTAAGCTTTGGAGGGCCACAAATTATTGTTAATGTTTAAGATTTTTTCATCCCCTGAGAACCATTTTGCAACCCCCTAGGCGGCGTTATTGCCCCCATTGAAAATGCACCATCTGGATTTAGGGCTGCAGCCTGTGGACTCAGCACTTATTTTCATCTAGTTTCCACTGGTAGTTATTGGTGTGTTGCTTAGACACACTTCCTATACTGTGTCCTAAAACATGTTTTGTTGTTTAATTTCTTGTTCCCCTAACTAGACTCTAAGCTTGTTATGGGAGTATTCTAGACACTTCCCCCACAGTGATAGCACTACCTTAAGAAAAGTGGCTCATCTATTGGTAATGGCGTCCCAGGGAGTTCCCCAAGTGACAAAAAACCCCAGACTTTCTCATTTCTCATAGGATCTTGCTTCATACTTTGTCTCTAAAAAGGACGCAAGTGTTTATTGACTGAATGTTAATTTGGATTTTTCCTTAACAGTTTTGACAAGCTACATTAAATTTTTAGTGTGTGCCTCAGTGAACATAATTAGCTGTTGTAGTTGAGCTGTATTGATTTTTCCATATGAAACTTTTATTCTTTCTTCTGTACAGGTAGTGCAGTGGCATCTGTAGCTGTAGATCCCAGTGGCCGTCTCTTAGCCACAGGACAAGAAGATTCTAGCTGCATGTTGTATGACATAAGAGGAGGAAGAATGGTACAAAGTTATCACCCTCATTCCAGTGATGTTCGCTCTGTTCGATTCTCTCCTGGAGCTCACTACTTGCTAACAGGATCCTATGATATGAAAATAAAGGTGACAGACCTACAAGGTGAGGGAGATTGACCTCTTTCCTTGTTTGTAGTCTCTCCTATTTGGGATCTCTCTCTCTCTCTTTTTTTTTTAATCCACATATAACTTTTTTAAATTTATTTTTTAAATTCTAGTATAATTAACATAGTGTTATATTAGTTTCAGATATACAACAGTGATTCAACAATTCTGTGCATCACCTGGGGCTCATCAAGATAATTGTATTCTTAATCCCCTTCACCTATTTCACCCATTCCCCCCACCCACTTCCTCTCTGGTAACCTGTTTGTTCTCTATAGTGAAGAGTCTGGTTTTTTGGTTTGTCTCTTTTTTTCTTTGTTTAGTTTCTTAAATTCTACATATGTGTGGAATCATATGGTATTTGTCCTTCTCTGATGGATTTATTTCACTTAGCATTATACCCTCCATCCATGTTGTTGCAAATGGCAAGATTTCATTCTTTTTTATGGCTAATATTCCATTATTTGTGTGTATGTGTGTATATACCACATCTTATTTAACTGTTCATCTGTTGATGGGTATTTGGGTTGCTTCTGTATCATGGCTATTGTAAATAATGCTACAATAAACGTAAGGGTGCATATATCTTTTTCGATTAGTGTTTCTGAATTCTTTGGGTAAATACCCAGTAATGGAATTACTAGATCATATGGTAATCCTATTTTTAATTTTTTGAGGAACCTCCATACTATCTTCCATAGTGGCTGTACCAGTTCTCATTCCCACCAATAGTGCAAAAGGGTTCCTTTTCTTTTTCTCCAAATCTTCACCAACACCTATCTTTTTCTTGTGTTTTTTATTTACCATTCTGACAGACGTGAGATGATATCTCATTGTGGTTTTGATTTGCATTTCCCTCATGGTTAGTGATGTTAAGCATTTTTTCATGTGTCTGTTGGCCATCTGGATGTCTGTTCATGTCATCTGCCCATTTTTAATTGGCTTGTTTGGCTTTTTGGTGTTCAGTTGTGTACATTTTTTATGTATTTTGGGTACTAACACTTTATCAGATATGTCATTTCAAATATCTTCTCCCATTCCATAGGTTGTCTTTTTTTGTTGATTGTTTCCTTTGCTGTGCAAAAACTTTTTGTTTTGATGTAGTCCCAGTAGTTTATTTTTGTTTTTGCTTCCTTTGCCTTAGAAGACATAATCTAGAAAAATACTGCTACTGCCAATGTCAGAAAAATTACTGCCTGTGCTGTCTTCTTGGATTTTTATGGATATTTGGATCTTTTTATTATTGTTGTTAATTTGGTGTAATCAACTTTATAACATTTTCAAATTTTAGTTTTATAGTACTTACTGAACAAATGACTGGTACTATATTGATGTGAATTATAGCAAATTATTAAATCAAGTGAATAGTCTTATTTTATTAAGTAATTTTAAAATATTTGAAAGAACAGACATTTACTACCCTAAATCATTTTGAGTTCAGTGATGATAGATGTTAAAATATGCATTATGTACTCCTATTTGCTTCTGTTTTAAAAAACTTAGTGTAAAATGGCCAACAGACCTATAAAAAGGTAATCAATATCATTAATCATTGGGGAAATGGTTACTATAAAAAACAATAATAATAGAAAATAATAAGTGTAGATAAGGATGTGGAGAAATTAAGTCCTGTGTGCATGGTTGGTGAGAATGTAAAATGATGCAGCCACTATGAAAAATAGTATGGTGGTTCCTCAAAACTCTAAAAATAGAAATACCATATAAGCCAGTAAGTCCACTTCTAGATATATATCCAAAAGAATTGAAAGCAGGGTCTCAAAGAGATATTTGTGTATCCTTGTTCATAGCGGCATTATTTACAATAGCCAAAATGTGGAAGCAACCCAAATAAACATTGACAGGTGAATAACCAAAACATGGTATATGCATACAATGTAATATTATTTAACCTAAAAAAAAAGGAAGGAAATTCTGATACATGCTACAACATGGATGAACCCTGAGGGCAGTATGCTGAGACAAATACTATATAATTTCACTTACATGAGATATCTATAATAGTCAAACTCACAGAAACAGAAAGAATGATGATTGTTAGGGGCTGGGGAGAGGGGAAATTAGAGAGTTTTCAGGTATGAAAAAGGTCTGGAGATTGGTTGCACAACAATGTAAATATACTTAACACTACTGAACTATATACTTAAAAATAATTAAGGTGACAAGTTTTACATGATGTGTATTTAACTGCAATTAAAAAATTTTAATGGAAATAATCATGCATTATGTGTCTCAGCTGTTGACAGTGTGTACACACATATTCCTAATAATGTAGCACTCTAGCACTCACTATTAATTTAGACAAAAATTATGATATAACTGTATTTGCAAGATAGAGGAAGTTTAGAGTGGGGGGAGGATAGAAGTAGTTCAAGAAAATCGAATTTTCAATGATTATCAATTTCAGTGATAGGTGATTATCAACATTATTCAGTGTCTAAAATTGAAAAATCAGTAGGGCACCATGAACACCTTATTCAGAAATAAAAGATTAAAAAAACTTAGTGTATAATCAGTGTAATTATACCTTCAGCATCTAGTTTTATTTTTAATAATTTAGTAAGCAAATATTTATTTTCTATCAAATAGGGACAGAAAGATGAATAAGGTATCTTCCTCCTTGATGGAGCTTACATTCTGGAGGTAAATAAAAAATAAATAACAAATGATGTAATTTCAGGTATTGGTTAGTGCTGTTAAAAAATTGGGAGAGAGTGACTGTGTGGATGGGGAAGGCTATTTTAGGTGTAGGCTTGAGTAGGTCTCTTTAGGGAAGTGCCATTTGTGTAGAGACTTGAATGATGAGAAGGCACAAGCCAAGGCAGGGCGTGCTGAGACGGGAGTGAATTCAGCATGTTCATGACACTGCAAGAAGCCAACGTATCTGGGACTTAGGGAACTAACAAGAGCAAAGCAGAGGCAGAGTTTTATAGACATTTTTAAAAAACATAATGGGAAAAAAAACATAATGGGAATCCTTTAGAATATTTAAAACGGAGTGATCTGATCCGATACTTGTTTATTTCAGTTTAAAGGGCAATTCTGAGTTATTTCGGGTGAATGGAATATAGGTGTAAATATCAGGCTATTGGAACAGTTCAGATGAGTGAGGGATGATGATATCGTGGCCTAGGGTGGTAGAGGTGGAGGTGGTAAGTAGTGACTGAATTTGGGATATATTTTAATTTGTTTAGATTAAATTTGGAGAGTGAGAGGAATTCTGATTTCTAGGCTTTTGGCATGAGCAACCAGATGGTGCCATTAGTTGGTAGGAGGATGAACAGGTTTGGGCAAGAAAATCAAGAGTTCGGTTTAAACAAATTAAAGTGACTATCAGGCAATCAAGTGAGATATTGAACAGCTATTTGGATACTAGTTAGGAGCTCAGGTGAGAAGTCAAGGTTGGAGGTGAAATGTATGAGTCATAAGTACACAATCGACCATGGTACCATGGTACTAGATGAAATTTCATAGGAAGTAGGTATAAAGGGAACAGGAAATTCAAAGGCTGCCTCCTGGGAAAGGAGCAGCAAACCAGGAAAGGAGACCAAGGTGTAGTGGCACCAAAGTCAGGGAGAAGTCAAGGAGAGAGTGGCAGTATGTCAAATGTTACTCTGTATATTTTACCGAATACTACTTAACATAGTTAGGTATTAAAGAATTTATCCCTGTTTAAAGATTTTATTTATTTATTTATTTATTTATTTATTTATTTGGGGGGGCATGAGAGAGGAGAGGTCTGATGGAGAAGCAGACTCCCCGCTGAGGAGGAAACCTGATGCGGGATTTGATCCCAAAACTCCAGGATCATGACCTAAGCCAAAGGCAGTTGCTTAACCAACTGAGCCACCCAGGCGCCCCAAATTTATCCATTTAAACCTTTAACTGTATTAATGTAGTTTAGGACTGTGTATACTGTAATGCCTTCAAGTACCAGGAAGTCTGTGAAATCTATACATATACTTATTTTGTATTGTAAATCAGTGTCTCTCTTTTCCACTTAGGGGATCTCACTAAACAGCTTCCTATCATGGTGGTGGGGGAGCACAAGGACAAAGTGATTCAGTGCAGATGGCACACCCAGGATCTTTCCTTCCTGTCGTCCTCTGCAGACAGAACTGTAACCCTCTGGACTTACAATGGATAGAGTACACCCAGTGTCAATCTATGCAGTGAAAGCACAGAGACTTCAGACTACTGAGTTGTGAAAATGACAGATTTGAAGAACATAGACTGATCAGGAAAGTGGCTTAGCACGAGGAGGCCCCTTATTACCATGTATCCCTACAATAGGAACCGTTGGGTGGTGTTATTCTGCAGTGCTTTCAGTCTTCCATGTGAGCTCGTGCTGCCGTGACCTGCTATATGTAGTCTTGTTGCCAAAGTCTGCGGAAGAGCTCTTATGTTGTCAGTGTGCACTCCAAGTCAAGGTGGACGATGTGTTTACGATTTAGTATTAAATGCATTCCTTGGTCTTTGCCTAAATAACAGTTTTATATGCACATTGAAATTGAACTATACTTTAAGCATATTATTACTTGTAATGCAACCAAGTTCTACACAGATTAAACATAGGTGTTCAGAAATTACTTTTCTCACACTCCCATGATACTGTATCACTTGTCAGCTAGAGGTCAGAATTTTGTATGTCTCTCAAAATTACATGGTTATTTTCACTAAGGATCATTATGGAGTTTAAAGATGGATGGAAAACTGCTTCTTAGTTCATGATGTGGTATTGGCCTTTTCTTTTTTTTTAACCCAGAGATATAATTACTATCTTGTCACATTATTTTGTTTCAGGCTTAAAAGGTAAATATGTTTGCTTCAGAAACTTGTTAATTTCAATTTTTTGAATGCAACAAGATACCTCCGTTCTAAACTGTACTGTAGAAGCAGAGCAGCGGCGTTATGTGATGCAACACTTGATGGTACAGTAAATTTACTGACTAGTGTTTTTCCTCTTAAAAATTAAAAACTTTGCCATAGACTATAGCATGGTTTGAAATGCTATGTCTGCATGATAATTTAAAATGGAAAAAATTTAAACTTTGCACTCCAAAAGCTTATTTGGATTTGTTTCTTGCACCGTTTTGTGTGATGCAGAATAATGATTTTATTCCTATGGCATTGTAGATCCTAACATTTATGTATCTTTATTTTCATATTGTACAGTAATTTTACTTTAAATTATTGAATAGGCTATTTTATTTATTTCAAATGCAGTTGAGTTGGTTCTAATTATTGAACTGTCTGTGCACTGTACGTAGCAAGCATTTTTAATCTATTGTATACAAGTGGAAAGGATATTAGAAGTGTAACTGTGCTATTATTTCAATAAAGACCTCTTGACACCTAAAAATATCCCGTTCCTTAGTGTCTGTGACTTTCAATTTAGAGTGTTATTTTTTCCAGTTTACTTGGAGGTGGTTGGTCCAGTGGGTGAACCCCACAATCAATTCCTTTTTTTTAAATTATTATTTGTCAGAGAGAGAGAGCACAAGCAGGGGGAGCAGCAGGCAGAGGGAGAAGCAGACTTCCTGCCAAGCAAGGATCCCAATGTGGCACACGATCCTAGAGCCCTGGGATCACCAGTGGAGCCAAGGCAGATGCTTAATCAACTGAGCCACCCAGGGGCCCTCCACCCCAATCAATTTCTTAAATTTCTTTCTAAAGTTCTTCTACTGGGGTACCTGGCTAGCTCAGTTGGTGGAGTGTGTGACTCTTGACCTTGGGGTTGTGAGTTCAAGCCCCACATTGCATATAGAGATTACTTAAAGTTCTACTAACTTACTTTTTAACCCTTGGGCAACTGCCTAACATTTATGTGTCTCCCGTCTCTTTACTCAAGATCTAGGGAACTTTCCATCCTGGATATATTGTGAAAGTTGATTAATAAAAGCCCAGCAAAATATATAAATTGTAAGTTAGACAAAAATGTGTTGAACTGAGTGCTTTAGAAAGAAATAAAATATCATTAGTTGTGTACATTCAATAGATACACAGTTTTCCCACCTTTGCAGTGGGGAATTTTGCCAAAAGTATGACACAGTCTCCTCTTCAGTTTACCTTCATGCTTAATTTCATATATTCTAGATATTACAGCAGGTCATTAGTGTTAAGTTTAAAACTAGGAAAAAAAGGCATTTCTTGATTTAGACCAGCTCAACTTTATGGTAAAAAAAAAATGTTCATAAAATTATTCCACCTTCAAGGAGAGAATTTTAAGATCCTCATATATGGGGTATGGAATTCATTTTTCAGTGCATTAGATAATAAGCACTAGAAATTATATTATTATAATAAATATCCAATTACATATGTCCTTTTTCCCATGCCTCCATAGTGTCTTCTCCATGGAGGTGAATAGATTCTTGGAGGTTCATGTGAAAGAGTAAGAGAACTGAAGTATCTACATTCTCTGAACCCTTCTCAGTGGGGGTATAGGGAAGAAGAGTAGAGATGAGTGGGTTGCAGAAATTCCTAGCTCCTCCCCACAGAAGTATCAGAGGTCTGATTTAAATTTTATTTAAAAACTTTAAATTGTAATAAGCCAAATGACATAATCAATAGAAAATGCAAGCCACAAAATGGGAGAAAATATTTGCAAATCATGTATCTGATAAAAGATTAATATCCAGAATATATAAAAACTACAGCACAAAAACA
The DNA here is from genome assembly GCA_028533885.1 of Nasua narica. Classification (NCBI taxonomy): domain Eukaryota; kingdom Metazoa; phylum Chordata; class Mammalia; order Carnivora; family Procyonidae; genus Nasua; species Nasua narica. The sequence continues at coordinate 82,643,173 of CM052798.1, read as the reverse complement.
AAAAACCGAAACCAGATTAAAAAATGGCAAAATATTTAGATAGACATTTCTCCAAATAGCAAATGATGATACCACCTCACACCCATTAGGGTGACCTTTATCAAAAATACAAGATTAGGGGTGCCTGGGTGGCTCAGTGGGTGAAAGCCTCTGCCTTTGGCTCAGGTCATGATCTCAGGGTCCTGGTACTGAGCCCCGCAAGGGGCTCTCTGCTCAGCGGGGAGCCTGCTTCCCCCTCTCTCTCTGCCTGCCTCTCTGCCTACTTGTAATCTGTATCTCTGTGTGTCAAATAAATAAAATCTTAAAAAAAAATACAAGATAGTATGTTGTGGCAAGGATGTGGAGAAATTGAAACTCTTGTGTACTATTGGTAGCAATGTAAAATGGTGTAGCCACAATGGCAAGGGAGAGGCCACTACCTTAACTTCATCTAATCCCCAGGCTCTTAGATTTAAATAATGCCCGAGTTCAATGAAGAAAAAAGCCAAAGGCTGAAGTGAAAAGATTATTCAAAAAAAGAGAAGCCTCTCAGTTCAAGCTAATTACATCTCCCCCTCTGCCACCATCACCAGAAAGAGTGGTTATTCCTTCCACAGATAAGAACACCCCTTAGCAGAAGCTGGCTAAGATCAAACTGGAACTTCAAATTTCCCAATATCAAAGATGCAGTAAAACTTAGGACAAAGAGAGTGTGGTCTATATACAAATGGTGCTGGAACTGCATGGCCCAGAATTTAGAAGTCTTGAGAGACATCATCTCTCCATCCCATTATTGCCACCTAAAACCTCACAGTCTAAAACAACAGCTTTGCATTTTGGAAAGTGAATTCTGCAAACTCCAGGAGGCACTGAAGACCATCTTGGAAGACTCGGCCTTGTCCAAGTTGTGGTCAAATGGGTCACACAAGTGGTAGATTTACCAATGTGCCTACCTATGTTCTAACCATCCCCGGAGAATCCCCAGCTGTACTTCCTCCCATACTGCCACAGCCAGCCACCCACCTTCTTCCTCATCTGGCTCTGCCTCCACTCCCCTCGCCTCCTCTCTGCCTGTACCTCCATCACCTATGGTGCCTTGACTACTCAGAAAATCTGATTGTACTAAAGCACTTCAGCCTGGACCATTAAAAAAAGATGGACCCATGCGGAAAACAGTTAAAGATCTACTGACTGAAATGAAAGAACACACGGTTTTGATGAAGAAATTTGTATGATCACCAGAGGCACAGCATTCACTAGTTACCATCTCGGACCTACAGTGTGTTATCCTGAAACCCACTCCAAAGTGTTACCAACTAGACTTATGCATGTCTTAATTCCTTCTGGTGAAAGCCAGATGGAGCTGCGAAAACTACTTGGAAAAGTCAGTGTCGAGAGGAGCGCACATGGAACCCCACTTACCAAAAAAGAAAATATGGAAATAGGAGGTAGGCTGTCTCCAGTGATGACCTGGGCCTCGAGGAGAAAGTTTCAGCACAGTCAGCCTAGAAGTCCGACTCAAACCCTGCCACTTTCTACAAGCAGCTTTGTTGAACAAAACCACTGCCAACCCTGCCTGACTGCGTGTGATGGTCCACAAAATACTCAGGTAAAATCACCCCAATCTTTTTTCAATGTAGCAGGATTTGTATAAATAATTATACTGCATTGGAGTATAACATATAAATAAATGTAATTCCATCGGAAGAATTAAAGTATGTTTGGAGCCCATTCATACTGTGATATTAAGTGGTATTTGGACATTTTTTAGTTTACATGATCAGTAAGAGAACAGATGAGAAAATCCAATCCCCAAAGTGATGTTTATCCTGGGATTACACAATTTAGGTTGGAGAGGTTGTTCAGATTTAACTAGATAGCTAATTTTTACTCAACAGGTACAGTTATGACATTAAAAAAATAACCTGGTGGGTCACCTGGGTGGCTCAGTTGGTTAAGACTCTCGGTTTCTGTTCAGGTCATGATCTCATGGGCTGTGGGATCGAGCACTGGTTCAGGCTCCTTGCTCAGCAGAGAGTCTGCTTGAAAGATTCTCTCCCTTGCTCCGCCCCATGCTCTCTCCCTCTCTCTAAAACTAAATAAATCTTTAAAAAAAAAAAAAAAAAAGAAGAGAACCTGGTGCCCATTCATCTTGAATATTCTTGGGTAATTAAAAAGAAAAGTATTTCAGGGCGCCTGGGTGGCTAAGTCAGTTAAGCATCTGCTTGCAGCTCAGGTCACGATCCCGGAGTCAAAAGATCAAGCCTCCCATCCGGCTCCCTGCTCAGCAAGGACCAGTCTGCTTCTTCCTCTCCCTCTGCCTTTCGCACCCCCTGCTTAGGTGCTCGCTCACTTTCACTCCGTCAAATAAATAAATAAAATCTTAAGAAAAGCATTTTATCCTGTAAGGCTAATGCATTCATTGTTACAAACTTGTAATCAGTAAAAAAGGCCCTCTAGATCTGATTTTTGTTCACTATAGTTAAGAGGTAAGACCATCCCACATTCAAACTCAATTATTTTCCAAAAGGATTTGAAGCAAAATGTCTAATATGACCTTAAAAATTAGAATGTATTGTTTCCAGCATCTTATGTAGGTGCTTATATCTGGCTCACAGAGGTCTGAGCTATTCCTTACTTTAATATCTGCTGTCCACATTCATGCAGCTAAATACAAGTTTCATGAGGACCTCAACATGAACCTTGTATTTTCCACGATACCCTGAAAGATTCTCCGAAGTCCATAGCAGATTCACTGTGAGACCTAATTCCTGATCCTCAACAGCCTGTCAAGTCAATAAAGGTAATAATGCACACCTGTGTACAAAAACACAGGTTCTTCCCTGCCGGTCCAGGGTTGCCAGATTTAACAATTAGAAACACATGGCACGCGGGGCGCCTGGGTACCTCAGTTGGTTAGGCGGCTGCCTTCAGCTCAGGTAATGATCCCAGGGTCCTGGAATCGAGCCCCGCATCGGGCTCCCCACTCAGGGGATAGCCTGCTTCTCCCTTTCCCTCCGTCTGCCGCTCTGCCTACTTGTGCTCTCTCTCTCTGTCAAATAAATAAATTAATAAAATCTTTAAAAAAAAAATTAAAAAAAAGAGGTAATGTGTTCAAAGATTATTATAAAAAAACACATGGCACGCAATCAAATTTGTATTTCATATAAACAACAAATAACTTTTTTTTTTAAAGATTTTTTATTTATTTGAGAGAGAGAGAGAGAGCTCATGAGGGTGCACAAGTTAAGGGGGGAGGGCAGAGGCAAAGGGAGAAGCAGGCTCCCTGCTAAGGGAGGGAGCAGCTTAGCAGCTTAGCTCCCTGCTTAGCTCCCTGCAGCAGCTAAGCAGGGAGCCTGATGCGGGACTCGATTCCAAGACCCTGGGATCACTACCCAAGCCGAAGGCAGACGCTCAACCGACTGAGCCACCCAGGCGCGCCGACAAATAACTTTTAAGTGTAAATATGTCCCATTAAACAATGAATGGTTTCTTTTAGTATAATTATGTCCCAAATATTGCATGGGATATAAATATACTAAAAAAAATTCAGTGTTTATCTGAAATTCAAATTTAACTGGGCATTCTGTGTTTTATTTGGTTACCCTATATAAATTACCAAGTATTTCTGGGAGCCCCCAGTTTGTCATATAAGTACTTAGCAGTGGACACTACTATAGCCTCAGCCAAGATCACCATACTAATGTATTAAGTATCATGGAAGAAGGGGAAATGTCATTAGGGTGAGTGGGACTGAAGACACAGGATTAGCTTTGAAGATGAAAACTTCCAGTGCAGTTCCAAGAGTAAGAATGACAGAGCCTCATGGATAGGAAACAAGGGGTTTTGATCTTCATTGAACTTTTTAACCTGACAGGAAGCAGCTACATAGATGATATCCTTCGAATATTCCCTGGTTAGCATAGGCTAAAAAAGATATTTTAGTAACTTTTCAGAAATACCCATTTTTTCTACAGATAAATATTGCTTTGAGATGCCAAATAGAGTGTTGCGGGAAGTCACTAGACTGGAAAACAGACCTGGGGATGATGTTTTGTTCGTATAAGACATACATTTATGTTTACAACACATTTATGAATGAGAGTCAAACAGATAAATTAAGAAACATATCTGATTCTAGTTTTTTTTTTTTAAAGATTTTATTTATTTATTAGGAAACAGAGAGAGTGAGAGAGAGCATGAGAAGGGAGAAGGTCAGAGCGAGAAGCAGACTCCCCATGGAGCCGGGAGCCCGATGCGGGACTCGATCCCGGACTCCGGGATCATGACCTGAGCGGAAGGCAGTCGCTCAACCAACTGCGCCACCCAGGGGCCCTGATTCTAGTTTTTTTTTAAACCCGGTAGCTACGTTTATATTATGTAAGAATAAAGGGACTGGTCACTGAGGATAAAACATTTGTGCATCTGCAGCAATATTTTATGGGGCACTTATAATGTTTGTAATATTAATAAACCACCTTGTATTGTCTCAATTTAATTTAAATGATGGGATGATTTGATCATTCTTGTGGAATAATGGTTCATAAAAATGCTATAGAATAAAAAAATGCTATAGAAATCCTGAAATACTTGTAAAGCTGCTATTGCCATTGTACCAGTATTAAAATAAGTTCTACCTTGCATCTTTTACTAATTTTTATAACAGGTTTTATATTGTTTCCATTTAAGAATCCTGTAAATGCTATGACTTCATTAAACTGCTGTTAATCATATAAAAAAAATGGTTCAGCCACTGTAGAAAAGGGTATGGTGGTTTTCAAAAAATTAAAAATAGAAGTACCATATGACTCAGCAATCCCATTTCTGGTTATACACCCCCCAAAAACTGAAAGCAGGGTTTGAAGAGATATTTGCACACTCACGTTCATAGCAACATTACTCACTGTAGCCAAAATGTGCAAGCAACAGAGAAACATGTCAACAGATCAATGGATAAACAAACTGTGGTACACAATACAATGAAATATTATTCAGCCTTTAAAAAGGAAGAAATATTGACAAGTTAAAACAGAGATGTTTCTCTAAGTGAAATAAGCCAGTCACAAAAAGACAAATACCTAAATACCTAGTGTGGTCAAATTCATAGAGATACAAAATAGAATGGTGGTTGCTAGGGGCCAGGGAAAGGGTAGGGTGGGGTGGGAATGATGGATTCTTGTTTCAGTTTTTCAGAGTTTCGTTTTGCAGGATGAAGAGTTCTGGAGATGGATAGTGGTGACAGTTGCACGATATGCTGCGATGACCCTAAACTGTATACGTAAAAATGGTTAAGGTCGTAAAGTTGCTGTCAGGTGTATTTTAATTTTTAAAAAATTGTACTAAGCAACATGCACACCAAGTGTACTACATTATACCCTGAATTTTACCACACTTTTAAATTTGTTGCCAAGAACTCTTGTATATACTTCTCATTTCCTCCCAGTGTGAAAAACTCATTTCCTCTTTGGAGAGTGTCCTGAAATTGCAAGGCCAGCAATTAAAGGCAAAAACAAAACAAAATTTATTATTTCCAACTAAACCAGAGGGCAGCTTCTCCCTCACCCCCCAAAAATACGACTGACTTTTCGTTCATTACACTCTACTTTAAATAATTATTGCAAAGGTTACCCATTCGGACTTACAAAATAAATCAATACTGTGTGTCAAAATCAATACAAAATATAATACAATTCAATATTTCGTAATCAATACAAAATAAACCAAAACACCCCATGTATTCGTATATACTTGTCTTCCTTGTAAGATTTCATTTGCAGACCTTTCCACTTATCAAAGCCCTGGCCTAAAGCAAGCCCACAGACCCGGCCCCGCCCCCTCGGCCGGCCAATCAGCCGCGCGCCCGGGAAGGACGCACAGCTGCCAGCCGAACGAGTCGATGAGGACGCGCGAGACGCCCCGCGCGCCCGCAGAAGCACTCGACGGTCCCGGCAGGCGCTCGCCATCTTTTCCAGGCCGCCCGGTAGGTGTTTGTCTTTCCCTGACGGAGGTGGGCGACTGGGCCGTGAGTCGACGCGGTCGGGTGTCTGTGCGGCGCGCGGGTTGCGGGTTCGGCCCTGGCGGGTTGGGCGGGCGGCGGTGTGGGCGCCGCGGAGGCCGCAGGCGCTGCTCGGGGCGGGGGGCCGCCCTCTCCCGGGCTGTGGGGCAACGTCGCGGCGCTGCGGGTGCCAGGATGGGCGGGCGACCGGCCGCTTTATCTTCGGGTGCAGCACGGCTGTCGCGTTACACGGTTCAAAAAGCGGCGTGGGGAGAGGGACAAGGAAGTGCAAAGCCGGACCCCAGCGAACGCCGAGTTGTGTGGGCTTTAGTTCTCTCGGAAAACTTTACGCAGAATTTGAGCAAACGGCGTCAGCTGAATAGCATGGATTTGGTTGGAATGAATTTTTTTTAAAACTCCAAATCTGATTTGAATGTAAAAAGTTAGAGATTCAGATTTATGAGCGGGTGGTGAAATTCGTATTTTCTCCGTGGTAGTGGTTGTGAAAGTGTGATCCCCAGATTAGCGCGTCATCATCCTCATCTGGGAAATTGTTGGAGGTGCTGCCGGTTCTCAAAGTTTCAGAGCTTCGGCTCCGGCAAACTACCTATGGGGAAACGGACTAAATTGCGAACTCCTGACTGTTGTGCCATGCAACTCCTAGGTTAATACAGAATGTGACTCGTTAGTCTTGTTTTTCTCCTACACGTGTAACTCATCGAAATCAGACGCTTTTTCTGTGCCTGTTTACACTCAGCTGAGACTCCTTGGAGATCTTTCGTGGTAGCTCTCCACTCAATTTACTTGTTTTCCTAATCTGTAAAATGAAGATGACCGTACTACTGCCAAGAGTTTTTGGAGAATTGAATGAATGAATGTATGTATGTAACAGTGTTTGGCACATAGTAGTCAAAGACTATTATATATGTATAAATATATACATACATATATATATATATATATTTAGAGTAACATAGAATGTATTATTTGTTTCAGGGGTACAGGTCTGTGATTCATCAGTCTTAAATAATTCACAGCGCTCACCATAGCACATATCCTCCCAAGTGTCCATCACTCAGCCACCCCATCCCTCCACCCTCCTATTTTTGATATTAGTGTCAAAGCCTGAAGCAGATGTGTAAGGTGATTAAAAAGTAAGAACTAGAGGAGAGAGCTTATTACTAACCGCCAAGTAGTAGAGTCACAGGTGCCCCCGTTAAACTAAGCCAACACAGGATAGTTACTTTTCCTAAACACTTTGCTGCTCAGAATGTGGTCTGTGGACCAACATCTCTGCCATCACCAGGAGCTGTTAGAAATGCAGAATCTGAAGCCCATGTCAGACTTAATCAGAGGCTGTTTTTAACAAGATCCCCGGCAGGTTTAGATGCAGTTTTATTTGGAGGAAGTGTGAGATCAGCTGTAAGAATTCTCAAGGAGGTCCAGCCTTTAATCAGTGACCAAGGGGTTTTGGCAAGAGGACTTGAATTTGAAGCTGGTTCCACTTCTGCCTCACCTCCTGGTCCTCCATCATTTCTTCAGTTCCTAGTCCTGGATAAGTTCTGCTTCTGCTGATCATTATTGGAGAAAGTAGTGAGCCTAATAGCATGACTGTGAGAGTCATAGTCCAAACTCAGCTGCTTGAAAAGTTTTTGATTCATCTCACTTACTATAATGCTCCCTATAGAGCTGTTTTCCCAGATCTCCATTCCCACATCCCAACTTCTTGACACACAGTGACACTCCTGGCTTTCCAGTGGACCATTTCACTGTCTTCTTGAAACTCGGTAGTAAGGTGAACTCTTTCAGCTTCTCTTCTTTTTGCCTTAGAACCTTTCTTTCCAACCCCCCTTATTCATTTCTATTTTGAAGGAATGTAAAACCTTTTGCCTCTGAAAAGCCTTTCCTGTAGCCTTGATTTCATATGCTGCCATCTTCTTGGAGAATCTGCTCAGTTGAGAGACTCTCTTTACTGACTTAGGTCTCCACTACTTAGAATTAGGCTTCTCCCGACTGTGGACTTTGAGAAACAAACTGAGGGTTTTGGAGGAGAGAGGGGTGAGGGGTGGTGTGAGCCTGGTAGTCAATATTAAGGAGGGCATGTATTGCATTGAGCACTGGGTGTGGTGCATAAACAATGAATCTTGGAACACTGAAAAGAAATTAAGATGTTAAAAAGAAGAATTAGGCTTCTCCCTGTCAATGGACTAAGCTATCCAATGGCTTCCCCCTGTCACCCCAACTTAATTTTTTTCAGTTTCTCTATTGTTGACTAATGCCTCTTTCAAATGAAGCACCTCTTGGTTTCTACACATTGCATTTTTTTTTGCTTGTGTTCTGCTCTCATTGGTTTTAACTGCCTTCTCTTGGGTTTGAGTCTTCTCAAGGCTTTTTTAGTTGAGCTCCTCACCCCCACCCCAAATATTTAGTCATCGAGTATTTCTGTCTCTAGAGCTCAACAGGGATCCTAGGATACTTTTCCCACTGTTATTGTTGCTTAGTATTTTGGTTTTACTTTTTTGGGGGTGGGGGAGTTCCTTTTTTTTTTTTTTTACTTAAATTCAATTAATTAACTTATAGTTTCATAACTATAAACTAACGTATTAGTTTCAGAGGTAGAGTTGAGTGATTCATCGGTTGCATAGAACACCCAGTGCTCATTCCATCAGGTGCCCTCCTTAATGCCCATCCCCCAGTTACCCCATCCCCACACCACCCCTCCCCTCCAGCAACCCTCAGTTTGTTTCCTATGCTTAAGAGTTTCTTATGGTTTTTCTCTCTATGATTTCATCTTGTTTTATTTTTCCCGGGTTTATTTCTTTTAGTAACCAGAATCATGCTGTATGTATTGTTCTTTGATGTGCTTGTTGGAGATGTTCTCAGCCTAGCACAGTCCTTTTATCCATTATATTTTCCACAGAATTAGTAGCACTTTTTGGGTTGCTTCATTCTGCTGTTATAATTATGCCGACTTCTGTGCACAAACTTGAGCACAGGGTCTGGAATTCGAGGGGAAGAGTGCCAGCGTGAGCCCTTGGCAGTCTGAGGTGAAGGCATGCCGACTTGGCGTTGAGCAGGTGGCAGGCCATGCATGTTGACTCGGGCAGGAGGGTGTCTGGACTGTGAATTCGGGACCCATAAGCTGATGGCATCATGTGTGACAGGGACATGGCTGGTTTTGCTTTTAACTTTTGCTTCTCTGGGAAACTCTCTCTCTTCTATTCTAAATGAAAGCCTTGCTGGATGGAGTATTCTTGGCTGTAGGTTTTTTTCTTTTAGCAGTTGGAATTTGTCATGCTGCTCCCTTCTGGCCTGCAGTGTTTCTGCTGAAAAACCCACTGATAGCCATTCGGGGTTTCCCTTGTATGTCGCTGCTTTCCTTTCTCTTGCTGCTTTGAAAATTCTCTCTTTACACTACTTTTGGCCATTTTATTTACGTTGTGTCTTGATGTGGACCTCTTTAGGTTGGTTTTGTTGGGGGCTTTCTGTGCCTCCTGGGTCTGGATTTCCCTTTCCTTCCCTGATTCAGGAAGTTTTTAGCTATTATTTCTTCAGACAAATCTTCTGCCCCGCTCTTCACCTTCTGGGATCCCTGTCATGCAACTGTTATGCTTGACAGTGTCACTGAGTTCCCTGGGTCTGTTCTCATTTTGTGTATTTTCCCCCCTCTCCTCTGCTCAGCTTGATTACTTCCTGTGACTCTGTCCTCTGGGTTGCTGGTCTATTCTGCTTCCTCTTGTTTGTTATTTATTCCAGGTGGTCTATTTTATTTCCATTTGGTGAGTCCAGTAGCTCTAATTGGTTCTTTTTGACCTCTCCTATCTCTTGGTGGAGGTTCTCATGGAGGTCCTCCTCTCTTTTCTCAAGTTCAGTGAGTATTTTTATGAGCATTACTTTGAATACTCTATCAGACGTATTTCTTACCTCCACTTCACATAGGCCCTTTGCTGTGACTTTGTTCCTCTCTTTCATTTGGGACGTATTCCTCTGTCTCTTCGTTTTATCTATTACTGTGTCTGTTTCTATGTTAGGAAAATTAGCTGCATCTCCTTCACTTGAAGTACTGGCTTTATGAAGAAGAGGTCCTGCAGTGCAATGTCTCCTTTTCACCAGAAACTGGTGCTTCAGGGGTGTCTCTTAATGTGTATTGCTACGTGGGTGTTCTACCATCGTGGCAGAGCTGTTTGCCTTCCATCCAGTCTGTGATGGCTCTTTGCCTGTTGTGGGTAGAGTCTGGTGTCGGTGTTAGCGGGCTGGTCCAGGGCTGCCTTGGGTTTGAGTTCAGTGAGACCAGGTGTTTGCCAGAGATAAAGTAGCACCAAACTGCAGGGTACTTTCCCAGTGTTGTGCCCTGAGAAGCTTTTGTTGGTGGGCGGAGCCTGCAGTCAGACCAGCTGCCTGTGTCCCCAGCCCACTGCTGGGGTCACAGTCAGACTGGTATGTGTGGTTATCTTCCCCTCCCTGGAGCAGGACTCACTTTGGAGTGGTGCTGGCCCTTGTCTGGGATGCTTGCACGGTGTCAGCCTTGTGGTGCTGCTTTGACGGGATCTTACCAAGAGCAGTGGGAGGGGATGGGTCTGCTTTGTTGGGGCTTTTGCTTATGTCGGGCTGTGGAGAGTCTCTTCTGCCAGCTTTCCAGTTGCTTTCTGGGTTATTTACCTGGTTTTACATTTTTAAACATAAAAGGTTGTGGGGTTTTGGGTTTTTTCACTGTCAGTAGTTGACTTCATTTGTCAATATACTTGACCAGTTCCTTTGCTCATCGTTGTATCTTTTATTCACGCCTTTTCTTACTGAAGTTAAACTTCTCTAATATGTCAGGAGTCTATGGGATGGAGACTTTCTTAGTCTTTTTTATGTCTGAAGAAATCTCTAAGTTTACTCTGGCTTCCATAATGAAATGCCACAGACTGATGTCTTAAACAACAGAAATTTATTTTTGTTGTTTAAGATTCTGGAGGGAAAAGATTCTGGAGCCTGGAAATCCACGATCAAGGTGTCAGCAGGGTTGGTTTCTTCTGAGGCCTCTGTCAGCTTGTAGATGGCTGCCTTCTCCCTGTGTCTTCACATCATCTTTCCTCTGCCCTGTGTCCAGATTTCTTCTTCTAAGGACAGCAGTCATATTGGATTAGGGCCCAAGCTAATGACCTCATTATAACTTAATTACCTCTTTAGAGACACTTATCTCCAAGTACAGTCATATTCTGGGGAACTGGAGTTTAGGACCTCAACATAGGGATTTTGAAGGAATACAGTTCAGACCATAACAAGAGCTCAATTAGTCTTTCCCATTTAAAAAAAGAAACCTTTTGGGCCCCTGGGTGGCGCAGTTGGTTGAGCAACTGCCTTTGGCTCAGGTCATGATCCCAGAGTCCCGAGATCGAGTCCCATATCGGGCTCCCAGCTCCATGGGGAGTCCGCTTCTCACTCTGACCTTCTCCCTTCTCATGTTCTCTCTCTCTCTTTCCTAATAAATAAATAAATAAAATAAAATCTTAAAAAAAAAATAAAATAAATAAAAAAAGAAACCTTTTGTAAAATGTGAAATATAACATACATACAGAAAAGTGCATAAAATATAAATGTTCATCTTAGCAAATTATTAAAAAGCATAGATCTTTGTGACTACCTTCTAGATTAAGAAATAGAACACTGTCACCTTCCAGAGCTTTTTCCCTCACCTCATTCTTGATCTCAGAGGGAAAGATTTCAATATTTACCATCAAGTATAGTGTTTGCCTGTAGTATTCTATCTGGGAAAATTTTCTTTTATTCCTGGTTTGCTAAGTGTTTTAGTCATGAATAATTTATCCTGTTTCATTCTTCATTTTGGGGTCCTCTTTTTCTTCTTAATTTTAATATGTGTTTATCAATTTTTTTAGTTCAAAGAATTAACTTTTGGTTTTTATCTTCTCTATTACAGGTTTGTGTCCTAATTTATTATTATTATTATTATTATTATTTTTAACAGAGAGAGAACACAAGCAGGCAGAGAGACAGGCAGAGGCAGAGAGAGGAGCAGGCTCCCTGCGGAGCAAGGAGCCTGATGCAGGACTCGATCCCAAGATGCTGGGATCATGACCTGAGCCAAAGGCACCTGCCTAACCAACTGAGCCACCCAGGTGTCCCCTAATTTATTATTTTTTACTCCTGTTTATTTTTGTGTTGAATCCTTTCAGTGGTTCTTTTTCAGGCCTGAGGTAGTTTCCTGCCGTGTGTGCACTGATCCGCACCTTGCTGAAGACTCAAGGGGCACTGTTCTCAGACCAGTTCTCTGATGCAGACTGGGTGTGTCCCACAGTTTGGACACTGTGTACCCAAGGTAGTATAGACCCTCACAAGTTAAGGGCACAGTCCTATACAAGACTGCCGCCATGACATACACACATCTTGGGGGCCACCTGCACTTGTGACCAACTGGCTATAGATTAGAGGGATCCCACAACCCTGTCAGGTTGGATAATTCACTAGAATGACTTATTGGAAGAACTCTCTGAAAGCTCTGTACTTACAGTTTTATTAGGATATAGATTAGGATCAACCAAATGAAGAGACAGAGCAAAAAGTTGTGGAGTTTCTGTGTCCTCTCTTGGAATCCAGGCATGTCACTTTCCTGACACATCCTGTCACCAACCAGCTCCTCTCAGCCTCGGTGTCCAGAGTTTTTATTGGGGTTTCAATATGTGGGCATGACTGATTAAATCATTGGCTGTGTGATTGAACTTAGTGACCGCTTTCCTTCCCTCCCCTGAGGCTGGATATTTGAAAGTTCCAAGGAAGTTCGAACACTCTAATGGTGCGCCTGGTCTTTCTGTGATGACCGTCCCCCACCCGAAGCTACCTTGGAGTCCAACAGAGTCATGGCAGTAGCACCTCATCACAGGAGACACTGCTGTCACTCAGGAAATTCCTAGGGTATTTGAAGGAACTGGGGTCAAAGACCAGATATCCTTTATGATATTGCAGGGACCCTCTTCAGATGTGGAGAGTTCTCTCTGCAGCTTTCTCATGCCTCGGTCCCCCCAGGTTCTCAGCTCGGTTTCCACAGCGGCTTTCTGGGCTCTGCCTGAGTTCCCTCTTCCTGCGCAGCGGCCTGGAGACTGTTAAGGCAGTAAACTGGGGCGGTGGAAGGGCTGTCTGTGTTTGTTTCCCGTTTTTCAAAGACCATTATACTTGCTTGCCTGGTGTCCAGTGTCTTGAAAACTTGTTTCATAGACTTCGTGAGGAGGTTTTGGTTGTTCAGGCAGGAGGGTACACTAGGCCCCTGTTACTCCATTCTGACCGGATGTAGGAGCCCTGCGAGTGCTTTGGAGCAGGGGGTTACCGTGTCATCTTGACCTTCCTCCTGTTCTTTGAATGCTTCAAATTTTCTTTCCGCTCTGATCTTTATGCTTGCTGGATGTTCTTTTCCCAAGTCTTCCTAGGGTTAGCTGCTTATCATTGGTCTGTTTAAATGTTGTGGTCATCTGCTGTGTGCCAAATTTCTCAAAGTTTAGAGGCTTTAAACGACCATTTTATTATTTTTCGTGATTCTCTGGGCTTATGGGCGTTGACTGGACTCATCTGCGTAGTTCCTTTATTCCACATGATGTAGGCTGGGTTGTAAGTCTGTTACCATGGGATTGGACCGGGACCGCCATGATGGCTCATTCACATGGCTGGCCGTTGGTGTTGGCTGCCAGCTGAGAGCTAAGTGTACTCTCTACACAGGGCCTCTCCATGTGGCCAGGCCTTTTCACAGCATGGCCGCAGAGATCAAAAAGCAGGCGTTCCAAAGTGAGGAAGTAAAAGCAGCCAAACCTCATGTGGGCCAAGCCACGCCCAGAACCAAAACATCATTTCAACTACAATATTCTGGCTAAATATTGTGAACCTATGTAAAACCTTTGCTTGTAAGAAGATTGTAACAGAAACTTCATCATGTTTTTGGAACAGGAATTGCATTCCACTGTTGAACTGGGCAAGGGTATATGACTGAGCACCTTGACAATGTGTCTGTATTTTTTAACAAAAATTGGACACTCTGAAAAAGGGACTTCCCTCGCAACTGACATACCTAGAAAACAATGAATTATAAATTGTAATATCTTCCATTCTTCTTTAATTTCCTGGTTAACCCATTCATTCTTTAGTAGGATGCTCTTTAGCCTCCATGTATTTGAGTTCTTTCCAACTTTCCCCTTGTGATTGAGTTCTAGTTTCATGGCATTGTGGTGTGAAAATATGCAGGGAATGATCCCAAT
>CM052798.1:82596448-82628456 GCA_028533885.1 Nasua narica | reverse complement strand
AAAGATTTATTTATTTATATATTAGGAAAGAGAGAGAGAGAGAGCAGGTCAGAGTGAAAAGCGGACTCCCCATGGAGCTGGGAGCCCGATGTGGATCTCGGGACTCCGGGACCATGACCTGAGCTGAAGGCAGTTGCTCAACCAACTGCGCCACCCAGGGGCCCCTGTTTCTACTTCTTGACTGTTGTGAATAATGTTGGCTGTAAACATTTGCGCACAAGTTTTGTGTGGATATGTGTTTTCATTCTTTGGGTATAAACCGAGGAATGGAATTGTGAGTCATATGAAAAGTTCCTATTTTCTTTTTCTCTCAGCACAAATACATGTGTATGTGTTTATTTATTTATTTTTAAAGTCTTTGTTAGAGAAGGAGAGAGAGCACAAGCAGAGGGAGCAGCAGGCAGAAGGAGCTGGAGAAGCAGGCTCCCCACTGAGCAGGGAGCCCAATTTTGGACTCGATCCCAGGACTCTGGGATCATGACCTGAACCGAAGGCAGGCACTTAACTGACTGAGCCACTCAGGAGTCCCCATGTGTATCTGTTTAAATGTGAATACCACTTTATGAGGTATTTGAGTATTTTTATTTCAGTTATTCAGAAAGAAAACATTATTGTAGCACTAGAAGGAAGTAGTTTTTATTACAAAACCATTTCTTCTAAAAATAATTATATTTCATTATGTCTATTAAAATTTTTTTTTAGCCTTCATGCAGGATGCTGTATTCTCTGCTCCTTTGTGAGTGTCTGTGGCTAATGACTGGTTATGCCCATGATGATGACTGGATTGACCCCACAGACATGCTGAACTATGATGCTGCTTCAGGAACAATGAGAAAATCTCAGGTATTTAAAAAAAAAAAAAAATGCTGTGCCTGTGGGTAAGACCATATCGGTCCTGTAATGGAAATAGTCTCCTGTTACTCAGAGCCTCAGAGCCAAGAGTCATGTACCAGTGACTGGCAGCCATGTAGAATATCTCCCTGAGTCTTAGCCTAAGATTATTTCAGCCCCACCTGCTTCTTTCTCTGTTGAATATGAGTGTAAAGCCTGTCGAGCTGCCAACTAACTTGATTTTAGTTCTTAGCTAGTAAATAAATTTGAGGCTCTTTTTTGGTTCAATACAGATGAAGAATATGACAAAGTCATAAAATGAGGAAGTCAAATTTTAGTCTTCATTAACTTTAGGTTATTTTCGCAACTGAACTATAAAGAAATAAAATCTCTCTTTTGCTTTAGGTAAAATATGGTGTATCAGAGAAAAAAGAAGTCAGTCCTGACTTATCACATGCTGATGAATTGTCGGAATGTTATAGCACACTTGATTCTTTAACTCACAAGGTTTGAATTTTTTTAATTCATGAATTTTTTACTTACAGTATGTTGCTCTGTTTCCTGTCTTTGCTAATAACATAATGTGTTTCCATGTATCTACTGCACAATTTATATATAATTTTTTCTTTAGTTACTTTTAGTTACTCTAGCCTTTGTCTTCTCTTTCATTGCTCTGGCCTTGTCTTTTTTTTTTTTTTTAGTACTTTTATTTTCCTGTAATAACATTTATCTCACCATGTTGTAACTATCTTTACCAGACTGAACATTTCTTGGGACAAGAAATATTTTTTTAAGGATTTTATTTATTCGAGAGAGAGATAATGAGAAGAGAACATGAATGGGGAGGAGAGGAGAAGCAGGCTTCCCACTGAGCAGGGAGCCTGCTGCGGGGCTCGATTCCAGGACCCTGGATCATGACCTGAGCCAAAAGCAGATGCTTAACTGACTGAGCCACCCGGGTGCCCCAGGGAAGAGGAATATGTTTTATTCATTTTTGATTGTCTGTCACTTTTCACAGTGCTGGGTCATAATGGCCTCTTGACAAAGGCAGCCCATGAAGAAGTGGGCCTGTGACCGCCTGATAAACATAAGAATTACTCTTGCAAATATAAGGGATTATTATAATTTAGTATCTGTGGTAGCTATTCCTTCATTTATCTAATCTTTTTATTTGTGTGGCTGAAATGGAGTTTATGAGAAAGGAAGTAGGTCAAGATTGTTAAGGGGTCTGAATGCATGTTGTCGGGTGGGAACTGCCCCTTGGCTGTGGAGGCTGTCGGCTGGTGGCCCAGTGGAGGGGGGCCTCGGAAGGAGAGGATGGCAGGGGTCCAGCAATGCCCAGTGCTCCACCTGAGGCAGTGACAGGTGTTGAAGAGAAAAGTGTTGGATTTCTCCAAGGTGGAATAGGCCAATTTGGGTAGCTGAGGGGGGAGGGAAGAGGATAGAGTGGAGGAGGGAGGTTTCCAGCCTGAGAGACTGGGAGAGCTTGTGAACAGAGATACAGGGATCTCAATTCCAGATCTGTCAGTGCCGCTGTGGTTCTTACCAGGTGTGAATGCTCTCTCGTCTGAGTGCTAGCAAAGAAATGCTTGGATAAAATTTGCCTCAGTTTAACTGTGTTTTGTAGTATCGTGAACTTGTTTGGCTGCACACTAGGAGATACAGAAATTTTTCACTCCATGCTTTGCATCGTGGGCTTGAGTCCTTGTTTTACAAAACATTCTCAGGGCACCTGGGTGATGTAGTCGGTTGACTTCCACGAAGGTTGTGATCTCAGTCATGAGATTGAGCCCTCCATCAGGCTCCATGCTCAGATGGAGTCTGCTTGGGACTGCCTCTCCCTCTGCCCACTCACAAAGTAAATCTTAAAAGAAACCCCCCCCCCCCCACCAGCATTTCTCTTAAAGGGGCCCCTGGGTGGCTCAGTTGGTTAAGCATTTGACTCGAGCTCGGGTCATGATCTCAGGGTGGTGAGATCGAGCCCCATGAAGGGCTCCTTGCTGGCCATGGAACCTGCTTAAGATTCACCTCTCCTTCTGCCCCCACACTCCGTGCTCGCACTTGTTCTCTCTCTCTCTCTCTTAGAAATTCTCTTAAAGGGAAATTTAAAAAGGCTTGTAAACCTTGCCTGCAAGTGGGAGAAAACTGCCATGTGACTTTTCATGGGTCCTCCTCTCCTAAGTCTGTGTGTGCCATTGAGTGCTCATGTTCATCATCTGAAGCCCATTTCCAATGCTAAGTCAACTCATGGTTCACACTCAATTAGAAAATAAAAGTTGGTTATCACAGGTTCTAATGCTGTAAGATACGAACTACCCCCACTCGGTGACTTGACCACTGTGGGGTTTGTAGAGCTCAGTTCCGAGGAAATCTGAATGATGAAGGCTCGCCATGTTCAGACACTCTGGAGAAGCCGTGTTTCTGCTCCTCTACAGTGTAGCCCGTGGAGTTGGGCGTGCTCAATCATCAACAGGAAAAATTAGTACAAGATCCAAAGTAGTCACACGTTCAAGAATCTCCTTGATGTGCCCTTCATTTCATCTTCTGGCTTCATCTTTTATGTTTCTCTGTTTTTCCTTTCTTCCTTTCCTTTCTTCTTCCTTTTATTCCTTTGTTTACTGAATCATTGCTTTGAGATTGGGAAGAGGCAGATTGTCCCAGATGATCTTCTCATCCACATCTCTGCCTCCTTGCTTCATGATCTTCGGCTTTAAAATTACTGAAAGTCAGGGGCGTCTGAGTAGCTCAGTTGGTTAAGCTTCCGACTCTTCATTTCAGTTCTGGTCACGATCTCAGAGTTGGGAGATCCAACCCCCCAGCTGGCACCGCTCTTAGAGCAGAGTCTTCTCGAGATTTTCGCTCCCACTCCCTTTGCCCCTCCTGCTTGCGCATGCACGCTCTCTCTCCCCCTCTCAAATAAATCAGTCTTTAAAAAAAAATTGTTGAAAGTCAGCAGAAAAACTGCCAGTCCGGGCTAAGTGCTGGATGTGTATTTCTCATTTGTTGCCTACTTACCCTTTGCAAAGAGAACCCACGGAAGGTAGGAAGTTCTATATTTTCATAGAGTTAATAATGGCAAGCTCCTTACCTAGATCTTGATGGGGCCACTGGGCTAGAAACTTGACCCTTACATGAAACTTGGATGCTGTCTGATGTTGAATTTATTTTGTAATTACAGATCGATGAGTGTGAAAAGAAGAAGAAGGAAGATTATGAAAGTCAAAGCAATCCTGTTTTTAGGAGATATTTACATAAGATTTTGATTGAAGCCAGAAAGCTCGGACTCGTGAGTGTTGGTGTGATGCTAATCAATGTGGTGCATATTTTAATCATTTATTAATTTGGGGGGAGGGGCCTTAAACTAAACAGTTGGAAATTTAATACATTTGTGACTTGGCGAGGAAATTCTGTGCTGGCCCTTGTTTTCAACCACTTGCACACTTTCTTATTGATATGACTTAAAATCATTCTATGCTGAGAAAAAGAACAGTGTGTTTTAAGTAGTTCCTCCCCCCACCTGGAAGCTTTTACTGTTGCAAGGGCTCCTTTATAGAATTGCATATCGTGTGCCTATTGCTCATAATTAATGTTAAGATTCCATTTTTTTAGAGTCCTTGTTTTCACTCTGAGAAGTCAAAACATCAAGAAAACTTAAGGGAAGGAAGGTTAGATGAATATCTAATAATCCCATCTTATTTTGGAAGTGAAAAGCAGATGTTCTCATACATGCATCCTTTTATTCAGGTCTTGTAAGTGTGTGTGGGGTGAGGTTACAGATAGAGCCAAAAAAATTCCTACAAGGAGGTAATTGGCAATATTTAGCTCAAGGGTTTTTTTGTTTTGCTTTTTTCAGTTCGAGGTTTTTTAGATAGTAATGGATGACTGCTTTTTCATGTTAGTGATGACTTGTGATGTTACATGACACTTTGTTTCTTCTCCCATTTTATATTTGCTTTTATATAAGTATCTATATTAGCTCTTACAAAAAGAGAAGCAGTTTCCTTGTTTGTGTTAACGGTTAATGAATGTAAAATGTTCATAGTGATTTTGCTAACCTGAACTCGTGCAATAAAGATAGTTATAAATATCATGTTTATTCATGGAACTCCAATTTGCCTGCTTTTTGAGATCCTTTTTTTTTTTTCCCAAGATTTTTATTTATTTATTAGAGAGCGAGAGACTGAGAATGAGAGGGGAGAAGGTCAGAGGGAGAAGCAGACTTCCCGCAGAGCCGGGAGTCCGATATGGGACTCGATCCCGGGACTCCGGGATCATGACCTGAGCCGAAGGCAGTTGCTTAACCAACTGAGCCACCCAGGCGCCCTGAGATCCTTTTTTTTAAAAATTTGTATTGCCGTATATCTTAGGCCACTTGAAAATAAAGTCAGCAAATGGAAAGTTGTAAATGAATCAAAATAAGCAGTTGATCCTCATTTTTTGTGGATTCCGTATTTACGAATTTGCGTACTCAGCCTTCTTTTGGAACCTCGAAGTCAGTACTCCTGGAGTGTTTGCGTGCCTGTCGGACACACACAGCAGCAGAGCATTCGCGTTGCCTGGTGTGTCCATTCCTAGCCGAGGCTGAGCAAGGCCGTATTCTGCCTTCTTGTTTCAGCTCTCAGACTATAAGCAAATACTTTTTCATGGTTTACTTAGTGCTACGTATTTCACTTTTGTTGATGTTATTTGGCTGTTTAACTCCCAGGAGTAGTGTGGTCGTCTCTGAGCCGCGAGAGGGCTAGGATGTGCCTTCCAGGGAAGATACTCATGTTAGATTTTTTTTTTTTAAAGATTTTATTTATTTTATTTTAACAGAGAACACAAGCAGGCAGAGGCAGAGAGAGAGGAGCAGGCTCCCCGCTGAGCAAGGAGCCCGATGTGGGACTCGATCCCAGGACGCTGGGACCATGACCCGAGCCAAAGGCAGCCGCTCAACCAACTGAGCCACCCAGGCGTCCCTCATGTTAGACTTTTTTGGGCAGGAGTTACAGTGCTGTTGGCTGTGAGTTCAGTGTTAATCAAAAATATTAAATTAGGTATCTTTAAATAGAAACACATAAAGGATTACGTATTGACTGGCTGATGAAAATGTCTTGGTAGGAACGCAACCCCGTATTTCCTGTAGGAGCCATAGCTCAGGTATTGGTTAACTCGTGTCCGAGGTGACGTCCTAGAACAAACTGTTGCCAGTAGTAAGAATCAACTGTATTTTGGTAAAATGCAAAGTATCTTATCTGCATAGAGTTTTACAATTTTTGAAAAAGTTTTTCACATGCATGATCTCTGGTTTTTGTGTGAGATGAATAGGTGGATAGGATTACTCTTATTTTGTACATGTGAAATATGAGCCACATATTATTTAGTTCCAAATTGGCTTTTGTCTTGAAGTGTTTCTCTTTTCTGTTTTGTTTTGCTTTGTTTTTGGGCAAGTTCAGCCTGAAGAAAACAAAGATGATATGCATTATGATGCTGAGATTATCCTAAAAAGACAAACCTTGTTAGAAATACAGAAGTTTCTCAATGGAGAGGATTGGAAACCAGGAGCCTTGGATGATGCACTAAGTGATATTTTAATTAATTTTAAGTTTCATGATTTTGAAACATGGAAGTGGCGATTTGAAGACTCTTTTGGAGTGGATCCATATAATGTATTGATGGTAAGATGGGACAAGGGAGACATAAGTAAGCTCATTTTAAAAAAATGCTTTAAAAACTCCACCATAGAACCCTCTACACTGTTGGCAGAAATGCGAGCTGGTGCAGCCACTCCGGAAAACAGTATGGAGGTTCCCGAGAAGGTTGAAAATAGAGCTACCCTACGACCCTGCAATCGCACTACTGGGCATTTACCCCAAAGATACAAATGTAGTGATCCGAAGGGGCACATGCACCCCAGGGTTTACAGCAGCAATGTCCACAGTAGCTGTACTGGAAAGAGCCCAGATGTCCATTTGCTGAAGAATGGATAAAGATGTGTATATAATGGAATATTACTCAGCCATCAAAAAAATTGAAATCTTGCCATTTGCAATGATGTGGCTGCAACTAGAGGGTATTAGGTTAAGTGAAATAATAAGCCGGTCAGAAAGACAAGTATATGATCTCGCATATATATGGTATTTAAGAAACAAAAGAGAGGATCATAGGGGAAGAAAGGAAAAAAATAAAAGACGGAATCAGACAGGGAGACAAACCATAAGAGACTCTTAACCATAGGAAACAGGCAGGGCTGCTGGAGGGGAGGAGAGCAGAGGGATGGGGTGACTGGGGGATGGAAATTAAGGAGGACACGTGATGTAATGGGCACTGGGTGTTCTATGCAACTGATGAATCCGCGACCTCTACCTCTGAAACTGATAATACACTATATGTTAATTGAATTTAAATACAAATTAAAAAGCCCTTCTACTGTAATCACGTTAGGAACCCGTGCGAGGACACTTCTGTGTCGCCGACTGTGTGGCCGAATGGCACAGATGACATCGCATATTTGAGTCCAGTTCTTTTGTTTTTGCTGACGATTATCAGTTTTCAGCGGGGAGGGTGGCTTGGCAGTAACCCTGCTCTCTGCTTCTCCCTGTTTCCGAGGTGCTTCTGTGTCTGCTCTGTGTCGTGGGGTTAGTGGCTACCGAGCTGTGGACGTACGTGCACTGGTACACCCAACTGAGACGTGTGCTCTTCATCAGTTTCCTCGTCAGTTTGGGATGGAATTGGATGTATTTATATAAGGTATTAAGTAGGTGGAGGGTTTTCACATTACTTCATAATAAAAGAAGACTGTAGTGCCTTTCGAGCAGCGTGTAGTCTTGCCTCTGCTGAGGGGCGCGCGCCGCGATCGGAGGCCGGGGGTGGGGGGCACGCGGGCAGCTGCTCACCGGACTCTGGTGTTCTGGGTCCCTGACCAGTTGGGTGCAGCCCTAATTTCCATAACCCAGTTTCTGACTGGTGGCGTCTGGGTGGCTAAATCAGAATAGAGCTAGGTATATACATTTAAAATTTAAATGTATCAATTTAAAAATTTAAATGTATAAAATTTAAAAATTTTATATAGGTAGTTTAGAGAATGTCCTTTTATCCTTTATCAGAAAGGATATCAAACTATTTATTAAGTTATTTTCAGAAAAGGAAAGTATGTTCATAGTAGACGGTTTAGAAAAGATAGAAAGTTATACAGAGAAAATTGGTTTAAAAAAAATTTTTTTTTATTTTTAAAATTTTTTTAAAAAGATAAAAATTTATTTATTTGACAGTGAGAGAGGGAACACAAGCAGAGGGAGTAGGAGAGGGGGAAGCAGGCTTCCTGCAGAGTAGGGAGCCTGATGCGGGCTCGATCCCAGGGCCCTGGGATCATGACCTGAGTTGAAGGCAGATACTTAACGACTGAGCCACCTAGGCACCCAATGATTTTTTTTAAATGATTTTATTTATTTGAGAGAGAGTGAGCGAGCAAGTGCGAGCAGGAGGAGGAACAGAGGGAGAGAGAATCCTTGAGTAGACTCCCCACTGAGCAAGGAGCCCAATGCGGGCCTCGATCCCAGGACTCCAGGATCATGACCTGAGCTGAAGGCAGATACTTAACTGACTGAGCCATCCAGGCACTCCAGAAATTTGACTTTTAAAAGTTACCTATGATTTTGTCACGTAGAAGGGCCCCTGGGTGGCTCAGATGGCTGAGCATCTGCCCTTGGCTCGGGTCCTGGGATCGAGCCTCCTCAGCAGGGCGCCTGCTTCCCCCTCTCTGCCTACTTGTGATCTCTCTCTCTGTCAAATAAATAAAATCTTTTTAAAAATCTGTCACCTAGAGATAATTGTCAGTATTTTGAGGTATTTCTTTCCGTTTTTTTCCCCAAAATTGTAATTCTTTAAAAATCGGGATCATGCTATAGAAAGTCAAATGGAGCACTATTGTTCCTGTCAAAGTAGCATTGAAGGACAGTTTTAAATCTGTCTAACAGGGTGAGTCAAGTAGCAAAATATTTTTGATGAAGTTATCTGATTAAATCAATCCTTAATCTTTTGTTCTAAGTTCTGTAGCTTCTAGAACTAATTATTTTTAAATTAAAGGAAAAAAGTTTGGTTGAATGTTGTTGTCTTGGCAGTTTCCCCCTGGGCTTGGATATATAAAAAATACGTTATCATTATATAGGCCGCTTGTGCTGAAAACCATCCAGAACAAAACACCATTTTATCATGAATTGTGAAAGAAAATGAGAAATAGTCATTTCATATATATATATAACTATATTTTTGGGTGTGGTATGAATTAGCTTTGAACTTATTTTTCTTTTTTAATTTTTAATTCTATTTTTAAAAAAGATTTTATTTATTTATTTGACGGGCAGAGAGAGATCGATCACAAGTAGGCAGAGAGGCAGGCAGGGAGAGGGGGGAAGCAGGCTCCCCGCCGAGCAGAGAGCCCGATGCGGGGCTCGATCCCAGGACCCTGAGATCATGACCTGAGCTGAAGACAGAGGCTTTAATGCACTGAGCCCCCCAGGTGCCCTGAACTAATTTTTTAAAATAATCTTTTTTAGTACAAACTTTTGCCTTTCTCATCAAAATTACTTACAAAGAAGGCAACTCTAGTTCTTTATCCTCACCTATTGCTTTAGGACTGTGCTTTGCCATTAGTGGAAAAAGAGCTATTTAAAAATGTATTTTTTCCTGTTAAAAAACTGTGGACAGTCTGGTGTCTGGTGAAGACACGTTTTGAAGTCAGGGCTTTGGATGTGTAGACAGAACCTTCATGTCCGCAGCCACTCACCGCTCCCTTTTGGTGTCGCTCAGCTCGCGTTCGCACAGCATCAGGCCGAGGTTGCCAAGCTGGAGCCATTAAACAATGTGTGTGCTGAGAAGATGGACTGGATTGGAAGCCTCTGGGGTAAGGTGTTGGTTCCCTGGGCCTCATTTTTTTCCAGGAAGGAGACGACAGAGAAATGATAAAATGCCAGAAGGAGGCTTTCAGTGACTGAGCCCTCCGTGTCAGAAGAACATGCCCGAAGAGTGAGGGTTCAGACCGCGACTCTTGTGCTCACGTAACCTCCCAGGGAGGGAACGGGAGCGGTGTCTTTGCCAGCTCCCGTACTGCTGCTGCGTCCTCCACTGACACTCAGCTTGTCTGCCCAGCCCTTAGGAAGAGTCTAGCATGTGCATTCAAGAAGTGAATCAGTGCTTATATGAATAGAAATACCCATCGTAGACTTAATCTCCTTGTACTGACTTACGAAATCTTGTAGCTTGACTATACATTTGTTTTACTAAGAGGAAAGTGCTTTAACTTCTTTTTCCTCCAGACTGTGTATACATCTTCACTACTGTTGACTGCCTTTAGTTCTGTATATCTAGCAATAGAAATGGTTTAGTGTTCAAAGCGCTTTATAAATGCAAGTCCATAATAACGGACCCAGAATAGAATCTCCACAGATTGTACGAAACGGATGTCCGAATTAATGTTTCTTTAAAAGTTGTGGGAACTAAAGCAATCTGGCCTTGCTTCCTGGGTACAGGAAAACTGAATGCCTCCTCTAGGAGATTTAGATTTTAAAAATTTAGAAAAATTTGGAGATTTAGAGAATTGGGAGAACTAATGTTCTTTATTTTGTAAAGTAAGGGGTTTTTTTAATTGAAATTTTACTGAGATAATTCTGGATGCACAGATAGTTGGAAGAAGGAAAACAGATTGATGTACCCTTTCCCCATTTTCCCCCAGTGTAAACGTCTTACACAACTATAGCAATGTGATATCACAGCCAGGTTATCAACTTGCATATAATTCAGCGATCTCACTCAGATTTCTGTGGTTTTAGTTGGATTCGTTTACCTTTTAGAAATTTTCATAAAATATGTTTTATCTACATAAGACTTGTCTAATTTGAAGAGATTTTTAAGATAAACATTTTGGTCGTTGGATGAAAAATTTTTAAATCAGTGTTACAAGGAGTCTATTGTACAGCGTTTAAAATTGGTTGGTGGCAGGGCCAGGGACCAAACCAAATTATTGTCTTATTTGGGAATGAAATGTGACTTTTTTTTAAATGACTCAGTGTTTTGTCTGTTTCTCTAACTAGAATTGTTAAGAAGTTCCTGGACCTACAAGGATGACCCATGCCAAAAATACTATGAACTCTTATTAGTCAACCCTATTTGGTTGGTCCCACCAACAAAGGTATAGAATACATTCGTAAAAATTACTTACACAAAGTTAGTAAAAAATCTCTTGTATTTATTAAAAGTTTTTTTTAACATTTTGCTAATAATGAATCCTTGTTCTAGAAAAAATACTTTCATTACATAATGATTTTCATGTTAAAAGCATTTTAACTTATGAACATAATTTTGGCCCCAATGTACAGTGAATGTTGGCTCATTCTGTGTGCTCAGTTCTTTGAGGGAAAAAGTAAGTTGCTGTTTATCTTTTGTTTTAGGCATTGGCAGTTACATTCACCAACTTTGTCACGGAGCCATTGAAACACATTGGGAAAGGAGCTGGTGAATTTATTAAAGAGTTCATGAAGGAGATTCCAGTGTTACTTCACATTCCAGTGCTGATCATTATGGCATTAGCTGTTCTGGTTAGTATACGGCATATAACACACGGTTGTATACAACACACAGGTGGTATATGATCGTTAACAGCGCTTGGAGGAGAGAGGCAGTTCTAAAACTTTTTTGCTGTTGTAACAGGCTAAATTAGGCTTAATGGTATGAAAAGATGATTTTAAGTGATGCAGATTTATTTATACTTATGTGTGTTCCTTTAAGCAAGGAAATGATTCTCAAGTTTCATTGTAGATGTCATGGCAGTGACTGAGAATAATAACATTTTCTAAATTTGTTCTTCAACTTGGTGAATTAATATACATGAAATCAGTTGTTTTTGTCCTCTTTGAGAAAGGAGGCCTTATTTCAGTCTGGGTTTTTGTAGCACTGAGAGGGGAAGAGCATTGGCTTTTCCACAGAATTAAGTAGGGATGTGGAAGAAAGTGAGTTTCTGAGAAACAGTTGGGGGATCCAGGAACAGACATTTGTTAAGAGGAAACATTATTCATCATTCATCCATGGTCTCTTCAGCTTTTTTATTTTTGATTTTCGGCCCTTGCCCTAATAAAGCAGTTGTCACATAAAACAAAATGTAAAGAACCCCAGATGTGCCACGGTAAAAGCCAGGTCTGTATTTGTAAAGAAATTAACCTATTTAAAGTTTGCGACTTTAAATATTTTCAGCATTTACTTTCCCTGATGAGTGTGAATATACAGAGCATAGGAGCAATTATCAGACAATACCTTCCGATTTAAATTATTAATAAAAAGGATCATCTTCCCTAAGGATACAGAATTTACTACACTGTATTCACTTTGAAATTATTTCTGTTTTGGTTTTGTTTTTTGACTTGTGATTACAGGAGTCAGGTTTAGGGATATGGTTTTGTTAGGTGACATTAATTGTTTAGTAGTGCAGATTTTCTTGACTTATGATGGGATTATGTCCTGATAAACCCATTGTAAGTTGAAAATACTGTATGTCAAAAATGGATTTACTACACCTCGCTTACAGGACATCATAGCTTAGCCTACTCCACCTTAAATATGCTCAGAGTAGTTGGGCAAAATCATCTAACGCTTTATAACAAAGTGTTAAATATCTCACATAGTTCATTGAATATTGTACTGAAAGTGAGAAACAGAATGGCTGTGTGGGTACAGAGTGGTTGTGAAGGTAGGTGTCGAAGCCCTGTGTTTACCAAGAACGGCCCTGCCCAGCATCACCAGAGGATTGGACCCCAAATCGTTAGTCCAGGAAAAGATCCAAATTCTAAATTTGGGGTACAGTTCGTACTGAACACACTATCACTTTCTCAGCTCTGCGAAGTCTAACAATTTTAAGTTAAACCATCGTAAGTGGGGGACTATTTGTCTTTAGTCTCTGAAGCTGATACTATAAGCAAAAACCCATCATCTCTACTGTTTCATCTTAGTTTCTCCAGCACAGTGATTTTCAAACTTGCTGTTTTTAGGACCTTTTTGCCTTCTTAACTGTAGACCAAAAAAACAAGAAAACCCTCCAAGGAACAAACAAAAACTGAAGACCACGAAGAGCTCTTGTTATAGGGGTTTTATTTATTGATATTTACCATATTAGGAATTCAAACTAAGAAAGATGTCAAATCCAAGTGTATACAGCAAGCGCACAGTGGGCCATCAGAGTGCGGAATCACTCCAGCCCCAGCAGACTCCACCATACACTCAGAAGGGAAGGGTAAAAAAGACTAAGGTCTTTGAAGTATGAGAAGTTTGACCTCACAGAGTCCCTGAAACTGTCCCAGGGATTCCCCCCCCCGCACACCCAGAGATCCCTGGACCACAGTTTGAGAACTGCTGCCTAGTTTTTCCCATAAAATGGGACTAAAGTCTGTTGGATTTTAATTGTCGCCAAAGCCAAGTTTGTATTTGTAGAAAAGTTACCCTACATGAGAGTGTTTATGTAATGATGTGTGTAACTCTGATTTTTAGCATTTACCTTATATGGTGGGTGTGAAAATAGACAGCTGATAAGCAGTTATCAATTAGTACCTTCCAATTTCAGTTTCTAGGTTTTAGCCAAACTGCCCTTTCAGTCAAAATGTGTTCAGCCGATTGATTTAATAAGTAGTTAAATTTCTTAACACTTATGACTTCTCACATTTTATTGGCTACTCTGGGCTAGTGTTAATCTAAACAAGGGTTTGCAAATGAATCAACAGTGAAATAAACGTGCTTATATCTCCAAATGCCCTTAAGTCAAGTTGGGTAATTTTGCTCGCACCCTGAATAATTTCATTGTAAGTCAGCCATTAAATACTATGTATTTCTTTCTTTTCCTTCTAGAGTTTCTGCTATGGTGCTGGAAGATCAGTTAATATGCTGAGACATTTAGGTGGTCCTGAGAGAGAACCACCCCGGGCCCTTCGGCCGGGTGGTAGAGGACGGCTGCAGGAAGTTGATTATAGACCCCATGGTGGAGCAGGTGATGCAGATTTCCCTTATAGAGGCCACGCCGGCCCCTTTGAGCAAGGCCCTTATGACAGAACATATGAGGGTAGAAGAGATGGTATGAGAGAGAGAGATGTTGACTTGAGGCCTAGGACTGGCAACAAGAGCCCCGAAGTGCTCCGGCCATGTGATGTACCCCAGGCAGAGGCGAGAGCGCGTCCCGAGGCGGTGCCCTGTGTAAGTCAGCAATCGTTTATTTTGCCGTCCCTTCATGCTAGGCCTCGGGGCTTCCTGTGGAGCTTCTGGCTAGGCGGGTCTCCTCTTTTACCTTCCACGGTTAATTATATCATTATTGATATAATTGTTTACTCTCTCTTTTCTGGTCGAAAGTTCGGCCTTCTCAGAACTAAAATGAGATTTAATTTTTATGTTAAGTACTACTAAACGGTAGTAGTTAGACTACTACACAGTTAGAACAGGGGGTAATTCGTAGGAAACCGAGTAATCGTGACTGAAATTTCTGCCTTTGAAGAGCTGAGAGAAAAGTCCTCACTGAAGGCGGGGGGCCCGGGGATCCTGCAGGAGCGCCCTAAAGGCTCAGCTGGGTGGGAGACTGGGCGGGGAGGGGTCACACACCCTGCTTTCCCAAAGCCTTGATATCGTTTGCTGGACCCTCTACTTTCTGCCTGCACAATGCTGAGGTGTTTTTTTCTACACTATTGGCCATTTAAAGGGACATTTCCATTTCTGTTTGAGAGCAGAATTTACATTGTTGTTATAACTGTAAACCTTTGAGAAATAGTTGTGAGCGCAGTAGAATCTAGAAAATGAGAATCTCTTCCCCTGGAGTTTCTTAGAAGAATAAACATACTTGCATACATCTAAAAAATTTTCGGATGTTCCTTTCAGCTTTAGTAGTCAATGCACCGCTCATCCCAAATCCTCCAGGGACTGTTCATCTCGCTGAAAGGGAAAGCTAGTTATCTCGGTGGCTCAGGGCTTCCTTGATCTGCCCACAGCCCCCCTCCGTTAGTACATGGATTTCTCCTCCTACACTCGCTCTCCTTCAGCCACAAGGGCCTCCTCACTGTTCCATGAATGAGAACCTTTTTACTTGCTGTTCCCTGTCTAGAATGCTGAAGTGTAGTTCCTTTCTTTAAGCCTTTACTCGTGTATCACCTTTCAGACTACCTAATGTAAACAGCAGTCTGACCCCAGCTTGGTACTTGGTTAATTTGTTGCCTGATTGTCTCCCCAAGCTAAACCTAAGTTCCAGTGAGGGCAAGGGTTTTTTAGCTTTTGTTCCTGCTGTATCGCCAGAGCCTGGAACTCAGTACAGGCTCAGTAAATACTTGTCGAACCAGGTATTCTCAGCAGGCAAGAGGAGTCAGCAGCTCTGGTCACCAGTCCTCGTGCTCTCCTAAAGCTGGGTCACTAGACCACCCGGCGTATCGGAAGTGCCCCCGCTCCTCTGTGCAGGGTTCCGTGAGGCTTGTGAACATTTGCATGGTCACAGCACAGCACTGGAGCTGGGATTTGGAAGAGTTGGATACAGATTTGCTCAGGAACTTATTAAACGTGTTTGATGACTGAATCTTCACATTACGTTAAACAATTAAAATGTCATTCTCTACAGCATAAATTACCCGTTTTGGATACAAAGCCCAAAGAATTCGGTGGAATCCAGGGAGAAGGCACACCAGCAGAAAGCAGTGCTGAAAGCAGCCAGTCTACTAGGCCTGTCTCTGGCCCAGACACACCAGAGAAGCTGGAAGGTTCACCTGCAGAGGAAAAGGCCCAGCTCAGGACTGACGTCAGAGGCGGCCCAGAGGAAGGCAGCGCGTCCCCCCCAGCCAGCTGTGGAAGGGACCCAGAGAGTGGCCCACATGGCTAGAGGAGCACAGACTCGGACCGCTGCTCAGAGGTCGTCACTGGGTTTTGTAAAGTATACTCTTCACAACTGTTCACTCTTCTCTACAAATATTCTGACATTAGGTGCCAACTTAATATTTTTATTGACCATCAGAACTAACGAATACGCATGTGTTTGTTTAATTTTATCTTTTGCGTAATTTCGTTTTCATACTGGTACCTCCTATGGAGTTTGAGGTGTTAATTTTGGAACAGGATCTCAGAGATGAACATATGGCAAGCATCACTGATTTCAGATAATTAAAGAGGCCGGTATGGATCAGGAAACAATAAGGTTTATGGTTCATACGCACATACAGGCACCAGCTAGCCAACGTGTGTGTTGCCTAGTGGACGTCCCGTAATACCTACTTCGGTTAACGATTTGTGAGTTGTTGTGAGTTGTGCCCCGGATCCGGTATGTTTCCAAAAGTGGTAGGTACTCAGAAACCATTGTAAGGACAGTCCGCTGGGGTCAGCTTTACCCTCTTCATGCGCTTCCGCGTCTCGACGCAGCCGCCGAGCCTGCGTCCCCTTGTGTCTGCAGAGGCTGCCCCAGCTCAGCCGGGCTTCGTCGTGCGAATCCTGCCTCCAGCGCTGACTGGGCCTGCTTCCGTGCCACCCCTCTTTACCCTCGGCTGAGACAGGACTGCAGATGGCCCGGAGAATTGAGTTACCACAGCTCGTTAAGTCGGTGATCTTGGCTTTACAAAGTCAGACAGAGAACAGCTTTACTCTTTCCCCACCAAGTACATACTTTATGCCTTGGCCAAGTACATTAGTTTTTGCTGAACAGCATAATTTCTGTATGTCCCTGGTTGAGTATAAAAAAATGCCATCAATTAAGATTTTAAAAAATTACCTCAGGAAGATGATGTCAAAATTATTTTCTAGTTTAATATTGCAAACATCTTTAGTAATTTATCAGAAAGGTAATAGTTCTTTCCAGAAAATGCAGTGGGATTTTATATAAAAATTTGCAACGCAGTGGGGTTAGAACAGAGGAAGTAAGGCAAGGGTGCCCGCAGTTCAGGGCGGCTTTGTGAACATCGATGCAGAGGGGGTCTTCCTGCTCCGTAAACCCGCGCTGAGGCAGGCGCTCGTCCTCCGAGCTGGGTTCCGGAGAGCGTGAACGCCTCAGGTGACGGACTAACTGTGACAGTGGACTTAATGCTGTTTGAGCTCCTCATGCTTTTTATGAGCCCAGAAATGAAGCTGTAAAAAAAACTAAGCGTTTCATCTTTGTATTCTTTCATTACAGACAGCCGTTTGGGGATGCGGCCGTGACAGCTAGCGAGGCAGCACAGCGCTGCTGTTGAACGGCGACAGCCATTTAGGGAAGACGTTAAAGCAGACCGAACACATCAAGGCCAGTGTATAACTTGGAGAAACAGGCTTGTTTAGTGTCCAGCCCATATCTATCATTAGAATCAAGGATTTTAGCAACAGGCTTTTAGGAAAATCAGAATGGGATAGACAGCTTTTTAAAAGCAATATTTAAATGGAATAGATAATGCCGAATGTTTACAGGGTCGAAGAACTACTGTACGCAGAAAATAAACTTATTTTTACATTATTGTGATTTGGAATGCGGTCTTTGCTCATTGCATATGCCTATAAGAAAAAAAGCCCATGAAACTTTGTGCAGTTCTTATAAAAGGATGTTCTCTAGGACGTTATATTCTGTATGTAATATAGAAGACAAGATGATCCAGGTGTTGAGTACATTTGACAAAATGTGATCTTTTTTTTCCCCTGAGCCTTTGATATGACTCCAGAATGAGTAACTGTATTTCTATTTTATTTTTGTGAACATCGGTCGTTTGGAGAAGTGGTTCTCACTGCCCACCAAAGCACCTGAAGGACTTTTAGGAAGAACAGAGCCCCAGATGCCATCCCGGCTGTGCAGAATCAGAAGGAACGAGAGGTGAATGAGTTGCCAACTTGTTCTGGCTGTGGGCATTTGTGTTCTAGAATTCACTCTTAGACTGGGCTCTGCCCTGTCTCATCCCTGCTGTCGTCTTTTCCTAAGCTTGCTTTGTGTCACGTCCTATTACATACCCGTGTAACCTACCTTCAGTTTCTGGGAGGGGGAGGGAAGGCTTAATGATGACTGAGAGCTTAACTTACATCTTTCATACTTAAATTTTGTGAATTTCATGTTTTCTACTTCACATGGCCTAGGTTCTTGTTCAAAGTTTTGTTTTGACATTAGGTCTTTAAAAGTGTTGCAGCCTTGTTTTGTAACAAGGTATAATTTTAAGCCACACACACACTTTAAAGGGCCTAAAACATGCTAAAAGTTTATTTAAGATTTTTTTTTTATAATGGCTTTGAACTAATATACTGAAAATATGACTTTCTTGGCAGAAAAAAGATCTAGATTTTTTTTTAATAAGTAACTTTTTTACACATTGGGCAAGTATGTTACTTTTACTAAACAGCAAAATTTCTCACTACATCCATGGTTCAGTATAAAAAAATGCCATTGTCAATTAAGATTTTTAAAAAATTAACTCAGCAAGAGGATTAAATTCTAGTCTAGATTCATTTACCTTCCTACTTTTACAAACTCTAGGTAAAGGAGTCTAAATTGCCAAAGAACGCAGTCCTGAGCCTTAATCACAAAAGTGATGAAAGCACCTTTTATAAGACCCCCTCCACCCTGAAACAAGTGTGTGTCCAGAGGAATGTTAATAGCATACTGTTAAAGGTTAAACATTTACATCATTCTAGAACATTTTAGCTGTATTACAGTGCTATAATTTCTCCTTTTAAGGAAAAATAGATTGAATTTCCCTGCAGTGTTCTGAAAGGAAATAATGTCATTTTTAAAAAATACATCCATAATAACTAGTGGTTTGCCTATTTTTTTCCTGTATTTTTAAATTCCAGCAAAGCATTACTTTGTATAAGGTCCTTCAGTTCAAACTCCGTGTGTCTGTTTTGATCTCTCTGTAAAAGAACTCTCTGTTCATCCATTCTTTTTGCTTGAGAACGTAAAATCAAGCTAAAAAAGTCCTCATCTGGTACTGTTGGTCCCTTTGTGGCGGCAGGTGGTAGAGCACATCTTTGATCATCTAATCTGGACCCCTGAAAATTGATGAGGAAGAGATTAAAACACATATACTTCATTAATGTCATTACAACTATTTTGTTTTTTTTGTCTCATCTCAGAAATTTAATCTTTAGACCTGAAACCTAATAAAACCTTTGCCATGATTTACATAATCAAGTATTATGTAGAAGTACAACTTCATGGCTTTGGTAAGATTAATTAAGATACAAGGTCAAATCTTACAGGCTAGGCACTGACAAGTACAACTTACCAAATCCTTAGCATGTTAGGTACAAAACCCCTGCAAATTGTTTGATATTTGGGTCTCTCAGGATGGAATTTTCTGTTTCTATAAAAGGAATGCACTGAATCTGTAAGTTACACTCTGGGTGGTATTGGCATTTTAACAATATTAAGTCATCTAATCCATGAACATGAGATTTTTTTCCATTTATGAGGTTTTCATGTTTTTCAGAAATATTTTATAGTTTTAATCAAGTCTTTAACTTCCCTGGTTAAGTTCATTCTTGGGTAGCTTATTCTTTCTGATGCTATTGTAAGAGGAACTGTTAATTTCCTTTTTAGTCTGTTCATTGTTAGTGTTGGAAACACAACTGATACCTGGATATTAATTTTATATCCTGTTATTTTGCTGAATTTGTTTCTTAGTTCTGACTGGGTTTTGTTGATGAAATCTATTAGAGTTTTCTACATCTAAGACTGTTATTTCTGAACAGACATAATTTTTTTCCTTGCCTAATTGCTCTGCTAGAAGTTCCAGTATTATGTTGAATAGAGGTGGTGAAAGTGGGCTCCTTGTCGTGATCTTAGAGAATAGCTTTTGTCTTTTACCACTGAATATGATGGCAGCGGTGGCTATTTCATAAAATTTTTTTGATCTATAAATTTATGTGCATGCACACAGGGTCAAGGCACAGGAAGAGGGACAAGGAGACTCTGTGCTGAGTGCAGAGACCCAGGCACCCTTCATAAATGACTTTTAGAGTTGTGGTTTTTTTTGAAGACTTTATTTATTTGATATTTGACAGAGAGAAGCAGGCTTCCCACTGAGCAGGAAGCCCGATGCGGGACTCAATCCCAGCACCCTGGGATCCTGACCTGAGGCGAAGGCAGATAGATACTTAACAACTGAGCCACCCAGGCATGTGAAAATGCGTTGAATTTAGTCGGATGCTTTTTCCCCCACTTTCATTCTATTAATGTGTATGTATTGCATTGATTGATTGCCCTATGTTGAATCATCCCTGCATTTCAGCAACAAATTCCTGGGCACGGTGTATAATCCGTTTACTGGATTCTGTTTGTTAGTATTTTATTGATGATTTTTGCATCTATATTCAAAAAGGATATTGGCCTCATAGAATGATTTAGGAATAGGAAGAGTATGAGGACTGGTGTTAGTTTTTTAAATGTTTGGCAGAATTCACCAGTGAAGCCATCAGGTCCAGGGCTTTTCTTTGTCAGGAAGTTTTTCATTGCTGATAAGATCTTTTGGATTATGGGTCTATTTTCTATTCATGATTCAGTGTTGGGTGATTTTGTGTTTCTAGTTACTTACCCATTTCATAGAGGTTATCCAACTTGTTGGCATATAATCATTCACAGTATTCTAAAATTATTATTTCTGTAGAATATGGGTAATGTCCCCACTTTTGTTTCTAAGTTTAATAATTTGAGGCTTCTCTTACTCTAGTTAACAGTTTACCAATTGTATTAAAATGTTTACCGGTTGTGGGGCTCCTGGGTGGCTCAGTGGTTAAAGCCTCTGCCTTCAGCTCGGGTCCTGATCTCAGGCTCCTGGGATCAAGCCCCGCATCCGGCTCTCTGCCTACTTGTGATCTCTGTCAAATAGATACATAAAATCTTTAAAAAAATGTTTACCAGTTGTGTTAAACTTTTCAAATCAGATTTAAGATTTGATTTTTTCCCCTCTATTTTTCTGTTCTCCATTTCCTTCCTTCTGCTAGCTTTATTTTTTTTTAAAGATTTTATTTATTTATGTGACAGAGAGAGATAAGCAGGCTCCCCACCGAGCAGAGAGCCCCATGCGGGGCTCGATCCCAGGACCCTGAGATCATGACCTGAGCCCAAGGCAGAGGCTCAACCCACTGAGCCACCCAGGCGCCCCCCTTCTGCTAGTTTTAGATTTAGTTCTTTTCCTAGGCCCCTTAAGCTATGAGGTTAGGTTGTTAATTTGAGATATTCCTTCTTTTAGAATATTGTGTTTCCATTTTCATCAGTCTCTAGGGATTTTAGGTAATTTCTCTTGTGATTTCTCCCATTTTTCGATTATTGTCTCTAACTTCATCCTGTTGTGGTCAGGGTATCTTCTATGTATGATATCTTTTTATTGGAGAAGAATATATGTGCTGTAAAAACTAGTAAGTGTATTGTGTTGT
Source organism: Nasua narica (assembly GCA_028533885.1). Lineage (NCBI taxonomy): Eukaryota > Metazoa > Chordata > Mammalia > Carnivora > Procyonidae > Nasua > Nasua narica. The sequence goes on along the minus strand of CM052798.1, from coordinate 82,607,267 downwards.
TCAAGTTTACCCTCTGCCTGGGTTTCCTACCTTTTATTGAGAGGGGGTCTTGACATCTTCAACTATTTTTTTATAAATGTTCATTTCTCCCTTTCAGTGTCAGTTTTTGTTTGTTGATATACTGTCCCAAATAACAGACTTTCTTAAAGTCATGGGGATCATTGTTACTTTTCACTTCCATATCTTTCATTCAAGTATGTCTCAAATGTCTAGAATAGTGCAGAGAACATAATAGGTGCTCAATAATTTTCTGTTAAATGAATAAGAGGTAGGTAGTATATGTGTCATCATCTTTTTATGAATGAGAAAATACAGAATTACGGTTGGGCAGAGGAACTGTTTAGTAAAAAATTTTCTTATGGTCCTGTTCAAGCTATTTGAGCTATTCCTTAGCCTTTTTTACCATTATTAAAATAATTAAAAAATGAAATGTATCTCAATATGTACATTACTCCTAAAGTTCTCTAGAGAGGGCCCCAGCTAGACTCTCCCCATATTGATCACTGGCTGCTCCCAATGCTTTCTCCTGACATTAAGAAAAGAGGGCCTCTTTTCTAGGTCTCCTTTTATACCATTCATAGTCTCTTCTCCACCACAGCAACTTCTCGCCTCACCACCTAAAATAATACAAGTAAGAAGCCATCACAAAGATCTATAGTGCGTGATGGAACCCTGAATAATAAGTGTATCCCTAAAAGAAAAAGAGCCCTGCCCAAACTGACACAAATATGCATACGTACCTGACATTTTACAAGGATGTCAAAGAAGTCTTCGTCAGGCTCTTTGCTGTCATCAGTCATCAGATGGCCAAGTACAGACTTACTGTTGTTTTGTGTCAGACGAAGCCCCGGCAAATTACTGAAACTGGCCCTCTGGTCATCAAGACGGCGGCTCTGTGAGGTGGCAAGAAGGTCTAAAAACTCATCCGTGTTGGGGGATACCATGGAAACAGATGATGCTATGAATCGGAAAAAAAAATCCTTAACATTACAAGAATATGAGCATACTTTTAATTTTAAACACATATAACTCCTTTCAGCCTTGTTCAGTCCCAACATCCACTCTGTCCCCCTGCTTGAGCTCTATCACTCAGAGTCACTGATAGGCTGGGGCAGGGAGGGAAGAATGAATCCCAGAGTACTTCAGATGATCCAGTTTGATGTTATTCAGATTTGACTGTATTTCCTTTTATCGAACACCCACTCAAAATGGAACTTTACAAGGGGCATTGCCTTGGTTAACTGTCTGACTCGGTCTCATAGTCATGAGTTCAAGCCCTGTGCTGGGCTCCATACTGGATGTGGAGCCTACTTAAAAAAATGTGTGTGTGTATATATATATACTTTATAAGATCTGGAGCTAAATTTTGGAAGGTAATAAGCTGCCTTTCTTAGATAATTGCTCATGTGAGAACGAATGAGAGTGTTTTTATTCTACATCCTGGATAGAAATTATTTAGCTAAACTAAGAGGAGTTAAATGTTGCTGGTAAGTACTAGTCTATGGCAGAGGAAGTCTTTTGGTAGCTGAAGTAGAAAATTTTAAGTAACCCATTTTAGACCTAAGGTGCAGGCAGACCTTTTAAGGTGCAAGCAGACCTTAGCTTCAGCCTTAGTCATAGGTTCCTCTTTAATCTTGGCTTTTTTAAATCCAGATAGGAAGCATTTTTGTTTTACATAGAATTATAAGATGTATAACATTAACAGTTAAAATAGTGAGGAAAAAATTTTAAGTTAGAAAATTTTTTTTCCCCCAGTTCCAAAGAATCGAGAGAGAGACCGTATGCTACAGAAAGTGCAGTGGACTAAAATACAGATCTACCTAGGGGAACTGAAATACCAGCACTTCCAATATACCTGGGTTCAGGCTCATTTACTGTACTTGCTCTGATGAGTACTAAACTCTCAGAAAAATCACAAGAATATCACAGGGAACTATTAAAACTGGGGGAGAAGCACAGATAACTCACTTTTTAGCATCACTCCAGGGGGAGTGGAGGAAGCTGCAGTTGAAGCCGGCCTGCAGCTCTGCTCCTGGAAGCAGCACCTCTGATCATCCATCCGATTGCTCTGAAATCGGCTCACCAGGTCAAAGAGCCCCTCATCTCCAACAGTGTCCGTACTGACTTTCTGAAATATTGAGAGAAATCGAACTATTCCAGCATTATCATCGCATCATCAGTGGGACGATATCAGGATACAGGTGCAAAAGGTAAAGGATGAAGATTAAAAATAAAAATGGACACTTTCATTATAAAGAATACAAGATGGCAACCTTGGTAATAAAGTTATTTCAATCCAACTAACAAAAAGCATTTCTAGTTAGGTATAGTTTTTAATCCTTGTATTTCCATGGCTAAAGAAATGTACCTCAGGGCACCTGGGGGGCTCAGGCTAAGCATCTGCCTTTGGCTCAGCTCATGATTCCAGGATCCTGAGATCAAATCCCACATCGGGCTGCCTGCTCACTGAGGAGTCTGCTTCTCCCTCTGCCTCATATCTTTTTAAAAAAATGTACCTCATACCCTGGGGAACTGCTTCAGATAATGAATTATGTAAATATTAGTGATCCCAGGCTCAAAGTTCAGCTCTAAGATTCTACAACAGAATTTAAAACTAATCTAAGAACTGAAAACTAAGACTAGTGATTTCCAAGGTCCTTTATATTAAAGATTTGGAGATCTTGAAAAAAGATAGATACAAACTTCGAATAAATGAATATTTAGGGGAAACCAGAGGGAAACCAGTCGTACTTTACTTAGAAGGCTTCAAAGCTTAAAATGACAGGTACAGTGTTATTAGTTTTTCATGATGTAAATATTGTTTACATATATATCAATATGTACATTTATATCAAGTGTTACAGGCTTTAGGAGAAGGGCAGAAGTAATTCTTAAGAGACACAGGAGAAACTGTGATCTTTGAGTTGGCTCCTGTAGAATGAATGAGCATTTGCAGGGTATATACGCTTCATACTGGTTAATACGCTATTCCAAAGGTCTGCAGTAGTAAGGGGATAACGAACTACAGTGGGTACGGGAGGTGAGGTGGTAGGAAGAAGCTACCGAAACAAGGGCCTCTGCAGGACATACTAACAAGTTATCATCCATGAAATAAGAGGAGCATTGGTAATAATTTTAAGCAGTTTTGTACACAAACAGAACTGGCCCCTCTGAATGGTTGCAGAGGATAATGTAGGGAAAGGGATCAGTTCAGGTGCCCAATCCAAACATCTAGGTGAGAGCTGCAATAGTGCACTAAGAACGAAGACAGAGTAGCGGAGGATTATTTTCAGAAAAGGCGGGGGTGGGGCAGATCTGAGGGACGTAGGGATTGACTGGATGTGGTGAGTGAAGGAGAGGGAGTCTAGGAGGATACCTGGGTTCCTAACTTGGGAGATGGAGAACATGGCCTACATAAGGAAAACAGGAGGGGCTGAGAGAGTACAGTTTTTAACACCTTCAGTTTGAGGACTGGGATTAAGTATGTACATAAACTGTAGTCAGACGCACTAATCACTCACAAGGCTTTCCTAGGGGCAAAAAGGGCTCCAATTCAAAATTCTGAAAACACAGGGAGGCTCCAGAATTATGGACCTTTTCAGTTGGGCTAACTGGGCTTAGTTAAGACCTCAAACCCTGAACAAAGGTATGCTTCTGAGATCTGCTCTAGATCTATAAAAATATTCCTGAGCCATTTTTATATACGCAATGTTTCCTTTTGTTAGTCACACATAGATGAAAAGCTAGTGATAGAAGTCAAGACAGAGGACACTACCAGGGTACAACCATTGATGGGATGCTGATAAGAACCCAGAAAAGCCCGTCAATCAATCAATGACTAACAATTCTCCCAAAAGCTCCCATTGAAAAATGGACTTGATAATTTGAAGAATCATCTTTGTAATTTGATTCTTCTATCAGAGTATAGCTTAGCCAGAGATAACTACAGCTATTTCTAAATATTTTATATTTAATAACCTGTTTCTTGTGGTCATTTTTCATCAAATAGTTTTTAACTCTTATAATCTCAGTATAAATAAACAGAAGTTGATGTTAGCAGATACTGTTTCAAATTAGTATTTTAAAATGCTTAACATCTAAATTTAATTTGTTCTAACTTCTAAGCTGAAAGAAGGACAGTGTTACACTTCAGTAAAATAAAAGTATTTTTGCAAATAGGGACAAACAATTACTGTCCAAAGCAGTGAAACAACATATCCATGAATGGAGAAATTAGTTTCTAGCTTTGAAGACAACAGAAAAGAGGGAAATATGTAAGACTTTTTTGATTAAAAATGGCATTTTGTATTAAATGTCTAAAATAAATTTCCACATATTCAGTTTCAGTACAATAATACTAAGCTGTAGATACTCAAAATCTTATTTCATACATACTCTCTGAGAATTTGGAATTCGGTGATCCATAGAATTACTGGCATCTTGGAGAACTTTAGTGGAGGAATTAGTTTTGCATTTTTTCCCCTTCCATCTGTTGACAAAGAGCAGCTTCGCAGAAGGTTTCGCAATAAGAGGCTTTTGTTTAGCAAGAATTTCACTGTTCCAGTTCTGTACCTACCAAATTATAAACATAAGTGGAAAGCTTGACATGAAAAAACCAAAGCTAAAACAAAACGAAACAAAACAAAACCCAAAGCTATCTCTGGTTTTCTATAATAAAAACCTGCCATCGCCACTCATTTAGTGTGGGGGGGCCAGCTAGATCTCTTAATAAATTCCTTTTTGCCAGTGTATCTCACTATTTTCAACAGCTTGTATCAAATGTGTACTGTGGCTTTCTCATTACCAAAACATTAAGATGGTGCCTTTGAAGAACTTAAAGAGTAAGAAAACAGAGTTTGTCAAAATCCCCAAAAATAAAATTTGAATGGTCGGGGAAAGAGTAAGTTTTATTTTGGATGTGAGTCTGTTACAACTGGAAATTTTGGATGTATGTAGAATTTTTAACTGTAGAAATTAACATCAAAATTTGTATAGCAGCAGTAATTTTCTGGTGATATTTTTGTTTTCACCAGCTACTAAATTCTCAATAGGCAAAACAACTAATGAGCAATTTATATAGGTCTAGACCTAGTTTAAATATACTTACCCTCTAAATAGCAGACTCAATATAACAAATATTTACTGAGTGGAAAGGAAAACCTACAGTATATACAGTAGCTGTGCGACATTTGCAGCTCTAACATTTCAGTCTTAAGTGTTTGCAAGTAAGTCCAAAGATCTGTGTTATGTAATAACTGATAATTTGATAAAACACATTTTTTTTCACAGTTACATAATGAGGCGCAAATTAGAGTAAGTCCTGCCCTGAGGCTACCATGCTTGAGAGAGACAGGCAGCGAGTGAGTGAACCAAGCCAGCTATCTGCATCAAATGAAGCTTCCCCACTCTCCACCTGCCCCCACTCCTTTTCCCACACGGATGATAAGGGGAAACTACTGCTAGAGTGGACTTCAGGGTCTGCTGATTTGAGAAAAAGTAAATGTCCCCAGATGTTAGAACATAAAACTCACCTATATCCCAAGTGATTCGAAATGTAAAAATTTTAAATGTTTCCTATATACTTACTTGGACCTTTCAACCAAAAAAACTGAAGAATACAGACGGAACAATGTCCTCAAAATTATGAAGGAGTATTATTTCCAACCAATAATTCCACAGTACGTGGAACTACCAATCAAATGCAAGCAGCAAAAAGGCATTTTCTGACATCTCAAGAGCTCCCTTCAATTGCACTCTTTCTCAAGAAGCATCTCTAACACGGACATCTCTTTTCTCTATATACACTTCATTAATTAGTTGAGAATAATGAAATAATGAACTCAACACCACTTTATGATGAGGAAAAGAGAACAGAACTAATTTCAAACATATTTTAAAAATAAAACGTCATTATTTGGCTCTTGGAAAATTAGAGTTGAATCTGGTTAGCTTCTTTTTAATATAATTTTATTATGTTATGTTAGCCACCTTCATGCAATACGTGCCCTCCTTAATACCCATCACCGAGCTCACCCATCCTCCCATCCTCCCCCTTAAACCCTCAGTTTGATTCCTGGAGTCCATAGTCTCATGGTTCGTCTCCCCCTCTGATTCACCCCTTCATTTTTCCCTTCCTTTTCCTACTGTCTTCCATGCTATTCCCTATGTTCCACAAATAAGTGAAATCATATAATTGTCTTTCTCTGCTTGACTTATTTCACTTAGCATAATCTCCTCCAGTTCCATCCATGTTGATGCAAATGTTGGGTATTCACCCTTTCTGATGGTTGAGTAATATTCCATATACAATGGAATACAGACTACATCTCCTTTATCCATTCGTCTGTTGAAGGGCATCTCAGCTCTTTCCACAGTTTGGCTGTTGTGGACATTGCTGCTCTGAACACTGGGATGCATATATGGCCCTTTTCACTACATCTGTATCTTTGGGGTAAATACCCAGTAGTGCAATTGCTGGGTCATATGGTAGCTCTATTTTTAACTTTTTGAGGAACCTCCATACTCTTTTCCAAAGTGGATGTACCAACTTACATTCCCACCAACAGCGTAAGAGGGTTCCCCTTTCTCCACAACCTCTCCAGCATTTGTGGTTTCTTGTCTTGTCAATTTTTGCCATTCTAACTGGTGTAAGGTGGTATATCAGTGTGGTTTTCATTTGAATTTCCCTGATGGCTAATGATGTTGAACATTTTTTTTCATATGTGTCTGTTACCTATTTGTATATATTCCTTAGAGAAGTGTCTGTTCGTGTCTTCTGCCCGTTTTTTGACTTATTTGTTTCCTGGATAACCAGTAATGAGACTGAAGCAGTGATCAAAAACCTCCCAAAAAACAAGAGTCCTGATGGGTTCCCTGGGAAATGCTACCAAACACTGAAAGAAGAAATAATACCTATTCTCCTGAGGCTGTTTCAAAAAACAAAAACCAGAAGGAAAACTTCCAAACTCATTCTTTGAGGCCAGCATTACCTTGATCCCAAAACCAAACAAAGACCCCATCAAAAAGGAGAATTACAGACCAATATCTCTGATGAATATGTATGCCAAAATTCTCAACAAGAGCCTAGCTAATAGGATCCAACAGTACATTAAAAGGATTATCCATCACGACCAGGTGGGATTTATCCCTGGGATGCAAGGGTGGCTCAACACTCACAAAACAATCAGTGTAATTAAAACATAAATAAGAGAAGAGACAACAACCACATGGTCCTCTCAATTGATTCAGGAAAAGCATTTGACAAAGTACAGCATCCTTTCCTGATTAAAATTCCTCAGAGTATAGGGATAGAACATTCCTCAATTTCATAAAAACCATCTATAAAAAGCCCGCAGCAAATATCATTCTCAATGGGGAAAAGCTAAGAGTCTTTCCCTTAAGATCAGGAACATGACAAGGACACCCAATCTCACCACTATCGTTCAACATAGTACTAGAAGTCTTAGTGACAGCAATCAGACAACAGAAATAAAAGGTATTCAAATTGGCAAAGAAGTCAAACTCCTTCTCTTGGCAGATGACATATTTTATGTGGAAAATCCAAAAGACTCCACTCCCAAATTACTACAACTCATACAGCAATTCAGTAATGTGGCAGGATACAAAATCAATGCACAGAAATCAGTTGCTTTCCTATACACTAACAATGTAACTGTACAAAGAGAAATTACGGGGGTGCCTGGGTGGCTCAATGGGTTAAGCCTCTGCCTTCGGCTCAGGTCATGATCTCAGGGTCCTGGGATTGAGCCCCGCATCAGGCTCCGTGCTTAGCGGGGAGCCTGCTTCCTCTCTCTGCCTGCCTCTCTGCCTACTTGTGATCTTTCTCTCTGTCAAATAAATGAATGAATGAATAAATAAATAAATAAATAGGAAAGAAAGAGAAATTAGGGAATTGATTCTATTTACAATAGCACCAAAAATCTTAAGAAACCTTGGAATAAACCTAACCAAAGAGGGAAAGGATCTATACTCTAGAAACTACAGAACACTTATGAAGGAAATTAAAGAAGACACAAAAAGATGGAAAAACATTCCATGCTCATGGATCAGAAGAATAAACATTGTTAAAATGTCTATGCTGCCCAGAGTAATCTATACTTTCAATGCCATCCCGATCAAAATTCCACCCGTTTTTTTCAAAGAGCTGGAACAAACAATCCTGAAATTTGTATGGAACCAGAAAAGACACCGAATTGTCAAGGAAATGTTAAAAAAGAAAAACAATGCTGGGGGTATCACACTGCCTGATTTCAAGTGGTATTACAAAGCTGTGATCACCGAGACAGCATGGTACTGGCACAAAAATAGACATAGACCAGTGGAACAGAATAGAGAACCCAGAAATAGACCCTCAACTCCATGGTCAACTAATCTTTGACAAAGCAGGAAAAAATATCCAATGGAAAAGACAGTCTCTTCAATAAATGCTGCTGGGAAAATTGGACCATTCTCGTACACCATACAAAAAGATAAACACTAAATGGATGAAAGACCTCAATGTAAGATAGGAATCCATCAAAGTCTTAGAGAACATGGGCAGTAACCTTTTCAACATTGACCACAGCGACTTCTTTCAAAACACATCTCCAAAGGCAAGGGAAACAAAAGCAAAAATGAACTTTTGGGAGATAAAATTTTCAAGATAAAAAGCTTCTGCACAGCAAAGGAAACAGTCAACAAAACAAGAGAAACAACAAGAGAAACAACAAAACAAAAAAAGAGAACCCACGGAATGGGAGAAGGTATTTGCAAATGACACTACAGATAAAGGGTTCTTATGCATGATCTATAAAGAACTTCTCAACCTCAACACCCAATAAAACAAATCTGGTAGGCTTCTTAATGAAATCTATGGTTAGTACAGAGCTAGGCACAAGGTAGCAAATTAATTTGGCTGCTTATTAGTATGTTCCTCAAGAATAAGAAAAAGAGGCCTAGATTGACTTAAAAGTTTTTTTAAAAAAATATTTACAGACTGGACAGTTTTGAGAACTGACAAGAGGCATTTTGGGGGGAATTGGGGAGAAATGAAGTCCTTCAGAGTTTTTGCACAACTCTAGTTGTTTGGAATAAAAAAGATATTGGATATAAGTTCAAATCAATTAGATATTAGTCCTATGAAAACTTTTTTTTTTTTAAATTTTATTTGAGAGAGAGAGAGAGTGTGAGAGAGCATGAGAGGGGAGAAGGTCATAGGGAGAAGCAGACTCCCCACGGAGCCGGGAGCCAGACGCGGGACCCGATTCCTGGACTCCGGGATCATGACCCGAGCCGAAGGCCGTCGCCCAACCAACTGAGCCTCCCAGGCGCCCCTCCTATGAAAACTATTCCCACAAAAATATCAATATTAAAAAGCATATGGTTGTTATAATTGGGCAGAAAAATGCTTTAACCACATGGAAATGATATATTAAATATGCATTATAAAATATCTATAAATATAGTATTCATATGAAAATGCAAGATGAATAAATGCCAAAATAACAATAACTGTACTAACCATTGGAACGTCAGATTACTGATAATTTTAATTTCCTTGTTGAAATTTTCTAAAGTTACTATAATGAACCTATTTTATAAGAAGCATTTTATAAAATATACCATAAAAGAACAGCATACTTTAACAATGTAAAATTAAGTTAAACGAAGGTGTAAGAAAGCAGCATAGGTTTTTTTCTCCAAAAATCTTTTTCCAGGGTGGGGGAGATGGATGATGTAGGTGATGGGGATTAAAGAGTACACTCAGAGTGAGCACTGACTTATGTATAGAAGCACTGAATCACTGGTACATCTGAAACTCATAACACTCTATGTTAACTACACTGGAATTAAAACAAAAACCTTAATAAAAAATAATGAAGACAGGAGAGGGGCAAGATAGCGGAGAAGTAAGAGATCCTGCAGCAACCGGTCCCCAAAAGTGAGCTGGAAATCTACCAGAACACGCTGAACACCCATGAAATCACCCTGAGGAGAAAGACTTCTCACTCCGGGATCTCTCCGAGAGCAGAAGACAGCAGTGGAGAGGTAAAAGCAAAGTGGGAACACTCGAACTGATATCGGAGGATAAACAAAAGGGGGAGGGAGCCACCAGAAGCTAACCAAGGACAGTAATATCCCAAAGGAAAGTGCCCGGTGGCAGGGGACCAGCATTAACGTAGAGCCTGTTAAAAACCCTTAAAAAGGGCAAAAAGTTCGGAGGAGTAACTAGTGGAAGGGGGTGGTCTGGGCACCGGCGCTTGGACCCACCCTCCCAGGAAGGAGCGCCCCAAAGTGGAACTGGTGGGGAATACAGTCCGCGATTCTTGAACCTGCAGATTTCCGCTCTCTGCAACAACCTGTGGGCCGGGCGCGCACCTGCAAGCACCTTTAGAGAGTCTGTGGTGGTTCACAAGCCGCAGTTTTTCCCCGGTGTGCGCCCGCCACCGCGACATTCGCGGCGCACTGCAGAGCCTGAGCGATGCCCGCCGGCCGCGGAGAGAACGCGGGCAAGCGGCCTGACCTCCGGGGCGCCCCTCGCGGAGCCGCAGAAAGGCGGCGGGGGTCGCGACTTTCCCGGCCCGCGCTTGGGAGCCGGAGAGAGGCGGCTGGGGTCGCGCGCCACCTCGGACAGGCTGCGCTGTGAGCAGAAATTTCACGGAGGAAAGTGTGTGTTCTGAACCACACAGAGGGGAGCAGAGACTCGGGCTTCCTGCAACTCAGAGGTCTGAGTGCTTCTGGGCAGATTCATGGCTTGGACGCCCTGAAAAGGTGAAAAGGCTACAAAAGGCCAAAAACCTTCAGAGAGCCAGAGACTGAG
>CM052798.1:82580416-82595948 GCA_028533885.1 Nasua narica | reverse complement strand
TATACAATGGAATATTAGGCCTCCATCAGAAACGATGAATATCCAACTTTTGTATCAACATGGACAGGACCAGAAGAGATTATGCGGAGTGAAATAAGTCAAGCGGAGAGAGGCAATTATCTTATGGTCTCACTTACGTGTGGAGTATAAAGAAAATCATGGAGGGCATCGTGAGAAGGGAGGGAAGGGCGAATGGGGGGAAATCGGAGGGGGTGATGAACCAGGAGAGATTGTGGACTCTGAGCAACAAACTGAGGGTTTTGGGGGGCGAGCCTGGGGGTGGGTATTGAGAAGAGCATGTATTGCATGGAGCACTGGGTGTGGTGCATGAACAATCAATCTTGTAACACTGAAAAATTAAAATAAATTTCGGGAGGAAAAAAAATAATAAAGACAAAAATAAGTTTTTTCTCATTACAAAGTCCCTTCTCTGTTACTTAAAAAAACAACAACAAAAAACCTAGGCAAGATCTTGAATAAAAAGTTATCTGTTAGTTAAGAATGTAGCCAGAAAAACTAGCTTGATCATAAATATTAAACTTTCCAATAATTTTTCCATTACTTAGTTGGGGAAAAAAAAAAGCTTCCTAACCCTTCCTAACCCTTTTTTAATTTTTCTAATTTTCATTTAATTAAAAAAATACATGTACATGTTAAAATATCTGAACAGTTCAAACTATACATAAAGTAAATATCTCTCCTAACTCAGACACCCAGGACTTTTCCCAGAAGCAACTGTTGCTAGTAAGTTTTCTTACATATTCTTCCAGAAAGGTTTATGCATCTACAAAGGATATCTATGCATAATGCTTTTCTTAAACAGATGGCATCATACTATACACATTCTTTTTGGGCTTGTACTTTTTTCTGATTCTTTTTAAAGGAAAATTTTAAAGTGATAGCTATACAAGACAAGGTTTATTTAAACTACTCATTTAAGTTAAAAGTTATTTAAATAATTGATTTTAACGGTTCAAGAAATTTAAAACATAAAAGCTGCCAACCTTTTCTGGTGTTAACTTCATAAGTTCCATGTTTTCCATACTGTGTCGGCGTCCAAACTTGGGGCGTGCACCTTTGAAAAAAAATTAATTCAAATAAACTTGGGAGCCCTTAAGACTACAAATTCAGCATCACTAGGTTATTCTATTTTGAAGTCTGTTACACAAGCCCACATGGAAGGAGGAAACATGTACAAACATGTATTCTTTTAATAATAATTTTCCATACCGACTACATAAAAATAATTCTATTTTATTTTTCTATCCACTCCCTCTAAAATGCTTTGACGTAAGGAAGCTACATTTTGGTTGGAAACTAACTTTGGTTACTAACATTACCCCTTAATTTAGAAGAGGGATTTTATAATAACTGGTTTTATACCATCCACATAGAGTTTTAAAAAAAAAAAAAAGGACAAATCCTGTATGATCTCACTTATAGTGGAATCTAAAAAAAAAGAAAAGAAAAAGAAAACCCGAACTAAGAAAAAAGAGATCAAACTTACGGTTTACCAGAAGCAGAGGGGATTAGGGGAGGGGAATGTGGTCAAAAGGTACAAACTTCCGGTTATAAGGTAAGTAAGTACTAGGGAATATAATGTGCAACATGACTATAGTCAACATCGCTCTATGATACTTAGGAAAGTTGTTAAGAGGGTTTATCCTAAGAGTGTTCATCACAAGAAGAAAATTTTTTACCTTTTCCTTTCTTTTCTATTTGTATGAGAAGATGGATGTTGGCTGTACCTACTGTGGTGATCATTTCACTACACATGCAAATCAAGCCATCTTGCTTGTACACCTTAAAATTAGTCATGTATATCAAGTATTTCTCAATAAAACTTGAAAAAATTTCAAGTTAAAAAAATAGAAAAAACACTATAGGGCAGTTTAAGTAAGTAAAAACCTAAAGAAAAGGCTTTAGGGGTGCATGAGTGGCTCAGATGGTTAAGTGTCTGCCTTCAGTTTGGGTCATGATCCCCTGGTCCTGGGATCTAGTCTTGCCTTGGGCTCCCTGGTGAGTGGGCAGCCTGCTTCTCGCTCTGCCTCTGCCTCTCATGAATAAATAAATAAATTCTTTAAAAAAAAAAAAAGGCTTTAGGCCTTCAATTTTGAGCTAAGAATCAAAGTAACTTCCTTAGTACTGTATCTTGTTACTTTTTTTTTTTTTTTAAGTAGGCTCCACGCCCAATGTAGAACGAGAACTCATGACCCTGAGGTTAAGAGTCGCATGTTCTATTGACCGAGCTGGCCAGGTGCCCCTGTTGTAACTCTTTCCTAAGTCATTCGTTTCCATTTTAAGATAACATTAGATGATAAAGTTAAATAAAAGGCTTCTCAAATTTCTTTTCAATAATCATTAAAACAGAATTTTCATATCCATTCAATCTTTTAAAGATTAAGCAATATTTTAAAGACATAAGGAATATAGGATACCTAATACTCAGCTTAGGAAATAAACCATTATCAACACATTAATTCATCCTCTGTGTGACTCTCCCTATAATTTGCCTCCTGGTAATTTTTAAATTTTCATTACATATGAATAGATCTCTAAGCAATACAGCTTATGATGTAATAAATAAATGCTCTCATACTATATATATCATCTAACTTGATTCCTTTTGAACAACCTTGTGTTTGAGAGATTCACCCAAGTTGCTATATGTAGTTTAGTTTAATTTTCATTGCCATTTTAGGACTAGGAAATTCTTAATCTGTCCTACTGGGGACAGATTTATAGGTTGCTTCCATTTTTCCATTTCCAACCTATAAATGCAAGCATTTATAGGTTGCTTCCATAATAATAACATATATTATAATAATATTATAATATTAAAAGAAGCAAGAATTTCTTCTGGTCTGCGTACCAGCACTATGTACCTGGAAGTGGAACTGCTGGTCATATTGCTTACTACGTCCTCAACTTTCCCAGAATGTTGCCAGATTGTTCTTGAGAGTAGACATATTTCTATCACTGTTAACACTAAGAGTTTCCATTACCCACATTTCAATACTGGTATTCTCAAACCTTTTAATTTTCAGCCATCTAATAGGTTTCTAGTATTAACCTCTTTGCGGTTTTCCCTGAATGACTTAAATATCTTTTCATATATTTATGGGCTATTCGTATTTCTTCTGTTCATCATTTTGCCCATTGTTTAGTTGGGTTATCTGTCTTATTTTTAATTTATAGGCATTTTGTACACTAAAGTTACAAATCCTTTTTAAATCACGTATGGCAATCTCTCAGTTTGTGTTTTATCTCTTCATGATTTCTTTTAATGATGTTCTTAATTTTATTTTTTAATTTTTTTATATTTTATTTATTTATTTGATACAGAGAGAGAGATCACAGGTAGGCAGAGAGGCAGGCAGAGGGAGAGGGGGAAGCAGGCTCCCTGCTGAGCAGAGAGCCCGATGCGGGGCTCGATCCCAGGACCCTGAGATCACGACCCGAGCCGAAGGCATAGGCTCCAACCCACTGAGCCACCCAGGCGCCCCGATGTTCTTAATTTTAATGTCAAGCTTTTCTTTAATGGTTTTGTTCTTGTTTTGAGAAGGCCTTCCTCTCTTGTATCATGAAGGCACACTCCTTTCTTTTCAGATGTCTTATAGCATACTGATCAAGCATGTAGGACTCTAAAGCCAGACCAGGCTCTCACCTGTGGTATGACCTTGGGCAATTACCACTCTGTGACTCAGTTTTCATCTGTAAAGAACAATACCTACCTCATAGCATTGTGTGTTGGTAACTGCATCATTACCTATAAGGGGTCAGTACATTGCCTGGTAAATAGTAAGCATTCAGTAAGTGCTAGCCATCATAATCATTATTGCTTTAAATCCATCTTTCATATTTAAATCCGTAGTCCATCAAGATATTTATGTGATTATTAGTTCCCATGTATGCAAGGAATAGTAGTCTCTATATTCCATTCCACTGGTCTGTTTCTATGCCCAATAGAACACTGTCATAATTACTGTGGCCTTATAATCTTTATAGAGAAAGCACTTAGTTCTCGTTTTTCATAAGGAATGTTTTGGCTTTGAGTTTTGGGGCCATTTTTCTTTCATATACACTCATGAACAATCTCATCAAATTACATAAAACAACTCATTATTTGCTTGGCAGTGCACTGAATTTGTATCAGTTTGGAGAGAATGGACATCCTTTATAATATTTAATTTCTGATGTGAGCATTTACTGAGCGAAGTGTGCTAAAATTCCCCATTATGATTCTGGATTTTCCCATTTCTCCTTTTAGTTTGGTCAGTTTGGCCTCATGTTCATGCTGAAGCTTTGTTATTATTAGGTTTACTAACTGTTAACCATTGTGAAGTGACCTTCTTTATTTCTAACAAGATCTTATGCCTTAAAGTACAAATATTAATACAGCTATACCTGCTTTCTTTTGTTTTACCATGGTATATCTCTTCTATCCTTTTACTTTCAGGCTTACTATACCCTTACATTTTACATATTCCTCTTTCCATTTAGTTGGATTTTATTCTTTTTCCCGTCTGATATGCCTGTCCTTTAAATGAAACATTTATATTTAATAGTTACTGATATATTTGGATATCTAGGCTCTTCTTTACTATGTTCATTGGTGAATTACATTAGTTGATTTTCTTATGTTCAATACATTTGATTTACTGTTTACTTAAATTCATTGCTGGATTTGGCTTGCGAATATTTTGTTTAGAATTTTTGCATCTCTATGAGTAAAAACTGACTTGTAATTTATCTTATATTATTCTTGTCTAGTGTGGATATCCAGATTACACTGTTCTCAGAAAGATGAAGTTGTTCCTACTTTTCCAGTTATCTGTAAAATTTTGTGGAAGGTTGGAATCAATTTTCCTGAATGTTTGGTAGGTCTCATTTGTAAAATCATCTCTGCTGAGTATTTTCTCAGTGGGAAGATTTTAAATTAATGAGATTTCCTTATGGTTTTAGGCACTAGGGATGACATTCACATACCATCCTATCATTAGATTTTTTTCTAGATTCAATTTTAGTAATTTGCTTTTCTAAAAATTGTCCATTTCTCCTAGGTTTTCAAATATTTTGTCATAAATTGTTCAGGATAATGTTATCTTTTTATTTTCTACTGCACCTATATTATGTCCTCTTCTTTTACTTAAAAAAAAAATCTTGCTGTAGATTTGTTAGTCTTTTTAAAGAGCCAAATTTGTAGTTTTCAAATTTCTCTCTATTCAATCTTTAATTTCATTAACTTCTGTTACTATTTTTTGCCTACTTTCTTTTGAGTTTTTTGCTTTTACTTTTTAAAAGCTGGATATTCAACTCACTTTTCAGCCTTTTTCCTTCTTAATTATAATGTAAATTTTGTTGTAAGACACAGTGTAAATCCTATCCCACAGAGTGCAATTAAGTCCTAAGCTAGTTTCTACTTCTATGTGACATTTCTTCTGCAGCCCATAACTTACTTAGAAATGCATTTCAAAGTTTTCAAATGAGTATGTTTTATTCATTATCTTGTTAATTTCTAGCTTAACTGCATTATGCTCACTGCATGAAATATATGTGACACAGATTCTTTCAAGTTTGTTGAGATTTGCTTTATTGGCTTATAGCATGTGGTCAAATTTTTGCCAGTGTTTAATGAATGCTTTAAAAGGATTTGAATTGTTTAGTTGCTAGGTGCAGTATTCTACATGTCCCTTAAATCAGTGTTTTTCACTTTTTTATTTATTTATTCGACACAGAGAGAGAGAATACACAAGCAGGGGGAGCAGCAGGCAGAGAGAGAGGGAGGAGCAGACTCCCCACTAAGCAGGGAGCCAGACGCAGGGCTTCATCCCAGGACCCTAAGATCATGACCTAAGCAGGAGGCAGACACTTAACCAACTGAGCCACCCAGGCATCCCCAATGTTTTTCACTTTTTAACAGTGACACATATTAAGAAATACATTTGCTTTATAACCCTGACTACACACACCCAAATATATAACACATCTTTACACAACAGTACTTGCTCTTATCTATCATGTATGACAACCCACTTGTGCATGTGTGTGTGTGTGTGTAATGATAGTTGCAACCTCTGAAGCTGATTTTACAACTCATTCATAGATCAAATGCACAATGTAAGAGATGCTACATTAGATCCAGCCCATTAATTGTGCTTGTTCAGTCCTCTTACTGATATCTGACTCCTGAATATTTACCCATCAGTTATTGAGAGTTATGTTAAAATCACATTAAGACATAAATCTCAGATAAGAGTCTAACTCCCACCTTTACTACCTACATAAGTAACCCTTGGGAAATCTATTTAACTGCTCCTGCCTCCATGTCCCCATCTATAAATTAGGGATAAGGGAATTTACCTCCCAGAGATGTTAGATTAAACGAGTTTAAACAGGAAAAGCACTTAAATCAGTGCCTGGTATATAGTAAACACTAATAATGAAAGCTATTATTTTCTTCAAATCTGCCTGATTGTTTTCATTATTCCTTTGTTTCAATTTTGTTACTTCTATAAATACTTAACCATAGTTATTTTGTATTCTCTATGTGATAATTCCAACATTGGACAAGATCTTGGTAATCTAATTTTGCTTTTTGTTAATTTTCTTATTCATGTTGGCTTGTTTATGTGTTTGGTAATTTTGTTGTTGTGAACCTTTATAGGCCTGGATCAAAGACGCTTTCCTCCAGAAAATATCTGGTCTTCTGCTAAGTGTCTAGGGGCATTTCTAACCCAAAAGCACTTCAATGGATTGGGGTTTATTACACTGTGCAGGTAGAATATTATCAAATTCCAAACCAGCACGTAGGCAGGCTTATAAATTCAGATTTTTTTTTTGACATAAGGCCTTTTAACCATGGTGACAAGTGAGGATTTGCTTCTAGGTGTGATGGGAAGTCACTGGAGGGTTTTGAACTGATGAATGACATGACATGATTCACACTGTAAAAAAACACGCTGGTTCCTGTGTGAAAAAGTCCGTGTGAGGGATTAAGAATGGAAGAGAAATAGTTGATAACCTAGTAACCTACTGGGAAATTTTGATAGGTTGTAATAAGATTGTTGCTGTGTACACTGTTAGAGATTAGGCATATGTTTTGAAGGTAGGGTTTCTGATAGATTGGATATAGAAGTGAGTGAAAGAAAGGGAACAAGGATGACCCATAGGTATTTGGCCTGAACACTTGGATGAATGGTGGTACCTGAGATGGGGCAGACTGGAGGAAGAACACGTGTGGGAAGAAAAAACAAGAGCTCTGTTTTGGACATGTTAAGTTTCAGATGCCGAATAGACACTCAAATGGAAATGTTATGTATGTGAATCTCAAACATAAGAGAAAAATTATGACTGGAAATATCAATTTGAAAGTCATCAGTATATAGACGATATAAAAGCCAACCAACTGAATGAAATCATCTAGAGTTATGCTGTTTATATAGTAGCCACTAGTCACATGTGGCTTTTAAATTTTTTTTTTGTACAGAGAGAGAGCACAAGTAGGCAGAGTGGCAGGCACTGGAAGAGGGAGAAGCAGGCTCTCCACTGAGCAGTAAGCCTGACATAGGGCTTGATCCCAGGACCCTAGGATCATGAGCTGAGCCAAAGGCAGCCAATTAACCAACTGAGCTACCCAGGGGCCCTTAAATTTTTAATTAATTACAATTAATAATATTAAGAATTCATTTCCTCTTTTGCACTAGCCACACTGCAAGTGCTCAAGAGCCACATATGGCTAGAGGCAATTATACTAAACAGACTAGATATACAATATTTCCATCTTCACAGAAAGTTCTATTAGAAGCACTGATCTAGGGGCACCTGGGTAACTCAGTTAGTTAAGTGTCTGCCTTCAGCTCAGGTCATGATCACAGGGTTCCTGGATCAGGCACCGTGTCAGGCTCCCTGCTCAGCAAGGAGTCTGCTTCTCTGTCCCTTCCCTTGGCTCATGCTTGCTCCCTCTCTCTGTCAAATCAATCCATCAATAAAATCTTGGGATGCCTGCGTGGCTCAGTCGGATAGGCATCTACTTTTGGCTCGGGTCATGATCCCAAAGTCTTGGGATTGAGTCTCACATCAAGCTCCTTGCTCAGCGCAGAGCCTGCTTCTCCCTCTGCCCACCACTCCTGCTGCTCTTGCTCTCTGACAAATAAATAAAATCTTTAAAAAAATAAAATCTTAAAAAAAAGAAAAAAAGAAAAAGCAGCACTGATCTAGAGTATAGGATAAGAGGAAAAAGGACAAAATCAGAAAGGAAGGAAGGACAGGATAAACAGCAAATAGGGAGGGGGAGAGGAAAGAAAGAAAAGGTCCAAGAACTGATCTCTGCGGGCACCTGGGCAGCTCAGTCGTTGGCATCTGCCTTTGGCTCAGGCCATGATCCCAGGGTCCTGGGACAGAGCCCTGCATGGGGCTCCCTGCTCTGTGGGGAGCTTGCTTCTTCCTCTCTCACTCCTCCTGCTTGTGTTCCCTCTCTCTCGCTATGTCTCTCTGTCAAATAAATAAATAAAATCTTAAAAAAAAAAAAAAAAAGAACTGATCTCTGGGCACTACAAATTTTGGGATGGAAAGATGATGAGGAGAGAGTAATGAAGACTGAGAGTGGCTAGTGAGGTGAGAGCAAACCAGAAAAGGAGGGTAATCCTGGAAGCCAAATGAGCAAAGCATTTTGAGAGGGGAATGATGGGCAGTAGGAAATATAGCTGAGAAATCAAGTAACCTGATATCTGAAAACTGATCAATGATTTGGTAAAATGGAGATCTCTGGTAACCTTTTACAGCACTACTGCTGTTGTGTTTACTACACAACAGCACTGAAAAGGTCTCAGTGTCATGATGGAGCCAAAGCCCAAGTAGAGTGACTTGAGCAGAGAATGAGAGGTGAAGAAGTGAAGAAATGAACATTAATAATATTTTCAGGGTTTTTTTTTTTTACAAATGGGAACAAAAAAATGGGTCTACAATTAGAGGGGTCCATGAGGACGAGTAATAGTTTGTTAAAATATCAAAGCGATTACAACATATCCTACCTGAAAATTAAGCAGAAAACCTTTACAGCCCCTTACTCGGTTGCAAAGCACCATCCCACACATTACCCACACTTCAGTATCTTTCACTAAATGTTTTTTCAAAGTCTTAATCAGATGACTAGCTGCTAATATCTCTGCTTCTTCCTTTCTTTATATGGATTTAGACAAGAAAATGAGAAATGAAAGCTCGATTTTTCACTTTCAAGTTCAAAATATTAATCTGTATTGGTAATTATCAGACTGAGAATTTTTAAAGCTTCAGCCAGATCTGTAAAATGGATCTCACACAATCATGTATAAGAGTATTAAATTATTGTCCTTTTTTACTTCTTTAATCAGAGGTAGAATTTAGGGGGCACCTGGTTGGGTCAGTAGAGTGTACGACTCTTGAGCTCAGGGTCATGAATTCGAGCCTCATGTGGGGCATAGGCTTACTTTAAAAAAAAGTACAATTTTTTTCATGTAGAAACAGAGACATTCAAGTATGTCTTTCCCTGTAGCAATGTCAAACCAAATCTTTCTGTAGGTGCTGACCTAAAGAAGATTTCCCAGGTTTTCTGAATTAAAAAAAAAAAAGTAATAATAATACTAAGACATCACCTTAGAAATTAAATGGGAAGGGTGGCTGAGTGGCTCAGTCAGTTAACTGTCTGAATCTAGATTTCAGCTCAGGTCATTATCTCAAGGTCGTGAAATGGGAGACCTGTGTCAGGCTCCACACTGAGTGTAGTCTGCTTGCCTCTCTCTCTCCCCCTGCTTGCTACTACCCACTCTCTCTCTCAAATAAATAAATAAAATCTTTAAAAAAAAATGGGAAGAACAAAAATCAAATATGTAAAAACATCTGAATTAAAAAGAATAACCAATGTTTTAATTTTGTCATCTCCACATTTACAAACTTTTGAGTGAGCTTATAGAGAATTTAAATGTATTTTTACAAAAGAAAATCATAACTTTACCATTCTTAAGTTCATGATAACAGCTGAAAGTACTCTATTCTATCAATAGGACGGGGTAAATCAAAAAGATATTATAGAAAGTTGAGCTTCCTATGTTATATATTCTCTCTGGACATGGTAAACATGCAATATGTAATGTAAATGTAATTGAGGATAAAGAAATAGGATTTGAAGACCTATTACTTACCATGCAAACTGTTATCAATTTCAATATTTTCAGACATTATTGAATTATTTGTGCTGTAGCTCAGTCCAAGAACCATTTGAAGATCTGAGAGATTTAGTCGTGCTGTTAGTTCACCACTTCTATCCCCAACCTACAACCACAAGCATTTACATTTTAGAGCAGTATTTAAAGACAAAAATGGTGAAGATTAGCTGAAAATGTTGTGAATCTAAAACTGGAAGAAAATAGAGAAATGAAAATAATTATATTAGAATTAAGAGACTGAACTAAATGGGTTTTCTCAATAATTGTTTCAAAGAAAAGGGAAATTATTCTAAAGTATGGCAATAGGAAAGCTAATTACATTGTATCAATTCATTCTCTAAATATTAGCTGCTTTTACCTTCTACAATCATATTTAATAATAATGTAGGTTATTCAGGTGCCTCAGTCAGTTAAGCATGCTGCCTTCAGCTCAGATCATGATCCTGGGGTCCTGGGATCGAGTCCTGCATTGGGCTCCCTGCTAGGCGGAGAGCCGGCTTCTCCCTCTCCCTGCTGCTCTGCCTACTTGTACTTTCTATCAAATAAATAAATTAAATCTTAAAAAAAATAATGTAGGTTATTCTGTGACAGATTAACTTGACATCACATGATTAAAATTTCCTTATTTTGTTTGTCTATTTTCCTATTTTGTTTGTCTATTCCACATTAATAGTTAATATATATTAAACCAGCACTAGACATTACACTGGGTACTTTTACATACACTATCTCTAATTCTTATAATGATTTGCAAGGTAGATATTCTTCCCATTTTACAAATGAATGAAATGAGACTCAGAAAAGGTTTCCAAGACAGAAAGTGGCAGAACTGTAACAGGAACCAGTCTGTGATTGGTTTACAAAACAAAACATGTTTTGTTTCTATACCATGCTACTTTTCCATGTAGAGATAGGAGGCATATTTTAGTAATCTTTCCATTCTGCCTTACCATCCCATCTTCCTACCTCAAGGCCAATGCAAACAGACCTCTGATCTGTATCTCAAAATGCTCTGTGTAGTTCTTATGCCAAGGGAATAACATAGTTAAATTTATTACTAGGTCACACAGGAGCAATCTAGAGAAATAATAGGGCTTCCCCCCGCCCCGCTAATTTGTGAATCATAACAGCACAGATAGCAGTGTTTTAGTTTCATACCTCTCTTGAAATTTCCAAGTGCTTTTCGGCAAAATGCATCGCTTGATCATGATTCCCTAGAGCAGTGTATGCATTTCCTAAGCTCCAACATGCTCTTCCTTCACCAATTCTACAAAACATTTCAAAGCTACCATGAAGTTATCTGAAAGAGAGCTGTGTGTGGAATAAAAGCTATCTAGAAGTAATTAAAGGTATAAATGATGCTTTGGATTTATTTGGTCTTCTATATAAGGAATATACTATCTTAACACTAGAGACTTATTAGAATACCTAGATAATACTAAACTCAGAGTCAGGTATTAAAATGGGAAACATTTTTTTAAAACATACAATTTATTATGAAATAATAAAATCTCAGGGATAGGTCTTCTAGTTAAACTACTCCATTTTCTTTCCATGACAGCCCAGGTAATCATTCAGTCCATGTTTGAATACCACTGGGTTTCGAGAAAGAACTCGCTAGAAGTAGCATACCTTACTTTGAACAACTACAGAGAAATTTTTCTTCATAATGAAGTAAAAAATCTGTCTCCTAAAGCAAACATCACAAACTAAATGTCTGCACACACTACTTTTTCAGTTTTTTTTTTAATAGCCACGAACATTTAAAAATCAGAAGATTTCATATAAAACTCAGCACTTTCAGCTTCTCTTTAAAAAAGGAGTATATGGACATCACAGATCCTCGGTCCTGTCTAGCAAAATGAGCTGGATCTGAGGAGCTTTTCATTGGGCCTTATCTGTAAGTTGACCACAACTCCCACACTGATCTAGTCAGAAGGACCTTTGTAGGCAATTGAGTTTGTGACCTATTTACTGTCTTGGTTCAAGGCTATATGGGCCACTCTCATCTTCTAAGACATGCTAGCCCTTCAAACAATAAAACAGAGAGGAGGTGACTAAAACAAGAAATTCCTTGGAAAAGAATTTCAAAGAAAGCAAACAAAAACAAAGGAAAAATTCTAGGGATTCAATAATGCATCTACATTTTAACTATAATAAAAAGGTGTGTAACTTACCTATCATTTAGCTCTTGAGCAATTGCTAAGTGCTTCAGATGATAATCAATGGCCTTTTCGTAGTCTTGAAGCAAAGTACATGTGTTTCCAAGACTATAACAAGACTGCGCTTCGACAGCTCTGTCTTTAAGCTGTCGAGCCAATAATAGTGTCTTTCTAAAAAAAGAAATTAGTTCTTACACAATGATAATTTTTATTTTTGGCTATAATCATAAAATAAGACTCTCCTTTTTCCTTCTGCCTTTAAAGTAAATATATTTTAGAGTTTAATATTGCACACTTTCTCCACTACTTTTAGACAAAATGAAAAGATGTCTTGGAAACACAAAAACCAAATCCAGATTCTAAGAATAAATTTGAGAGTCCTACTAAGGAATATACACATGAGATCAAGTACCTCTAAGGATTACATAATATAGAATTTTTAACATTAAAAAAAACAGTTCCAGTTGTAATGGCAATAACTTAAAGAGAATTTTGTCCACATAATAACCTCTTTGCAATCATACTGTTGTCTTTGCATTTTGTCAAAACTTAAAAATCATTAGTTAAAATTCTAATGTATAGGTTATCACTGATTCATGAAAAATATTAAATATCATATTTAAACATTAACCAAATCCTTATACTCACTGAATCATCATTGAGAAGCTAGTGTAACAGCTAAGAGAGTGGATCCTAGAGCCAGACTGGGTTCAAATCCCAACTTTGCCAATTACTAGCTCTGTAATGGGGCAAGTCTCTCAACCTCTCTCTGTTTCTTCATACGTAAAATGGGGAAAATACCTCACAGGGTTTTGTGAGAATTAAATACATTAGTCTATATGAAGTGCTTAGAAGAGCATCTTGTTCACAGTAGATGCTAATAAATGTTAATACTGTTTTATTACTACTATCAGCACTTAATCCTACAGATGCTTTAGATCCAATAACATAAATGACTCCTATAATTTCTGCCAAATAGTATAAATACTTCATAAGATTTAAAATATATGAAAAGTAAGTAGATGATAATGTGATAGCTATATGCAAACAAAGCTGAAATGATATACTTAATAATGATACCTCCACAGCTGTTACCTTGTGAGGCTACAGACTTATTCTAACAGTGCCGCCTTGAACATTTTTGGAAGATTTTTGGATTTGCTTTCAGATCCTGGGGTATCTTTCTGGTACACCATTATTCTTTGAGGGTATAGTTAATTTGTAAATGTTCAGAAGTCCTTCTGGAGCCAAATTCAATTGTTAAAGTAGGTTTACCAAACTACCATTTTCTATCCTGAAGGATATAAATTTTAAAATATTAAGGCAGGGGCACCTGAATGGCTCAGTTAAGTGTCTGCCTTTGGTTCGGGTTATGGTCCCGGGGTCCTGGGGATGGAGTCCCACATCAGGCTCCCTGCAGAGCCCGCTTCTCCCTCTGCCCCTGCCTCTCTGTCTCTCATGAATAAAAAAAATGTAAAAAAAAAAACCTTTAAAATGTTAAGACAGTCTTCTTGTGTGGTCCTGAAAACAATTCTAAAGGAGAGTTCTGAGTTCTAGCCTACTTTTGGAGAGGGCAATGGGAGGAAGTTTCATTACTTTATTTCATGCTTTCTAGTCCAATAGCCACTATCTACTTTATTACAGAACTTTTCAGTATTTAATACAAGCAGATCATTTATTAAGACATTTCTATGTCTTTTGCTTTAAAATATAAGAAACTTTTCTATTTAAAAATCAAAATATATACTCCTTATATAGTAATTTATTTTATTTGGGAGGATATTTCATATTTAACTAACCAACCAACAAATATTAACCACTGGTCAATGTTTAGAGTAGGATGGGATGGCATTCTAGTTTTTTTAGATGGACCTAAAAGCTATTTTACCTTTTTTTTAGATGACAAACTATCCAAAATTCTCTCACATTGGATTCTTTAACAATAAAATACAAATCAGTCACTGTATCTGTGGTGCAAACTGGCTTCTGCCTAAGGCCTGCATGGGCCTTCAATCCCCACTAATTAGAGAAAATTCCAAACCAGAAAGCAAAGACCGGACAATCTTAGTCAATACTTTGCTATTACCTATGGTTCCAGTCTACTGATAGATCAAAAGACCCTGCCCAGAAGAAGCTGGATTTGCCAACTCCTCAGGTAAGTGAATGGGGCCTCAGCTTACAGTGAGGATCAAAGATGGATAGAGGAGAGTTGGAGAACTGCTTAACAAGGGGGTGTGATGGTGGGGGGAAAAATTCAGTGATCACTGGCGAAAACTTGGGCATATTTTTGTTATCAGGCTTTCTTGTGGCTTTTCTTCATAACACATAATTAGGCAAAAAAAAAAAAAAAAAAAGACCAAAAACAAATAAATATAGATGCCATACATGCTAAACAGGTTTAAAAGACTTTTTTTAAAAAAAGTTTAGAATTTCATTTAAAAACAATTAGTTTTAAGGATAAAAACTAACAAAAATATAAAGGAGTCATACCACTACTATTAAATCAAATCTAAGGTACAATAATACCAGGTCCTCTGTGAAGTGATGAATTTATTCTTTTATTCAATCCTCACAATAATACCAAAAGCATGGAATTAGCATTATGTGTTACAGATGAAGAAACTGAGGCTTAGAAGCACAAGGTCCTGCTGCTAATATGTGCAAAAAGCGGGTTTTAAACCCAAAGCCCATCATTTAATAGGATTGCATAACTACTCATTTTACATTTATCTACAGAAATATTAGACTCACTTGTAGTATTCAGAGGCAGTTTCAAATTCACCAAGAAATATATATGCATTTCCAAGGTTGCTATATGCTCTTCTTTCAGCTGCTTTATCTCCAAATTCTTTTGCAATAAGGAGACGCTGAAACAGAAAATTCTAATTAGATATAGCTATAATAAAATTAAAGAATAATCTAATCACTGTTCAAAACACTTATGGAGAAAATGATCTGGCTCCAAAGCCTTGCACTATACCTGTTCATGAGCTATAACCGCATCCCTGAAGTTGCCAAGGAGGTAATGTGTGTTTCCAAGATTCCCAAAGGCACGTCCTTGGGCTGCTCGATCACCCAAAGCAGTCACTAGTGATAGGTTTTCCCTAAATGATAACAAAAGTTGGGAAAAAATAAGTTTGAGAAAAAAACGGTTTGATTTACAAATCA
>CM052798.1:82502712-82579916 GCA_028533885.1 Nasua narica | reverse complement strand
CATTTCGGGAGAAAGAGTATTAAAAAGCTTAAATTACCTTGCAAGAGTTAAATCATGATGATGATATTCTAATGCTTTGGCATAATCATGCAAATAGAAATAAGCATTGCCCAGCTGGCTATAAATAGCACTAAGTGTTTTTAGGTCTTCAGTTCCAACTTGAACTGCAGCTTCAAAGAATGACACACCAGCACGGCAGTCTCCTGATTTACACAGACGTTCCCCTTCCAAGGCCAGTTCTAGGCAAGAAGCTTCCATTCTATAAAATTATATAGGACAGACATTTACAACATTACAACTGCACCAAAGTATTTTTAACTTCAGGTAATATAATTTTAATGTTGACTATAGCTACTCTTGCTCAGAAAAGCTGCCTCTCTAATTCAGGTAGATATACATTATTGATAAAATAGTAAACTATTATTTATAGCATGAGCTAATTTGCCTAATCAAATATATCTGAGCCTCGGAGGTCTTTTACAAAGGATAGTTAAATATGTCTATATGGAGGCCATTTTAAAATGGCCCATCCAGAGCAACCCACTTTACCAATGAGAGAACCTAAAGTAGTGTTTCCTAAAGTATTCTGAGTTGTGGCAATCTTACAGACTGCCTGAGAGTTTGGGGAGAAAACAGGTACCTGGGGAAGGTGAAGGCCTGTAATTAAGACCCTTCTCAATTCACATATCGAAGTGATCTACTCACCTGTCCATCAACCCCTCCTACTACCATCTGTACCTCTTTCTCTGTCCCCTACACTCACACAGACACTCCTTCCTGTTCTCACCACATCTATACCTCAGAAAAATAAGAGCAAAATATTTTGATCTATAAGGCACACTTCCATAAGATAACTAAGTGTCAAGAAACTTTATGTTAGAAAGCAGTAATTTGGGCGCCAACTGGGTGGCTCAGTTGGTTGGGCGACTGCCTTCGGCTCAGGTCATGATCCCGGAGTCCCGGGATCGAGTCCCATATCGGACTCCCGGCTCTGCGGGAAGTCTGCTTCTCCCTCTGACCTTCTCTCCTCTCATTCTCAGTCTCTCTCTCTAATGAATAAATAAATAAAAAATCTTAAAAAAAAAAAAAACTTTAAAAAAAAAAAAAGCAGTAATTTAAAGATTTGCAGAAATTTCAATTCTCAAAGTCTGTCACTGGATTTTTAAAAGCCAGAAGATTTACATTACTATAAATCTATGTAGGAGAAAAAGCACTGATAATTCAGGTTCTAATCCTAGACTTTAGTAAGGTGCCTTTCACCAAAGTTGCCACTGTGTTTTCTTTAACATTTTTATGATTTCTGCCATATCTGTGTATTACCTAATCATTCACTTAAATGTGTTTCTATAATTTGGCAAAGCTCTCTGAAACTGGCATATATCCTTAAAAAAAAAAACAACTCTAGCTTCATCCAAAGCAGCATCCATGGAACTGTGAGTTTGATGTGTACTCATGTTTGGTACACACATCACCCTTTAGAAAACCCTGATTGAGCTCATCAAGCATTTTAAGTTTGTGAGCAACACGAAATTACTCCTTACTAGAATTGGCTTTGAGCAACTCTAACAGAGCAGTGATTCTTTTTTTTTTTTTTTTTAAATCAACTCTTTTTTTTTTTTTTTTAAAGATTTATTTATTTATTTATTAGAGACAGAGACTGAGAATGAGAAGGGAGAAGGTCAGAGGGAGAAGCAGACCTCCCGCAGAGCCGGGAGTCTGATATGGGACTCGATCCCGAGACTCCAGGATCATGACCTGAGCCAAAGGCAGTCGCTTAACCAACTGAGCCACCCAGGCGCCCAGAGCAGTGATTCTTAATCCCGGTTGCATTAACAGCAGAGTTCATGCAGAGTGTTTTTTAAAACTCTCAGTGTGGGGCACCTGAGTGGTGCAGTTCGTTGGAGTGTCCAACTCTTGGTTTCACCTCAGGTGGTGATCTCAGTGTCGTGAGATCAAGCCCTGTGTCAGGCTCTACCCTCAGCATGGAGTCTGCTTAAGACTCTCTCTCCCTCTGCCTCTGCTGTTCCTACTCCCCACCCCATACTCTCTCTAGATAATAAATAAATCTTTAAAAAAAAAATAAGTAAATAAATAAATAAAACTCTCAATGCTGGGTCCCACTCTCTGGGTACGAGGTCTGGCTTGCAGTAATTTTTTTAAATACCCCTGGGGAATTCCAACATACAAGCCAGAGCTGATAATCACTGCTTTAACAAGAAATGTGAATTAAATCATCATTCACCCTAAATTTATTCAAACATGATTATACTTTTGTATTTCTAGTAGCAGGTCAATTAACATTTTTCTTCAGATGCTGTCTTTTGGCCTATAACATGTCAAGGTTCCTTAAAGTCATAAATTAAAATGGAATTGCAAAAGTAGAAAAGAAATCTGATAAGCCTAAGAGAAAAGTCTGGACTAAGATTAATAGAGCCAATTGCAAAGGTTCAAAGCAGACTTTTAGTTCAGGATAAACAGATTTATGTAATCATCTCTGATAGGTAATTTTCAAGTTTTATATGCAGGTATCTTTTTTTTATAATTCAAGTAATTTAGCCAAAGGATACTGTCTGTTCACAGACTAGTGATTTCACCCTCATGTTATGGATTTAGGCCTAAAAATGCAAGTAAACCTCTATTTGACATTTTCCTTCAACATTAGATCAAGTCAATTAGATACAAAGACGAAAGATCTTAAATACTTGGAAAAATTAAATCGGTTAAATCAGAAAATCTAAATTGCTATATTTATATTTCTTCATGTCATTTCAAATTAATAAAAGCAATTTTTGTCTTTCACAAGTAAAAACTGCCCTTTGAACTGTATTTCTGAGTTGTTAAGTCGAGAAATAAACTGTATTTCTACAGTCGTTAATAGTGAGACTATATTTCTCAGTTGTTAAGCCTCTGCCTTCCGCTCAGGTCATGATCCCAGAGTCCTGGGATGGGGCCCCCCCGCACTGGGTTCCCTGCTCTGCAGGAAGCCTGTTATCCCTCTCCCACTCCCCCTGCTTGTGTTCCCTCTCTTGCTGTATCTCTCTCTGTCAAAAAAAAAAAAAAAATCTTAAAAAAAAAAAAACCGCATTTCTGAAAATTAGAGACTTCATAAAGAAAAAAATTATTTTTGTTTAGGGTTTTACAAGGTTACCAGTGTATTCTGTGTGTGAAGAGAAACGAGGTAGCAAAAGACTACTATGTATTTAAAAATGTGATTCTATTAAAGGGTTCTTCTGCTAGATAAGCTACCGAAATGAGGTGTCCTTATTTGTCTGAATACTGAAACCACTGAACTTTCAAGAATTACCATAGGAAAAAATTGGGAAATGTATTTTTACATATAAAATACATTACTTTTTCTATTATTTAATTTTTAAAAAGATTTTATGTATGTATGTATGTATGTAAGAGAGCGCAAGAGCATGTGCGCATGAGTACAAGCAAAGGGAGGCAAAGGGAGTTGAGCAGGGAGCGCGATGCAGGGGTTGACCCCAGAAGCCTGGGATCATGATCTGAGCCGAAGGCAAATGCTTAACCAGCTGAGCTACCCAGGTATCCCTCTATTAAAAAATTTTAATTTAAGCATGATTCCCATTATG
This sequence comes from Nasua narica, assembly GCA_028533885.1. Classification (NCBI taxonomy): domain Eukaryota; kingdom Metazoa; phylum Chordata; class Mammalia; order Carnivora; family Procyonidae; genus Nasua; species Nasua narica. The sequence continues at coordinate 82,576,320 of CM052798.1, read as the reverse complement.
TAAATTATATATTGAGCAATTTCACTGCTAGGAATTGATATTAAAACTATAGTTACACAAATTCAAAAAAATATGTGTGTGACAGGAGATATTCACAACAGCAAAAAACCCCACACAATTAAACGTCCATCAATAGCACATTAGTTAAAAGAAAATTACATTCCATGGTACAGTAGAATACTAATGATGGTATTCACTGAGGGAGAGGGAGCGACATAGTTACTACACATAGCAGCACCATCTGTTCAGGATGGGTAGGTGGCTGGCCAGGAAATTAGAGATAAGGCAGAACTGGCTATTCAGATATAAGACATGTAAAAAACTGGAAATTTACAACATGTTTTGTATATCCATATAAACCAGAGAAATGTCTTCTTCAAATAAGTATCTTCACCACAAATGTTTGACTTTCCGGATTTAAACTCACACATTATACTGGAACCAACAAACCAAATGATGTTGTATATAGTATTAATTGAGCTATAGACTGAATGGTGTCCTAAGAGGTACAAATTTTTAAAACGGCATTTTATTTTTTTAAGATTTTGACAGAGAGAGAGAGAGAACAAGTAAGGAGGAACAGGAGAGGGAGAGCAGATTCCCTGCTGAGCCAGGAGCTGAGCAGGGCTGTATCACACGACCCTGAGATCACAACTTGAGCTGAAGGCAGAGGCCCAACTGACTGAGTCACCCAGGCACCCCCTTAAAAAGGCATTTTAGATAATTTTCATTAGAAAGAGTGACAGCAAACTGGAACACTGCTGGCTACTCAGCTGTCTCTGAAGTCTATGAAGTAAGAATGCCCTGTAAGGGGAACTACCTTAGAAAAGTTATTTCAGTAACTAATTTCCAAAATAAAGTCCCAAACTCTCTAGTTTATGACTAATTCTAAGAAATATTGTGGCTCTGGTATAGTTTTGTTAGAAAAGAGGTCAATATTCTGGCAAAATCTCCAACACCGTAATCAAATATATCTAATTACAACGTAGTCAGGGCAGGTTGGTTTATAAATTTTTTAGAAGATCATTAAATAGTAAGAGAGAAAGTAATTTCATATCCTCTTTGTCTCTATGAGAGAATAGAATTACTTAATTTGTTTACCAGCTGGGTTGGAAACAAAGAACAAACCCAGAGTAGAAGACAAACTGGGAAAATACCTCCATTAACAGACATCCCACATACAAAGTTTCTTTTATTCTTCCTAATGGCCTATCTAGTTGTATAATCAAAGAAAGTACGTTCTTAGTAACTATACAGTACTACTATCCTTAATTGAAATGTTTTTGTTTTTGCTAATAGACCATTAAGCTATAATTCCTTATTTTTGCACAAACTGTCATTTCAATTTGATTTATATATTATTATTTTTTTTAAAGATTTTATTTATTTGACAGAGAGAGAGACAGTGAGAGCGGGAACACAAGCAGGCAGGGGGAGTGGGAGAGGGAGAAGCAGGCCTCCCACCAAGCAAGGAGCCAATGCGGGGCTCAATCCCAGGACCCCAGGATTACCACCTGAGCCAAAGACAGATGCTCAACGACTCCAGGAACCCCTGATTTTTATATTTTACTATTATTTACTTTTCTTCCACAATAGATTTTTTTTTCATACCTCCCTAATTTTGGTTTCTTGTGTTCATAAGTATACCAATGAAAGCAAAAGATGACTAAAAACTCAATGCTGTGTCATTTTACAAGATTTAATACAGATTATGTTCAAATTGTATCTTCCCCTCAAAGGGAAGATACAATTTACATACTATTTAGGAATAAATGATGGGATTGAGGACTCAAGATTCAAAACAAAAGTGCTCTGCATCTTCTCCATTGTGCTGTCTTCTGTGGCTGTCAAATCTCTTTTTACCCACCTTAGCTCCCTCCACCTTCTATGGGTTCTAATTGAGCATAGATCTTTTCCATTATCAATCCTACCCCCCCACAAACAATTTTCATCCATTCAATTTACCATATATACCTAGTTATTCTAGTTTACTTTGTGAAAGAGAAAGTAGTATAAATTTATCTTGATTTAGATTTGAATTTTGATTGGTAACTTAGTTTTAAAAGTGATTTTACTAAATATCAAATTTAACTCTCAAAATAACCCTCTGAGATAGGTATTATTATAGAAGAGGAAAAGGATGCTCAGACAGGTTGAATGACCTATTAATAAGATCATGGGAATGCAAAGCTGAGAAATGAAACCCTTTTGTCTCCAAACCCAATGCTATTTCCACCATTCCACATTACCTCGAACTATTCCTAAGAATATTAACAACTACATTTATCTAGCAAAATTGGAGAATTCAACACCAAAATTGGATTCCTTTACAACTTGTGTGCAATGGTCAATTTTTACAATATGAAAGTCCTGCAGTGCTTATTATTCATAGTAACAAATATGAACAAAAAAATTTATCAAAGAAATACAAAACTAAAGAAACTTGTTTGATAACGAACCTGATATATCCATCTTTCAACATCGACATTACCAATTTAGAATACTATCAGTGTATTTCATCTCTACTTCCATCCTCACTCTCCAACCCCAGATTCTTTTGAAGTACATTCCAGAAAGCATATAATTTCACTTGTAAATATTTTAGTGTATATCTCTAAAAGAGGGTCATTTTCAAAAAAAATTTAATACTATTATCATGCCTAAAAAATTAACGATGATTACTTTAAAATCAATCACATACTGTTTTAAAGTTTAGAAACTAATTTCATTTTACTATCAGTCTCCATTTCTAACTTCATAAATAGATCACAAAATATTTCATAAAGCATTATGATATCTCTCAGGAGGTTTCTTAGTGTCTGTTGAAATGGAATAATCATTCCATTTCAAAATTACAAACTTGTGCCATAGAAACTCCTCCAGGGATGGATGAAGACTGCCACAATGAAAGAACCATATGGGTAACACATTACAAGCTACCTGTTTACCAGAGTAGAATAGTAATTTATACTAGACCACAACTCCTAACATAAGGACACAAAGTATTACCTGCAATTATACAACAATCCAGTTAATATACAGAATGCTGATCTTAGAGCACTGTTGAAGCCAGAGCTTTGTTTGGCATATTTTTTTTTTTTTTTTTGGACAGAGAGAGAGATCACAAGTAGGCAGAGAGGCAGGCAGAGAGAGAGGGAAGCAGGCTCTCTGCTGAGCAGAGAGCCCGATACGGGGCTCGATCGCAGGACCCTGAGATCATTGTTTGGCATATTCTTACTAAAAACAGTTACAGAGTTTAAAGTTTCTTTTGGTGAAGTCCTATGCCAATAAATAACCATGTTTGACCTATCATGGAAAAAGGACAAATATAAGACCTTCTTACAGGCAGAGGTATGATCTACTCCTCCTTACCTACTGCTCTTACAGTATTAAGAAGTATACCACTCTTGGGGCACCTGGGTGGCTCAGTGGGTTAAAGCCTCTGCCTTCGGCTCAGGTCATGATCTCGGGGTCCTGGTATCCAGCCCCCATCGGGCTCTCTGCTCAGTGGGGAGCCTGTTTCCCCCTCTCTCTCTCTGCCTGCCTCTCTGCCTGCTTGTGATCTCTCTCTGTGTCAAATAAATAAATAAATTCTTAAAAAAAAAAAAAAAAGTATACCACTCTTGAAAATGCTTAGTAAGGCAGATAAAATCTTATTAGATTCACCTGATAATTATGTCCAATGGAATTCAATGGACATTCTATCAAACGTGCACTGAGTGCACGTATTTTTTTTTTTTTTTAACTAGGAAGTACTTTAATCATTTTTCTTAGAAAAAAAAAAAAATCCACACACTAACAGTTCACAACGTTTCAACAACAAAGTACTGGTTGAGAGAGGTTTCCAGGAACTGGGTTCTCTGAAGTCTTAGGAAGAAAAGCTGGTATGCTGCCTCACTACAGAGGGATGGCATAGGTCCTAAATGGGGGATTTATGGCTACTGAGCCAATCAGAACCCAGTGGATTGACACTTCCTTCTATAGAGTTTATTTTCCTTCCTGTCTCCTCTATCCCTCAGAAATGCCACCATATAAAGCCCAGTAGCAGTTAGCTTCAACCGCAGTCTTCCCCTTGGAAAAGAAAGGGGGTGAAGAGAAAGGAAGGTCACTCCTGAGTTTCCATGCTTTCCTCTTCTTCCCCTTGATGTGGTTCTTCTGTATTCTCCTCCTCTTCCTCTCCTTCCTTTTCTGGTGGCTTCTCATAAGCCTTTTCTGAAGGTGTCACTATCACTCCATCCCAGGTAGATATTTCAGAAGCAAGACAGCTGGCATCACCCTCCTGGCCAAGAATCTTCCGAAAACCACCATGTGAGAGGATTCGGACCAGAGTCTGAGCTGTGTAGCACACCATGTCCTGCTGTTCCAGAGTCATGACTGTGTGTACTCTGAAGTTACCACTCTCACAGGGGTCAGTGATACCCACTGACCCTGGCAGGAACAGTCCTGCAGCCATGCTAGGCATCATGGCTATCCTACGAAAGTTAATGGTCAAAGAAGGGAGTGGTCAAGGAGGAGACAAACATAAACAGATACAATGAATTTTAATATAATTGATGCAATAAAAGAAATATGCAAAGGATGTTATGTGAGCACAGGGAGGGCATAGAGTCAAACTATAGTGTTTAGAAATGGTTTCCAGGAGTAGGTAATTCAAGTTATAGGGTGCAGCATGAGCAAAGGCACAGAGACATGGAACAGCAAGACATGTATAGGGAACCAGAAATCAGGTGCAAGGTGAGGAGTGGAGAAAGTAAGGACAATGGAATACACAGAGGCTAGAAAACAGAAGATCTTGTATACAATGTTAAGCCTGGCTCTGCCCTACAAGTGACTAGGAGCCACCATGGTGATAAAGCAGAATTTGTGCAGTCAGCTGTTTTTAGACTGAACCCTCTAGCGGCAAATTGAAAAGATGGATTCTAAGGTAAGAATGGAGAGAGGGAATCTGGAGGGAAGATGATGGGACCTAAACTATTGCAGTGATAGGGAGGATCCAGATGGGTAGATCAATCTGGATCAACATTTAGGAGGTAAAACTGGCACGACTTCACACTGGATACACAGAGTAAGAAGGGAAAAAAAGCATGCAAGATAACTCCCAGGTTTCTGGAACTATGTCCAAAAGGGTAGAGCGAGGACCTTTCATATATTAAAAGCTCATTTTAAGTATGTTGAATGTTCTCTGTTTCTTTTATTCAAAATTTCTTCTTTTTTTTTTTTAAGGATTTTATTTATTTATTTGAGAGAGAGAGAGAAAGAGCACAAGCAGGGGAAGCAGGAGGCAGAGGGAGAGAGAAGCAGGCTCCAGGCTGAGCAAGGAGCCTGATGTGGAACTCAATCCCAGGGCCCTGGGATCATGACCTGAGCCAAAGGCAGCTGCTAAACAGACTGAGCCACCCAGATGCCCCTAAAACTTCCTTTTTTAAAAACAGAAATACCCTCATCTTGCCTATATAAACTTCTATGGCAGCACCTTGCCCTAACATGAATCATGTTAGACCACAAATCTATTTCCTAAACATGTGTTAAGATAGCTAAGATTTGGTAACCAACAACTTCAACTTATTAGAGATGCTGAATACTACCCATTGCTATAAGTTCTGATGTTTATTTAATACTAACTTATTACAGTTTTTTTTTTAAGATTATTTATTTGACAGAGAGAGACACAGCGAGAGAAGGAACACAAGCAGGGAGAGTGGGAGAAGGATAAGCAGGCTTCCCACCGAGCAAGGAGCCCAATGTGGCACTTGATCCCATGACCCGGGATCATGACCTGAGCTGAAGGCAGCCACTTAACAGCTGAGCCACCCAGGTGTCCCAACTTATAACAGTTTTGATAAAGAATCCTAATCAACTCACTAATAATTACATGCCTTTCATGCAATATTTATGTTTATGTTCATTTTATTGTTAGTGCAATGACCAGAACTTCTAGAATAAATGTCAAATAATGATGCAGATATCACTGCTTTATTCTTAAATGTATCCACAGTGTCATTAATATTTTATCACTAAATACTAAACTGGCTATTCATTTATCGTGTTTAGAAAGTAACCATCCATTTCAATGTTATCGGCTTTTTATAAAGCTCATTTATAAAAGATCACCATTTAAAAACTGAAACATGGGGCACCTAGGTGGCTCAGATGTTAAGTGCCTGCCTTTGGCTCAGGTCATGATCCTAGGATCGAGCCCCACATCAGGCTCCTTGCTCGGGGGGAGCCTGCTTCTCCCTCTCCCTCACCCTTTACTGTTCACCCTGCTTGTGCTCTCTCACTCTCTCTCTGTCAAATAAATAAAATCTTTAAAATAAATAAATAATGACCAAATAAATAATAATTAATTTAATTGATTAGTTATTTTGATCAATGATATAATTAAATAACTAGTAAATAATAATTGAATAAAATGAATAAATGATAAAAACTGAAACACAAAAATTAGGCCATTCATCTGACCATATTACAAATCCATCTTTTACCCCATTTAGAAGTATATTTCAATTTTATATTTGCATTACAATAGTTGGAAAATATAAAGTAACTATTCATAAACTCGTCCACAAAACATTAATAAACTATAATATGTATCGGTCTTTACCACCATTTTCCTATAGAAAGGATATAAAAACTTACAACAACCACAACAAAAAGAAAATATCATTTATAGGAGATACTGAGGCTAGTATATTTTGAATATATTCAAATTTAAATTTGAAATCATCAGAGCTAAATACATGTTTAAATAAGAATTAAAAGCCACCAAGAAAGCAGTAGTCTTACCTGTAACGAACATGAAATGAATGGTCTTCCCTCATGCTTATCAAATTTTCCTCCATCGAGTCATATTATAAGCTGAGTAAAATATGAAATTATTTAATTTTGTGCCACTCCAGTTCTTTACAATGTAGAATTGCTGCAGACCATTGTCCAGTTAGTATATTAATGAGTTGGTGTTAATACATCCTAAGCTCCTGCTTCTTCTTTATTAATAATGAAAGGAGGTCAATGTCAGACAGCTTAAAGGTTCAAAATGTGTCCCAAATCCTTGCATCTCTGGCCCTTTCAGCAGCACTTCAGCAACATTTCTGCAAAAGGAATACAAGATGCCTTGCTTGAAGTCCTATTTTCAAAGAATAACCTAAAGTAATTCCAATCTGTACATAATCACACAGTTAACTCCACAGACTGCTGTCACATCAATCACAAAAGAAAAACAGCAGAGGGCTTAACTGTTGCCATAAAGCTTCTCAATAAGGACGTGAATATATTACATTTATTTGGGGCCTGTACCTTAATTTTTAAAATTGTTTTAAAATACAATACTTTATGCAATATTTTGTATTACAAACAAATATAGGAGAATGTGTTAGAGTATCTAAAGAGGAAAATTATGATACTTTAAGCTTTAAAAATTGCTATTTTAACAGGTAAAATGAGAATTCAGTAATTATTTGAACAAGCCAATTCCAAACTCTAAATTTATTCCTTTGAAGACATTTGTGCTGATGATTAGCTTATACTTGTATTCATTTGTTCTCAGAGTATATTCTATTTTTACTTTTTAAGGTCTTTAAAATATTTTTATTAATACTAAGTAGGTACAAAAGAAATTTAGAAAATAATGTGTACAGTAGAATGACACACCAAACATTTATATACTACCACCCAGTTTCAGATAAAGAACACTATTACTGCCTTTGAAGTCTTCTGGGTGCCTCAACCTAAACAATCATACCTTCCTTTCCCCTCTAAGGTGATCTCGAAACTGAATTTTGTTCATTATTCCCTTGTTTGTCTTTATAACCTTGGTACAGTATCTGCATAGGTTTAAAAATTATATCATTTAGTTTTGTATGGTTTTGCTTAATATTATGTTTCTGAGATTCATCTCACTTGTCGCACAGAGCTACAGTTTGTCTATTTCTGCTGCTATGTCATATTCCATTGAATACCAAATATATTTTTCATTCTGCTGTTGATGGGAATTTGGATCGTAGTTTTTGTATTTTTTTCTACTATTAAAATATTATTGCTATGAACATTGGTATTAATAACTCAATGTACTGTTTAAACAGCACAGGAGATAAGCTAAAGAGAGAATGAGTGAACTAAAAGAGTATGCGAAGAAATTATCCAGACATTCACAGATAAGGAGATGAACAATAAAAGAGTAGTTCAGAGAAGAGGAAGACAAAATGAGAGGCTCTGACAGAGGTCTAATTACAGTACTAGAAGGAAAAACAAAGAAAAGAGAAAATCTTCAGTGATAAAGACAATTTTTTTTCAAAATTGAAGACAGACTTAAATTAGCAGATTGAAGAAGCGCATACTAAATCCTAAATCAATAAATGAAAATGAATCCCATACCCAGATATATTACAAAGAAACCAGGCCATCAAATATAAACTATAGGCCATCAGATATAAACTATAACTTCTAAGATGGTAGTTGAGAGAAACAAATAAGCTAAGATATGTGTGTGTGTATATAAATTGTATTTATTTACACACACACACACACACACACACACACAATAATTAAGTCCTGGAATCTCAGTGTTATAAACAACCCTATAGGTCAGTTAGTCTAATATTTTACCACAGCATTCCCAGAAAGGTCTTGAGGTAGTTAATCCTAATTTTGAATAGTCCTTTTAGCAATGTGTTCCATACTTTGAGCAATCTTTCCATTTCTACCCATTTTTTCCTTCTGCTGCCATCCAATAAATCTAAGTCCTTTGCCACATAACATCCTTTTAAATATTTCAACTATAACACAGCCTCTAAGTCACACGCCGCCACTGCTTTGTTAATCAAGTACAGTTAGAAAAGAGGTTAGTAGGGAACAGAACAAAATAGGACCTGTAAGGAGCTGGAAGGTGGAAAGGACAGGCCTTGGGAATACTGACAAGCTTCCCAGTGGAAACGAGGTTTTCATATTAATAACCAGTTTGACATATTAAAAAAAACACAAAATATTATTCCTTTTATCCCTTCCCTGGCCAACAAAGGAAGCACTGTCTTAAGAAAGGATGAAAAGAAAGGGTAGCAGCTATTAACCCAACAAATCTTTTACTTTTGTTCAAAATTCCATTGTGTCTCCTTAATAAATAAAACACTACAGAGGAATTAGTGTAGATATTAATAGCTATAGCTTCAAAGTACCTCTAGATTACACAATACCTAAACTGTCAACCAAAAGGTCTTCCGTACCCATGCTTAGGTTTAGGCTATTATTTATAAAATGGGGCAGAAGGTGAAGTATTAGAATAATTTTTAACTTTGAATTAAGTTAGCATTTAATTGAAATATTTTTTCATCCAGATCATAATGAAATTCCAAATTTTGCCAATTAAAAAATGTGAACTCCATACTTATTAAGTCAAATTAACAAATGTATATAAATGAAGTTGTGGAATACCTTAAGATGCATAGAGAAACATTTTAAAAATAATTAAAACAAGCAAGAAGACGGAATGCTATTCAACCATTTCAGTAAGGACTATTTATAATATGGTTTTACAATTCTCAAAAGAAGTGTATTCCAAACAAGTCACTCTTACATTATAATCTCCATAAGAATAAAGTAGCATTTCTTATTATTCACTGAACTAACAAGCAATTCTTTTTTTTTTTTTTAAAGATTTTATTTATTTATTTGTCAGGGAGAGAGAGAGCACAGCAGGCAGAGCAGCAGGCAGAGGCAGCGGAAGAAGCAGGTTCCCCATTGAGCAAGGAGCCTGATGAGGGACTTGATCCCAGGACCCTGGGATCATGACCCAAGCTGAAGGCAGCTGCTTAACCAACTGAGCCACCCAGGCATCCCTAACAAGCAATTCTTGATTCAATGATTAATTTTTTAAAAGACTTTATTTATTTATTTGACAGAGAGATCACAAGTAGGCAGAGGCAGGCAGAGAGAGAGGGGGAAGCAGGCTCCCTGCTGAGCAGAGAGCCTGATGCAGGCTCGATCCCAGGATCCTGAGATCATGACCTGGGCCGAAGGCAGAGGCTTTAACCCACTGAGCCACCGAGGCCCAAGGATGATTAATTTTGATTAATTTTGCAAGAACTCTCTAACCATGGGGCCCCTGGGTGGCGCAGTTGGTTGAGCGACTGCCTTCGGCTCATCTTGATCCCGGAGTCCCAGGATCAGGATCGAGTCCCACATCGGGCTCCCAGCTCCATGGGGAGTCCGCTTCTCACTCTGACCTTCTCCCTTCTCATGCTCTCTCTCACTTTCTCTCTTTCCTAATAAATAAATAAATAAATAAATAAAATCTTTAAAAAAAAAAAGAACTCTCTAACCAATTTAGTAACAATGTGTTCATTCATGCTCTACATTACACAGTTACCAAGCTCACTTCATATTTAACACATAGTTTACATATTACTAGTGTAACAGTAATAAAATCTGCAATAAATATTAAATTATGTTCTTTAGGATAAGAAAATTTAATGACAGGACCAGGAAATGGAATGGAAATTATAGGTTTGAAAGAACATTAAGAAGTCACCAAATTTAATCTCCCATCTCCATCAAGACTTATAACTAATAATTTACAAGGAAACATATGTCCTTCATAGAATCTCTCAGGTTTTAAAAAACAGTGCTCCCAAAACCTCACTGTTAACAAAAACTCATAGCACCTTTCAATTTGACCACAGAGAACTAGACAAACATAATTTTTTCTGTATGCTAGAAACTGACAAAAGCACATAGAAAGATAAAGTAGTCTATAACTGATTGCCTCACATTTAATCACCTGATTAGTAAGTCAAAATAGGCAGATTCCCATTATACAGGTAGGTGAACTTCTAGGCACTAAGGTATGCAATCAGAGTAAATAAATCCTAGCCTTACTCTCCCATTGCTCTACAAAAGGGAGTAGAGCATAAGTATTTGTAAAATATTTGTGAATTAAGTGATGGGGAAACATAGCGGATACAGAGTTACATGTATATCTTTTGTCCTTTCAATTTGTCCAAACTATGCAACTTAAATGCCAATAACCTCTGCTCTGATTCTTTTAAGTAGCTCTATAAACTGGTAACACCCATCAAGACAATAAATATAACTTACTTTTCTTGCCTCCAGATTAGATAATCTAAATTCTTTAAACTTTTCTTATCCTAATAATTCCCTCTAAGATGCAACAGTCAAATTCTCCAAATCCCTTTCAGTTGTAATGTTTCAAGTCAGATACAGTAGCCCTTTATTAATCTCAGCAGCGATAAATATGGAAGAATATATATACATATATATTTTTAGATTTTCTTTATTCATTTATTTGAGAGAGAGAGAGAGAGAGAGAATGAGAGGGGAGAGGTCAGAGAGAGAAGCAGACTTCCCGCTGGGCAGGGAGCCTGATGCGGGGCTCAATCCCAGAACTCCAGGATCAGGACCTGAGCTGAAGGCAATTGCTTAACCAACTGAGCCACCCAGGTGCCCCTCAGGAAAATATTTTTTTTTTTTTTTAAGATTTTATTTATTTTTTTTTAACAGAGAGAGAACACAAGCAGGCAGAGAGGCAGGCAGAGGCAGAGAGAGGAGTAGGCTCCCCACTGAGCAAGGAGCCGGATGCGGGACTCGATCCCAGGACACTGGGACCATCACCTGAGCCGAAGGCAGCTGCTCAACCAACCGAGCCACCCAGGCGTCCCAGGAAAATATTTTAAATGAAGTTCTTTTATATTAGACTTAAGGGTACAGGTTATAGTAACAAATACATATTGTAGAAATAATGGGGGTAATAAAGAAGGATGCCAAAACAAAGTCCCAGAGAGAGAAAAGTTCAGAGCCTGATTTTAGTGCAGCAGGTAGATGTTAAGGAGCCAACTACATTCAAAAAAAATTATTTTGATATCAGAATATGACTGATGTGGGAAATTAGTGCTGAAAGCAAGGGAAGTCAGACTCAGGAATGGCTGGGTTACTTGATTTAAGTAATCTGGCTAGGAGTACCTAAAGAAAAAGGAAAAACAATGTGCACTGACTAGATGTGAGAGGCAAAGGTCAAGTAGTAACAGAAAACTTAAAAGAGTTCCAATTTTCAAGGTAGATGGAAGAGGAGCAGTACACACTGACAGACTGGATTGTAAGAGGGATACGTCTAAGAGGAGAAAATGGGTTAGACTTTGAATAGGTAAAAGTGGAATACTTCTCTCAAACTTGTACTTGGTAAAGTGCTATATTTGCAAATAATAGCTTAAAAAATAAAGATATCAAACTTGAGATAATTTGAAATCATAAAACTTGATAAATTGGAAAGACTCTGAGAGGTAAAAAAAAAAAAATAGAACTGAGTGACTGACATTTCTGCATTTTTGCACATCTTTAAATTAAAAAAAAATGTTTAAAGTACCAATGAGATCTCAATATTAAATACTGCAATAAGTCAGTGGCAAAATTAAAGAGAAATTGCAATGAAAGGAAAAAATTTAAGCAATGCATAATAGTTCCGATACTTTTTTCAACATACTCAATCTCTAAACCAATTTTTACATAATACTCTGAACTAAAGATAACTCAAGGTTATGTATGTACATGTGTGTGTATTCCCATGTATATCTATGTTGAACATGGTGTTAGTACCCACTAATTGTCAAAATTACTTTACACAATCCCAAATTAATAAAACAATCATACTGATTAGTTAAGCAGATCATTCTATTCTCTATCATTCTGGAGAAATGTGAATTTACCACAGATTATGCTATAAAAACTGTGTGAAGACAGTTTTCCTTAAGCAAATATATAATCCTAAAGTATGCACTCCAATTAAGGTTAAGTCTTAATTTATTGCTCATCTTTATGTCTTCATCAAAAGTTAGTCTGTGAGATGTTAAACCAAGTTAGTTTAGAAAACAAGTATAGCTAACTGTGTAACTGCTAACTGAAACACATTTTATTATAAAAACTTTCTAATAAGCTGTTTGTGACTATCAGTCAGCTAAATAAATAGAATAAAATTCCAAGAATAGATTAATGGTTCTAGATTCCAAATAAATCTATACCCACCAGTCAGAAGGGTTTCCAAGTGTATCTGAAATTCTCAAAGGTCATTATGAAAGATATCAAATACTTGCAAATTAAGGTAGTATTAATTTCAAACTCTCATTTATTTCTGGCAGATTAAAAAAAAAAAATTCAGATCCAGAGCCATGGCCTTTCAAAACAAAAATGCAACCACTTCAGAGTAGTATAATCCAAACAATTTTAGCAATATACAGTAAGAATTCCTTTTCATGTTTTCAATGTTTATACCTAAAAGCTCACCACTCTAAACAACTAAACTATGCATAAACTTCCTTTTTTGATGAGAAACATTTATATTTAAGGACTCCAATGAATTATGCTCCCTGGATAACCAAATACAAATAAACCATATATGAAATTTCAAATTAGATAAATACTAAAACAATATGTAATCTAGAAGAAGAAAAGGATTTGAATATTTCAAGCGAACTTCACTGTTGCAGTGAGAAAGGACCAAGTAAGAGTCCATTTATATGAGAAATGCTGAATGTCTGTAAGTCAACAGCAGCTTCCAAAAGTCTCTACACAAAGTACTATGGATATAATAATTATTGCGTGAGCAAACTCTTAAGTGTCTTTGGTTTGGCAGCCCATGATAAATCAGGAAGCCCATGAAGATTTTTCTCAGGGGGTGGGGGGGTGGGAGGTGGGGAGGGGGGAGGTGATAAACTAGGGAGGGGCTCTATTTTTAAATTATATATGGAGTCAATCTGAATTACGCCAGTGACTACACTACTAATCACTAAAACTGCTGTTTTGTAATTATAATCCTCGGTGATTACAATAATTCAAGAGGATGAAGCAGTTGCTTCAAAATTTCAAGGAGAAAGGGGAGATTACTTTTATGCAACATCCCTAATCTTGGTTTCCTTTTTCCCTACAAAGCAGTTATTGAATCAAGTACTGTTCCAACAAGATTAGTTATTTTAAGTAGGTTCCACACCCAGTGTGGGGCTCAAACTCACAACCCTGAAGAGTCATATGCTCTACTGACTGAGCCAGCCAGGAACCCCAAGATTAGTTACTTATATTTATAAATATAGGGGTGCCTGGATGTCTCAGTCAGTTAAACATCACACTCTTGGTCTCAGCTCAGTTCTTGATCTCAGAGTTGTGAGTTCAAGCCCCGCACTGGGCTCCAAGCTGGGCATGGAGATGGAGAGAGAGAGAGAGAGAGAGAGTGTGTGAGTGTATACAACTAAAAGAATAAGTATGTTCATTAGAATAAAATTAGTACTTTCCCCCCTATTACTTAATTTCTCATCAAACTGAAACCCAGAGTTTACAAATAATGTTAATTTTCTCTCCTACAGAATAACGTTAAATAGATATGTTCTTTTAATCCATTAGTAAAATTAAAAATCTTTTGAAAGTTTCAATTAGATACCTGCATAAGAAAAAGGATTCTAGTTAACTGTTCAAAACACATAAAAATGGATACATAGAAGTATTACAATAAAAAAGTTGTAAAAGACATAGTAATGACTTTAAAAAAAAGAAATTCTAGGGGCACCTGGGTGGCTCGGTGGGTTAAAGCCTCTGCCTTCGGCTCGGGTTATGGTCTCGGGGTCCTGGTATACAGCCCCGCATCGGGCTCTCTGCTCAGTGGGGAGCCTGCTTCCCCCTCTCTCTCTCTGCCTGCCTCTCTGCCTGCTTGTGATCTCTCTCTGTGTCAAATAAATAAAATCTTAAAAAAAAAAAAAAGAAATTCTAAATTTTCATCAATCCCAATTATATTTTCAATGCTTTCTGAATGACTACTCGGGTTATAAAACCTGGAGATCACAAGAATATGTCTGTAATCCAAAAACACTGATGATTCACACTAAGCCCAATTTCTACCAAAAAAAAAAAAAAAACCAACCTTGAATGTATGTATATTAGTTCTTGCCCTTTCTGATCTGTAAACTTTTATTAATAAATACATATAAGTTTATTTGTTTTTATTTTTAAAGATAAATAAATCCCAAATGCAAGAGGGTTAAAAATGTCTAAAAAGCGTCCCTAGAGAGTTTGAATTTAGAATACTTTATAGGAAAATGTAACTTTGTCTTCTCCCAAAAGTTATCACTATCCTGTGGAAAAATGTTTTATTCAATTCAGTAATGTTATGAGATAAAATGGGAAGAATGATTTTAAATAAAAAGGACCAGAAAAAACTTTTTTTTTTTTTTCCCAGAAAAAACTTTTTGGAAGCAAGATTATCTGTACTACACTTTGAAGGATGGGTAGACCTTATTAAGCAAATGAAGTAAAGGCACTCCAGTCACAGGGAAATGATTCAAGCAAAAGCAAGGTGGTAAGAATGCACAGAATGTATGCCCAGCAATGAAACATGAGAGACTGTGGACTCTGAGCAATAAACTGAGGGTTTTTGGAGGGGAGGGGGCGGGGGGTTGGGTGAGCCTGGTGGTGGGTATTGGGGAGGGCACGTATTGCATGGAGCACTGGGTGTGGTGCATGAACAATTAATCTTGTAACACTGAAAAAATAAACATATTGGGGAAAAAAATAAAACACACTATCAACAACAAAACCATATTCAGATATAGCCTAACTAATCTAGTCATTAACTAAAATTTTACTCTTAAAAATTAAAATGACTGTTTTGAAGACTTATCAGTAGCTATGGGTCTTTATTAAAAGCATTTGTTAAGATTTTTCAACAGATTCCTATTACTCTGATTTTTTAATGGACAATGTAATAAAACTGAATTGTCAAAATGCACAGCTGAAGTATCAAAACTCATTAAACTCTGTTAATCCACTTGTCTCTCCCAAAAAAAAAAAAAAAAAAAAAAAAGAAGAATGTATGCCCAGGACAAGCACACTGGGTTAGGAATAGGAAAAGAGAAGTCCAAGAAGGTACTAAAGTGTTAGGGACTGTGAATATGTATGTGACCTTGTATTTAACCTTGCAATTTTTTCAACAAAGGACTAGTAAAGTCGGATCTGTGTTAGATAAACTGGCAGCAACACACAGGGTAGAGGAGGGAGACCGAAAGAAGATACTTCAAAAACTCCAGAAGCAACTACTGAATAGGAAGTTTTCTTCTCCTCATTTCAAAACACCAAACAAATCGCTTCGCATGTAATCAATGCCCAACAAACTTTTTTAAAATTTCCTGCCTGGGAAGAAGATAAGAACTACAAAGCAGCAACGAATCCTATACTAGTGATAAAACAAGGCTTTAATACATATCTGTTCCACGTAAAGAGTATATTCATATTCATGTAAATAACTCAGGAAAGTTTTACTTCATTTTTTACTGTTTTCATAAAGATGATTACAGGATACTGAAAATGTTATGTTATTTATAAGTTACTGAAAGGAAGAAGACAGCAGTCCTAAAAGGAGAACTGAAATATTTCTGCATAGTTCCCAATAAAACACAACACCTACAGGCATCTTAAAAGTGGATTATGTCCCTACAAATGGAATCTCGAGATCTGGAGGAGATTTAAACAGTCGCAGACAAGCAATAGAACATGTACTCTGGATTCAGGCCACAGTATGACTTACTAGTTATATGATCTTGAGCTAGTTAAACTCTAAGAGTTGGTTTGGGCATAATGACACTTATCCAACACGTGTTGTGATGATTAGAGATCCATTTTATAAGGCACCTAACCCAGTCCCTAGCTCTGGTACTTAATAAAAGTACTCAATCAAGTATAGTAGTAATAATGATAATAGTTGTTATTCCTTTTTTTTTTTTTTAAAGTCTGTTAGATTTACAATAATCTAAATCTACACCAGTTTTTTCATTTTCAAATTCCACAGAATTACAAAATTTTACCGTTTAGACAAATCTTAGACATATTTTATACTTAAATACAAAGCCATTTTAAAAAATTACTATAGCCTATCTTCGCTGTAATTAGCCTAGTACCAAGTCTGAGATTTATATTAAAATATAACATCTGTAACACTGCATGTCTGATTTAATAACATTAGAACATACAACTAAACTGCCGATCTACCCAAAGCAGATTTGGGGGAAAATGCCTCTACAACAATACAACTTTTTACTTTGTATCTGCTCCACTCCTTATACTATAAATAACAGCCTAAGAAGGAGCTTGTCAGAAGAATTCATGGTACAGCATAAAGCAGAGTTAAGTCTGGGACTGCCCTCACCGTCTTCACACACACCCAGGTAAATCAACAGTGACCGTCCCCTTGTTTAGAAGTAAGCAACATAAAAATCAACCAAAGCTACTTCTCGAATAGGGCCAACCCAAGCAAAAATGGTCTTTATCAGAGGTAATCACAGTGGTGGTTATCAGACCTGAAATCTTCGGGCACCCTTCTAATGTAGCCGCTTAAAAATTTAGCTACACACCACGAAAGACTCCAACTCAGGTCGACAGAAAGAAAAGCCAAGCTACTCCGTTTAACTCTGCGGCAGGGTTAAATTATGCATTAGGGCAAATAAGATTTCCATCCTTACTCGTTTTCTTTAATGGAGTTCAAATGACACTAGTTAAAATGATCTAACTGGTTACCAACAAAACAAAGAAATTATAGGTTTTCCTCTTTTTTTTTTCCTCTTTGAAGATACTCCATAGATTATATAGATTTTCGGATAAGGGATTTCTTAACATCCTCAACTTACTAAAACTTCTTGCAACGACTACCAATATCTACGGTAACTCGACGGGTCGGCGCCCCAAATTCATGAATTGAACTGTGGTAAACGCAGGTGTTTGACAAAGACCGCCCGCTTACGGCAGCAAGCGCCTGACCACAAGTGAATGCTATCTGCCTCGGGTTAATTACACGGGGACTCGGGCTTTTAATCCCCTGTTTGTTACACTCAGAATACGTGAGGAGTCGCTGTGCCCTACCATACTTTTCATTTTTAAAAAGTTAGGAAACAAAGCTCTCAAACTTAATTCTCATTTAAAAATCTCGCAACAAGAAAGCAACCCGCACTTCAACCAGCTGCTTCCCATCGCGGTCCCGGTTTCCTCACCCGGGTCCCCGCCGGGCCGCTCCCCGCCGCCCACCCGAACAAAGGCGGCCCCCCGTCCCGGGACACAGAACCTCCCCACCCAGCCCCGCACACACAGTCCCCTCCCCGTCGGCCCCCTCCGCGGGGCGCCCTGAGACGCCTCAGAACTCACCTCCCGCGGGCTGGCGAGTCCCGGGAGCGCGGCGGTAGCGACTGACCTACAGCCGCGGCCGCCTGAGGCGACGGACTGCCGCTGGCTGCCGCCCCTCCTCCCGGCGGGTTCGCGCGCCGGGGGCGCCTAGCCGCGCAGAGGCGCTTCAGGAGGCAGGCGCGCGCCCCCCGCCCCCGCTGGCCGCAGGTCACGTGGGCCAGAGCTCGCGCTTCGCTTCTCACCACCTAGGGGTCCAGCCGCGCCTCGGGCTTCCACTGCTCCACTTCTCTGCGCCTGCGCCCCAGCTCTAGTAGCTCCCATTCAAACCGACTACGCCCCGCGTCTTTCGGACCCGCCAATGGGACGGCGCGGGGGGCGGGGCGGGGTTGTTGTCCTCTCCTCTCCCTCCGCGGTTCGGGGCGGGGCACTGCGCGTGAGGCTGACGGGGCCCCTGGGGAGGCTTGGCGCCCAGCTGTTCTGGGTCAGGTCCTCAGCCATCAAGTTGAAACTCCTCTCCTGCCCTCTTCCTCAGACGCCGAAGGGCGGAGCGAACAATATCGTCCAGATAGTGTTGAAAGAGGGTCTGGCGCAGACCCCTTTAAAAGATGGGCTCCCAGAACAAATGCGTCCTGTACTTACGGCTTGGTCCAGCCTAGACAACGAGTTTCCCGAGCGGCCTGTGCGGGGTGTTTAAGAAAAAGGGCTCTGTGACAGGAACAGAGGGACCCGTGTCAAAAGTCCGAACAAGGCAGCCTCAGTTCTTTCGGCCCTGTCACCATTCCGGCGTTTCCAGCTGTTAAGAAAGCAAACTTCTGTTGACTGTAGAGATGCCGGATCCCAGGAAAGCTGGGAAGCGCTTGACTCAGTTTCAGTCCGTATATTCCAGATACACTGGAAAAAGTCAGTTTTATTTCCATGCACCTTCTCCACGTCAGGTTTAACCAAAACATAGGTCTCAGTTCTTCACAACAATACCAAGACTACAGTCTCTCTGGGCTGGAGAATCGGGTGGATTTAATTAGATTATTTTTCAAATATTTCTCCACTGACATGAAATGTAAATGTTTCTGCAGGCTTAAGGATGTGTTAGAGAGAACCCCACTCTCGGTATCTCTAAATGATGGCCGTAACAGTGATCCAAGCAGCATTTCTCTTCCTGGTAACATGTTATGGCAAATTGGTTAAAATAACAGCTTTGGCATCAAAGTTGACCTGGATTTGAGTTACATCTTTGCCACTTATGGGCTAGTTGACCTTGAAGGAGTTTCTTATCCTCTTTAGCTTTAGTTTCCTCAACTGCAAAACACAGGTAATAAAAGTGGTGGTTATGCTTCCCGGAGGTAAGTTTTGTTAAGCAGTTAAAATAGTGCCTGACTGCTTGATAAATGATACCTATTATCATTATTATCAACAACTACCTTTAATATCAGGTACTTATAAACAACTGAGTTAGATGGCTGTACCATTTCAGAGGTAGATATTATAATTCCTTCTTACTCATAAATTCTTTTTTGGGTGTTGATAGGATGTTTTTCTATCAACATCCATTGTCCAAAATGAATCATTATGTCCCTCCTGCAAATCTTCTCGTAATTACACATGTGACTATCTATTACTTATTTCCATCTTACTCAAATTGAATTAGTTTTTAAATTACCTTTTAAAAGGCATACTCAGGCGCCTCAGTGGCTCAGTGGGTTAAAGCCTCTGCCTTCCGCTCAGGTCATGATCTCAGGGTCCTGAGATGGAGCCCCGCATCGCATCGGGCTCTCTGGTCAGCAGGGAACCTGCTTCTCCCCCCCTCTCTCTGCCTTCCTCTCTGCCTACTTGTGATCTCTCTCTGTGTCAAATAAATAAATAAAATCTTAAAAAAAAATAAAATAAAAGGCATACATCAGATTACGTCCCTCTCCTACTTGAAAATCTTCAGTGATTTGTCATTTGATTTAAAATAAAATCTAAATTCCCTACCAGAGCCCACAAAGCCCTAAGTCACTTGCCCTACCCACCTCTCTATTCTCCTGTATTTCCCTCTCCTCCTAGCTTACTTTGCTCCAAGTACGCAGGACATTCCTCCATCCCTAGAATAGACAAAGCCTCAGGGTTCTCTCGGGGCCTTCTCCCTGGCAGTTGCCGATGCCAAGATTTTTTTCCCTCAGGCCCTTTAAATGGCTGGCTACTTGTCAGCCCTCAGCTTTCAGCTTATTCATTACAGTATTTAGCAAGTATTTATTAAGTTTCTGCTGTGTGTCAGAAACTGTTGTAGGTGCTGGGAATATAGTAATGAGCACGAGGGAGCACAGCCCCTGCTTTCATGGAGCTCAATAACAATAATAAGAAAAATATCAGGTTGTGACAAGTACCATGCAGAGAATTCAAAGAGGGGTGATGTGAGAGTGAGTGACTGAGAGACAACTTTATACTGACGGTCAAGGTAAGAAAGTCCACTTTGAGAAGACAGTGTTCAAACCAAGACTTTAATTATTATAAGGAACCAACTTTTAAGCAAAGCTTAAGAGAATATTAGGCAAAGGGAGCAGCTAATGCAAAGTCCTGTGAGGGCAAGCTTTGTTGGTTTAAGAACCTGGAAAAAGATCACTATGGCTTAAATGAAGTGAGGTAGAGAAGAACATAGAGGGTGAAATCACATCAGATCATGTAGATCTTTGTGAAGCTAGATAATGAGTTTGGGCTTTATTTTCTAAATGTTATAGTAGCCAGAGGAAGGTTGTAAACATGGGAGTAACTTCATTTGTTTGTATTTTTAAAGGAACCCTCTGAAATAAAACCAGAATTTCAGACATTCTATAAGACAATTAGCCTAGACTCTTCACACAAACATCATTGTCATGAAAAACAAACCAACCAAAAAAGGTACATGATTCTTGTGGAGCCCTAAATCAGAGAGAGACAATGAGAGAGAGACTATAAAAGACATTTAAGAAACAACTGGAGAGGGCGCCTGAGCGGCTCAGTTGGTTAGGCAACGGCTTTCGGCTCAGGTCATGATCCCAGAGTCCTGGGATCGGTCCCGGGTCCCGTGTCAGGCTCCCGTCTCCGGGGGGGCGGGGGGGGGGGTCTGCTTCTCCCTCTGACCTTCTCCCCTCTCATGCTCTCTCTTACTGTCTCTATCTCAAATAAATAGAATCTTTTTTTTTTTAAAAAGAAAGAAACAACTGGGGAAATTTGAATATAGATAATATATTCAATAATATTATAGAATTACTGTTAATTTTTCTAGAGGTGACATGGAATTATGGTTATATAGGAGAATTTTTTTATTTTTAGGAGATGCAAGCTGGAGTACTTAAGAATAAAAAAACATGACTTCTGCAACTTATATGCAAATAGTTGAGCAAAAGACAAAGGAGAGAAATACAAACTAAATATTAACAATTACGTCTAGGTGAAGTTATATCTCTTATTCTTGTACTATACTATTCATGTAATATTCTTTTACTTTTTCTAGAAATTTGGAGTTTTTCAGAAATCACTCTGTAGACTTCCATGTCTGAAATAACCCAGATATCCCGTTCGACTCTCCCACTGAAAACAACTTAAAACGCTTTCAAATATTTTTTAAAAAAATAAAAAATTTATCAATGACCTAGCATTCAAGTAATGATTACTCAGAAGCTAGGAACTAGTAACATAGATAAGCAGATGAACTTGAGTTTTAGTTGTCACACTCTCATGAGACATGGAAAAAAAGAGACAAAGGCCATGTCCTACCAAAATGAGGAATCTAATAAGAGACTCCACACATAAGCCAGGATCTCCCAAAGTCCTCAACAACCTTTTATCAGAAGACAACAGAAGAAAATCGCCTATAATCATCCTTAACAAAGAATGGAGGAGGAACTATCTCCTGATATTTGTGTGTGTTTTTTGCTTTGTTTATTTTTTGTTTTTGTTTTTTTTTACCAAAGGCAATAATCTATTCTACCTGGCTTGTCTGAAACTCAAGCACATAATTTCCTTTAAAGTAGTTTCAGGTTGATGGTGCCCCGAGGCAGCTAGCAAAAGTAAACCAAATCACCTCTAGAGACTGAATGTTTGTATCTCCCCCAGATTTAAATGTTTAAACCTAATTCCCATTGTGACAGTATAGGGAGGTAGGGCCTTTGATTAGGTCAAGAGGGTGGAGCACTCAGGAATGAGATTAGTGCCCCTATAAAAAAAGACCCAAAGAGCAGCCTCACACATCCGGATACAGCGAGATGACAGCCCTCTAAGAACAAAGAAATGGTCCCTCACCCGACACAGTTTGTTAGCACCTTGATTTTGGACTTCTCAGCTTCCAGAACTGTGAGGAATAAATGTTTTGTTCAAGCAAGCCAGCTTATGGTATTTTGTCAGCTCAAGTTGGCTAAGACACCAACTTGATCCAAACCCCCAAAATTTACACAGCAAAAGTTCCAAGAAATGTGACTCTCAAACTACAAATCAAAGAAACAAAGAATCGTATACAAGATTGGGGGGGGGGGGGGAGGAATAACAGAATCAACAAAATCAAACAAAAATAACAAAATCAAACTCTTAAAGACTTTGAAGTTGGAATTACCAGTCATAGAGTGAAAATATGTTTAATAGATTTAAGACAATAAAATAAAAGATTGAAGATATAAATAAAGAGCAGGTTCTGCCAAAAATGAAAAGGCAGGCTTAAAAAAGAATTAAAAACAAAACAAAACAAAACATTATAGACTTAAAAAGAAGACATAATAATTAGAATTTAAAAGTCAACAGGCAAAGGATACCTGGGTGGCTCAGTTAGTTAAGCATCCAAATCATTATTTTATTTTATTTTATTCATTTATTTGAGAGAGAGAGAAAGAGAGAGCGTGCGCGAGCGCGGGAGCGTGCGTGGGAGCAGCGGGAAGGGGCAGAGGGAATGGGAGAAGCAGATCTTGCTGAGCAGGGAGCCCAATGCGAGGATTGATCCCAGGACCCTGAGAGCATGACCTGAGCCGCAGTCAGATACTTAACCAACTGGGTCACCCAGGCACCCCAGCATCCAACTCCTGATTTCAGTTCAGGTTATGGTCTCAGCGTTGTGAGATAGAGATCGAGCCCTACTTTGGGCTCTGTGCTGGGCATGGAACCTGCTTATGATTATCTCCCTCCTTCTCCCCTCCCCCCTCCCCCGCCCCCGCTTGTTCTTGTGCTTTCTCTCTTAAAAAAAAAAAAAGTTAGTGGGCAGGTTTAACAGCAGGTTAGAGATGCTAAAGGGAAAATTAGCAAACTAGAAGATAGAACCAAATCAATTTTTTCACATAAAAGAGAAACATGGAGGATAGAGGGAGATCTAACATGTGTCTAATTGAAATTCTAAAGTGAGAAGAAAACGGACAATACTTTAGGCAAGATTTTAGAAAGAGAAAAAGAAAAAAGATATTTACACATTAAGATAATGAAAATGCAGAGCACCAAAAACAAAGAGGTAATTTTACAACCAATGCAAGAGAAAGGGCTTACTACCTCTGATGAAACAACACTTAGCTGACAGGTGATGACTTTGCACCTGTAAAAATATAAGCCAGAAGAAGGTGCTGAGAGAAAATGACTGTCAACCTAGAATTATTTAATCAGTGGAAAAATCTTCTAAAAATGAACGTGAAATAAGGGCATTTTTAGGTAAACAAAAATTGATTTTGCCATCACAGACCCTCACTAACTGAAGTTATAAAGGTTATCATCCTTCAAAAAGAAGGAAAATGATCTGAGATGGAAGAAGGTGCCAGAAGGAGGTGATGATCACAATAAGTGGTAAATATGTGGATACCACGATTAACCAATGTCATTGTTCTTTCTTGCCTTGTAAATTCACTCATTCATCTATTTAAGAACACATTTGTTTAAAAACCTATTATGTGCTAAACGCTATACTGGGTGCTAGTGACATTGCAGTGGGGTTTTTACTGCATTTCCACATTACTTGAAAACCCCTCTGGTGTAAACACTCCTGCTATTGACACTTCCTTGATCATTTCCCAGTGCCGTGGAGAAGGGAGAGCGCAATGAGTGAGCTTAGCTTTACAACATGCAAGGTTGTTAGGATAGCTCAAACTTAGTGGGTTTTTTGTTTTGTTGTGTTGTGTTTTAATGTATAGGATTTCTTATTTATTTTTATTTTTTTTAAAGCTTTCAGTTATTTATTTGACAAAGTGACACAGCAAGAGAAGGAACACAAGCAGGAGGATTGGGAGAGGGAGAAGCAGGCTTCCTGCTATGCAAGGAGCCCTATTCAGGGCTCAATCCCAGGACCTTGGGATCGTGACCTAAGCTGAAGGCAGACCCTTAACTGACTGAGTCACACAGGCACCCTCTTTTGTTTTTAAGATAAAGCTACAGTGGCTGGACTTTCCTCTGAGTTACAAATGACACCACTGAGTCAAGGCAAATTTGAATAATCAAGGAGAAAACACTTGTTTCTTCCCTTTTCAACATATAAGAGAATTACAGTGCTCCCTTTACTGAAACCAAGTCAGAATGCTAGGTGTAGAAGTTCCTCAGCAAGAATGTGGACTTGGTAGCTCTATCGTTTGGGAAAAAAGAGGAAAAAAAATGAGGGAGAAGAGCTTTCCAAAGGAATACCTAAGTAAAGAAGCATAGGAAAGAGACCTCAAAATCCAGGGAAAATAGACTATTAACAGACTTACTCTTCCATTTGAAATGTAGAATGATTTAATAGGGGGTGCCTGGGTGGCTCAGTTGGTTAAGCAACCAACTCTTGGTTTTGGCTCAGGTCATGACCTCAGGGCCCTGTGACTGAGCTTCTCGTCAGGCTCCATGCTCAGTGGGGAGCCTACTTCTCTCCTTCTCCTTCTACCACTGCCCCTGTCTTCTCTCTTTCCATCAAATAAATAAATACATCTTTTTAAAAAAAGATTAAAAAAAAGAAATGTAGAATACTTAATAAATAATGATAACTAAGAATTATTGATGCTGGGGCACCTGGGTGGCTCAGTGGGTTAAGCCACTGCCTTCAACTCAGGCCATGATCTCGGGGTCCTGGGATTGAGCCCCACATCGGGCTCTCTGCTCAGCAGGGAGCCTACTTCCTCCTCTCTCTCTGCCTGCCTCTCTGCCTACTTGTGATCTCTCTCTCTGTCAAGGAAATAAAAAAAATTAAAAAAAAAAAGAATTATTGATGCTAAATATATACCAGCACTGTTCTAAGCAGTTACATGTTTGAGGATTATACCTGGACCCTCGCTAATAATAGAGAGTAAATGAATTAATATGTGTAAATTGTTTAAGACAATGCCTTATACATAATAAGTACAAGATACTATTATTTTGATATTTAATCTTTACAACAACCTTGTGACATAGGTACTAACAGCATACCCATTTTAGAGAATCTTAGGTTGGTTTCCTAGAAGCAGATCCTGAAACAAGGATTAAATATGCATGATTTATTGAGGAAGGGCCTTTCAAGATGACCCTGTTAGGAAAAGAGGTGAAACATGATAAGAAACAAAAAAAGATCAAGTAAGAATGGATCTTAGAAAATCTCAGCCTTGGTCTGATTCATACAGAGAGGTCCCTAGAGTTCAAAGCATAAACCATAAAATTAGCTCCCACTTTACAGAAGAGTGGCAGCTTTCTGTATCCCTGTATTGGGATATGGTGGGGTATAACTTCCCCAGCTCCCTGTAGTGCGAACTCTACAGAGGGACAGCTGTAATCCTTAGTAGCCACAGGTAATTTGCAGGTCTGGGGATGAGGGTGAGTAAAGGGTATCTGGACGGGGCACCTAAGCAGCATATACCATAGCTGGCAAATGGCAAAGCGAGTCTGTCTCAGGGCCATGCTTTTAATGTCTCCTTATATTGCCTCTTAAAAAGTCAAAAGGAAAACGGCAAATGGAGATATATGTGACAGACAAACAGTTAATACTAAATACTTATATTTAAAGAGCTCTTATAATGGAACAACCCAACAGAAAAAATGGCAACAACTCAATAGAAAGGCAAACGACCGGCGCCTGGGTGGCTCAGTTGGTTGAGCAACTGCCTTCGGCTCAGGTCATGATCCTTGAGTTCCGGGATCGAGTCCCACATCGGGCTCCCAGCTCCACGGGGAGTCTGCTTCTTCCTCTAACCTTCTCTCCTCTCATGCTCTCTCTCACTTTCTCTGTCTCTCAAATAAATAAATAAAATAAATTTTAAAAAAAGAAAGGCAAAGGACAAGGACTAGCACTTTACAATGGAATTTTAAGAGACCACAATAAGCCCACATATGAACTTCAGCTTCACTAGTTTTTAAATATATTCAAATTTAAATAGGATACTTTTTTTTTTTTTTTTTTGCCTACCAGATTGTAGATGAAAAAGAATGATAATACTCAATGTTGTTGAGGATATGATGAAACTAATTCTCTCACATGTTGCTGTTGGGGCTAGGAATTGGTATGATGATTTTTTTTTTAAAGATTTTATTTATTTGAGATAGAGACAGTGAGAGAGAGCATGAGAGGGGAGAAGGTCAGAGGGAGAAGCAGACTCTCCGTAGAGCCGGGAGCCCGATGTGGGACTCGATCCCAGGACCCTGGGATCATGACCTGAGCCGAAGGCAGTCGCTTAACCAACTAAGCCACCCAGGTGCCCTGGTATGACGATTTTGAGGGGAGATTTTATAATATATATCAAAAGCTTCAGTACCACTTGACCAAGTAATTCCATTTTTAAGGACTTTACCTACATAAATGATCAGACAAGTGGTGCAAAACAAATGTACCAGATGTTCATCACATTCATCACACAATCATTTACAATATGGAAACATTAGACACAATTTGTATCCCCAGAGATTAGGGAAAACAGTACTTGTTCATCCATACAATGAAATATTACACAGTCATTAAAAATGATGGCTTAATACACAGTCTACACAGGGAATCACCATACACAAAACCATTCCTTCAAGTTTAGAAGAATTAACTGTTCTGCTTAATTCATAGAAACAAACACAGAACATCTGGCAAAATGAAGAGAGGAGTGGATACACTCAGAACATCAACAAAGAAATAAAAATATAAAAGAACCCATCTGAATTAAAGAACACAATAACTAAAATGAAAAATACATCAGAGGAAATCAGTTGTAGATCAGAGGATACAGAAGAACAGATCAGTGATCTGAAAGACAGAGTAATGGAAAGCACCCAAACTGAACAGCAAAAAAGGAAAAAAACAAAAAACAAAAAATGAGGAGGTTAGGTTAGAGGATCTCTTAGATAACATCAAGTAAACAAACATTTGCATTATATGGGTGCTGGAAGGAGAAGAGGGAAAGAATGGGGCAGAAAACTTATCTGAAGAAGTAATAGCTTAAAACTTCCCTAACCTGGGGAGAAGAACAGATATCAAGATTCAGGAAGCACAGAGAGTTCCAGACAAGATGAAACCAAGAAGATCTACACCCTTACACATAACACTTTAAAAAATATATCTATAAAATTAGTTATGGGGACTCACAAAATAAAAAGATGTGAAATATGACAACATACACATAAAATGTGGTAGGAGGAGTAAAAATGAAGTTCTTTTAGAATATGTTTGACTTTAAGTGACCATCGACTTAATACAGACTGCTATATACTTAGGATATTATGTATAAACCTCATGGTAGCCACAAACCAAAAGCCTATAATAGACACCCTAAAAATAAAGAGGAAGAAAGCCAAGTATAGCACTAAAGAAAGTCATCAATCACAAGGAAAGAAGAGCAAGAGAAGAAAAAGGAACAGGACACTTTGTAGTGTTGCTTTTGTAAGCAACCAGAAAACAATGAACAAAATGGCAATAAGTACATGCCTATTAATAATTGCTTTAAAAATAAGTGGTCTAAATTCTCCAGTCAAAAGATAGAGGGTGATGGCAAGGATGAAAAATTAAGACCCACCTAGCCACCTATATACCACCTTTATACTGCATACAAGAGATTCAGTTCAGACCTAAAAACAGACTGAAAGTGAAGGGATGGAAAAAGATAGTCCATGTAATGGAAACAAGAAAAAAAAGAAAAAGAAGAGCCCGGGTAGCAATACTTACATCATATAAAATGAACTTCATTTTTTATTTTTTGACATATTTAAAATTAAAATCCAATAATCATATAAAATAAACTTTAAAACAAAGACTGCATAGGAACTGGGTGGTTCAGTTGGTTAAGTGCCTGACTCTCAATTTTGGCTCAGGTCATGATCTCAGGATCATGAGATAGAGCCCTGCATTAGGTGCCCCGCTCAGTGGAGAGTCTGCTTGAGATTCTCTCTCTCCCTTTCCCTCTGTCCTGCCTCTCTGCTCTCTCTCGTTTTCAAATAAATAAATATATCTTAAAAAAAAAACCTCTCTCTCCTCTCTCCCCCACCCTCTCTTTTAAAAAAGAAAAAAGAAAAAAACCCATCAAAGACTACAGCAAGAGACAAATAAAGGTATTACATAATGATCAATCAAACAAGAGGATATAGCAATTGTAAATCTGCACTTAACATTAGAGCAACTAAATACATAAAGCAAATATTAATACACATAAAGGGAAAAATTGACAGTAAATGCAATAATAGTAGGAGACTTTAACACCACATTTACATCAATGAATAGATTATCCAGGCAGGAAATAAGGAAATTGTGTCTTTGAATGACATAATAGGTCAGATGAACTTAACAAATATATGCAGAACATTCCCTCCAAAAACAACAGAATACATATTCTTTTCAAGTGCACATGGAAGATTCTCCAGGATAGATCACATGTTAGGTGACAAAACAAGTCTCAATAAATTTAAGGAGCATTAACTCATATCAAGTATCTTTTCTGACCACAATGGCACGAAACTAGAAATCGATCACAAGAAAAAACTGGAAACAATACAAACACATGAAGACTAAAACAACATGCTACTAAGCAACCAAAGAGTCAATGAAGAAATCGAAGGAAATTAAAAAATACAAGGAGATGAATGAAAATGAAAATACAACAGTCCAAAATCTTTGGGATGCAGCAAAACAGATCAAAGTGGGGAATTTATAGTGATACAAGCCTACCACAAAAAAAAAAGGACGACCTTTAGCAATCTAACTTTACACATAAAGTAACTAGAAAAAGAAGACTGAACCCCAAACTTACTAAAAGGAGGGAAATTATCAGAGCAGAATTAGAGGCTCCCCAGTTGGCTTGGTTGGTTAGGCATCTGACTCTTGATTTTGACTCAGGTCATGATCTCAGGGTTGTGAAATGGAGCCCCATGTTGGGCTTTGCTCAGCGGGGAGTCTGCTTGAGATTCACTCCCTCTGTCCTTTTCTCCTCAAATAAATAAAATCTTTTTTTTAAGTCAGAGCAGAATTAAATGAAATAGACACACACAAAAGAAAGAAAAGATCAATGAAAGCAAGATCCAGCTCTTTGAGAAGAAACAAAATTGATAAGCATTTAGCAAGATTCATCAAGAAAAAAAGAGAGAGGAACTCAATAAATAAAATCAAAAATGAAAAAGGAGGCATAACAAGCAACACAGCAGAAGTGCAAAGGATTCTAAGACTACAATGAAAAATTACATGACAACAAACTAGACAACCCAGAAGAAATGGATACATTCCTAGGAGCATCCAATCTTCTAAAACAGAATCAGAAAGATATATAAAAGAATCAGAAAGATGTATAAAATCTGAAGAGACTAGTAATGATATTGAATTTATAATCAAAAAACTCCCAACAAACGAAAGACATCTCACACTGACGGATTAGAGTGATTAGATAGATTTAACAATTAATATTGTTAAAATGTCCATACTACCCACAGCAACCTATAGATTCAATGCAATCCCCATCAACATACTAATAGCATTTTTCATAGAACTAGAACAAATAATCCTAAAATGTGTATAGAACCTCAAAAAACCCTGAATAGCCAAAGCAATAATCAGAAAGAAAAATAAAGCTGGAGGTATCACAATCCCAGATTTCAAGATATACTATGAAGCTGTAATAATCAAAACAGTAGGATACTAGCACAAAAATAGACAAATAGATCAATGGCAAAGAATGGAGAGCCCAGAAATAAACCTATGCTTATATATGGCAAATTAATCTATAACAAAGGAGGCAAGAATGTACAATAGGGAAAAGATAGTCTATTCAATAAATGGTGCTGGGAAAACTGAACAACTACTTGCAAAAGAATAAAATTGGATCACTTTCTTAGACCATACATAAAAATAAACAAAAATGGATTAAAAATCTAAATGTGAGACCCAAAACAGTAAAACCCCCAAAAGAAAAGATAGGCAGTAATCTCTTAGATATTAATCTTAGCAACATTTTTCTAAATATGTCATCTTAGACAAGGGAAACAAAAGCAAAAATAAGCTATTGGGATTACACAAAAATGAAAAGTTTTTTGCACAGAGAAGCCATCAACAAAATAAAAAAGCAACCTACTGAATAGAAGAAGATATTTGCAAATGATACATCCAAAAAGGGATTGCTATCTAAAATATACAAAGAACTTATACAACTCATCATCAAAAAAACCCAAATAATCTAATTAAAAATGAGCAGAGGAACTGAATAGACACTTTTTTCCAAGGAAGACCTACAAATGGCCAACAGACATGAAAAAATGCTCAACATCACTAATCATCAGGGAAATGCAAATCAAAACCACAATGAGATATCACCTCATGTGAATCAGAATGGCTAGTATCAAAAAGACAAGAAATAACAAGTGTTGGTGAGGACATAGAGAAAAAGGAACACTTGTCCACTGTTGGTGGGAATATAAAGTGGTGCAGTCACTGTGGAAAACAGTATAGGGGTTCCTCAAAAAATTAAAAGTAGAAATACCATATGCTCCAGTAATTCCACTACTGGGTATTTACCCAAAGAAAATGAAAATGAAAACACAGTTTAAAAAGATATATGCACCCCTGTATTTATTGCAGCATTATTTGCAATAGCCAAGATACGTAAGTAATTCAACTGTCCATCAGTAGATGAATGGGTAAGATTACAGAGAGAGAGAGAGTGAGAGAGAGAGAAAAAGAGAGAGAGAGAAAAGAGAGAGAGAGAAAGAGAGAGAGAGAAAGAGAGAGGGAGAGGGAGACAGGGAGAGAAAGAAAGAGAAGAGAATATTACTCAGCTATAAAAAATATAGAGTGCCTGGGTGGCTCAGTCAGTTAAGCATCCAACTCTTGATTTCAGCTCAGGTCATGTTCTCAGGGTTGTAGGATCAAGCCCTGTGTCAGATTCTGTGCTCAGTGGGGAGTCTGCTTGAGATTCTCTCCCTCTTCCCTTGCCCCTCCCCCTGCTCTCTCTCTCTCAAATAAATAAATATATCTTTAAAAAAAACGAGAGCTTGCCATTTGCAACAGTATGAATAGACCTAGAGCATATTATGCCAAGTGAAATAAGTCAGAAAGAGAAAGAAAGACAAATACCTTATGATTTTACTTATATGTGGAATTTAAAAAAAAAAAAACCCAAATGAATAAACAAGCAAACAAAGCAGATACAGACCCATGAATACAGAGAACAAACTGGTGGTTGTCAGAGGGAAGGGTGGGGAGCTATTGAGCAAAAAGGGGTTATGGGGGAGTGGGTGGTACAGGCTTCCTTTTATGGAATGAGTATGTCACAGGAATGAAAGGTACAGCATAGAGAATATAGTTAATGGTATTACAATAGAGTTGTATTGTAACATTTGGTAGCTATACTTGCAGTGAGAAGAGCATAATGTATAAAGTTGTAGGAATCATTATGTTGTACCCTAGAAACTACTGCGTGTCAACTAGACTTCCAAAAAAAAGATGGCGTAGATGTATACTGGTTGACATAGATACGATAGATTGGATTGAGTTCTTTAAGGAGCACTTAGAAAACACTATATTAACATTTTCTAACACATTTCACAATGAACATGTATTATTTTTTGTAATAAGAAAAAACTAGTCATATTGTGGATTATAGATAAATGAGCAAAGAACTGAGATAATTCACAAACAAATAAAAGAGACCAATATATATATGAAAAATGTCCAACCTTACCAGTCTTCAAAATGCGGCAAATTGAAACATTGAAATACCCTTTTTTTTTACTTGACAAAGATTTCTTTAAAATGTTGCTGTTCAGTGTTACAGAGCATGTGAAATATTACTGCCATGTTGCTGGTGAGAATATAAGCTTGTACAGACTTTTTGAAATCAATATTAGGAACATTAAAATTTTTATACTTGTCCTAATACTTTCCCACCTAGAAATTTATCCCAAGGAAATAATTTAAAGTATAGGTAAGGATGTTTACTGTTATGTCATTAAAAAATATTGAAAACTGGAGATAATCTGAATGTCTGTTGTTGGGAAAATGATTAATTTCAGTGTAGCCATGTAGTGGATTTAACTATTAAAAACAGACATTTACTTCAAAGTATAAGAACATGAGGAAATGTTCTTTATGTCCAGTGAAAAAAATGCATGTTGCAGAGTTGCTTATTTATTATGATCCCAACTATAGAAAACATATTTAGTAAACACTAGAAAGAATTATGCTGAAGCCATCTGAGTCCGGACATTTCTGTACTTTTCCCATTTTATACAATAAGCTAAAAGCATAAAGCAATAAAAAAAAGGTTAAAACTAAGAAAAAATACCATGGATCTGAATATTTGCCCATAAGTGTGCTCTCTGTTCCTTCCTTTTGGTGGCTTTCTAGAAAAAAATTTTAAAATACATAGAAACAATTAAAAAATACATAGATATGAAACAGGGGTAAATAGGGGTGAGGAGATAACAGTTTAGGAGTTTGGCTGGGTGAGGGAATCTGCCTAAATAGGGTGGCTAATCGTTCTTGGACTGAGAGCATTCCAGGATGCAGAACTTTCTACTTTAAATCCAAGACAGGAACTGGTAAAGGCAGGTGAGCCTATCACAAAGAAGACAGGTTTAAGAAGCCTGTCTGAGAAAGAGAAGCACGTAAGTAGTTCAAGACTTTACCAGTTTTCTAATGTTGAAGTGGTCAATATTACTGCTTCACAGTAGATCTGGAGGCTGCCTGTTAGCAAGGCCATCAAGTGCTTTTAATTCATGCGGTGTCATGTACAAAAGAAGTTGCACAATGAAACTTACTTTCTACCCTGTTATTCCAAATATCACTTAGTAGGGTGGATTACTTAGAAAGGAGGTGGGACTCTCATGATTATCCTGGCAATCTCTTGCATGTTGAACTTCTAAGAGTCTGTTTGCCTCTAGGATAACATGCATACGCAAATGTTCTCCTCTGAAGATTATACCCATTATTTTATGACGCTTTTATCAGTCTTAATTATGGGATTGCAGATGTGCCCAGAGGTTCCCTTGATGGCAAATCATACTAATGTAAATTGTGGTCTTTTAGAACTCTTTCTACTTTAGTGGCTAGACTCCACCTCAGATAGGTGTCAGTCACCCTCCCCCAAGTGTGGGGGGGCATCAGTAGGACCTCAGTGAGACTGTGTGTCAGAGACATAAAGGACTAAGTAGCTTTTTAGAGGTGCCTCACTTCCTGGTTAGCTCACATTCCTTCCATGAAATCGGGTATAGTCATCCTACATATACTTGCTAGCTTGCTGGAAGGATTATGAAGAGTAGGTCCTTCAAGAATATTGAGCAACACTCCATACCAATGTCTGTGAGTTTGCTTCATTGCTTCTACTCATCACCCATTACAACCGCTTACCCCCTGACCACAGGCTTTAAGACACTTGTGAGTCTTGGGATGCCTGGGTGGCTCAGTCGGTTAAGTGTCTGCCTTTGACTGAGATCTTGATCCCATGGTCCTGGGATTGACTCCTGCATCTGAGACTCCCTGCTCAGTGGGGAACCAGCTTCTCCCCCTCCCTTCCACTCCACCTGCTTGTGCTCTATCTCTGACAAATAAATAAAATCTAAAAAAAAAAAAAGACATTTATGAGTCCCTTAAATCCATTTTGAAGGCTTATAGAAGTTCTCTTCATCAAGCTAGGCTAAAGGTTTTTCAGTCCAGCTTCCTCAATTACATTTCTACATTTACATGCCCTTCCCTTAGGGGAAGAGGAGGGTGAGAGAGAAAGAAGATTTGACGTTTATTGAACACCTTCCATGTGCCAGACACTGAGCAAGAGATTCTGTATATTTCTGTTGTTTAAGTACCACAAACATCCTTTATACCCATTTTGTGGATGAGGAAACCGAGGTGCAAATCACTTAGATAACTTATTCAAGTTCCTCAATTAATAAGGAGCAGAGCTAAGAGTCTGGTTTATAAAAATGCAAGCTCTTTCCACCCTCCTCAAACAGCCAAATGGGACTTCCTCTCTGCTTGCCTTTCTCCTTCCCCCCCTTCCCTCCTCTCCTTTCTCTCCTTCCTTCTGCCAATATTTTAGAATTGTAAAAGGCTATTAGAGAGAGATACACAGAATGCTCTGAAAGCTTCTATCAAGGGAAACAGGCCTCATATAGTAGGCGACAGAAGGTTCTAGAGGAAATGACATACTAAGGAATGAGTAAGAAATAACCAGGTAGAGGGAAGAAGGTGGAGTGGCCACTTTGGGCAGAGTCAGCTGCATGAAGTGAAGGCCCCAATGTATGAAGGCGACCGGGTATCTGGGGAACAAGAGATGAAGTGCAGACAGTAGGAGGGAGGAGTGAAACTTGGTGGGTGCAGGAGACAGGGACAAGGAGAGCGAGGGTTTGGAGCTGGGGGAGAACATTCCGGCCCTTCCCTGAATGCACCTCCCCTCATCTGAAGCCCTGAGGAAGAGGAGTATTTTCAGTCTTTACGGAGAAAACATTTTTTTTAAGAGTAGTATTTTTTTAAAGATTTTAAAGATTTTATTCATTTATTTGAGAGAGAGTGAGAGAGAGAGAGAGAGAGAGAGAGCAAGCGAGCAGAAGCCGGGAAAGCAGCAGAGAGAGGGAGAAGCAGACTCCCCGCTGAGCAGAGAGCCCGATGCGAGACTCAATCCCAGAACCCTGGGATCACGACCTGAGCCAAAGGCAGACGCTCAACCAACTGAGCCACTCAGGCGCCCCCTAGAGTAGTTTGTTTTTTTTTTAAATGAAGGCCTTACTGGCACTTTGGAGGTGATCATTCTTTTCACAGGGCTGCTCTGTATCGGGCTCCCACCCCGGTCCCCAGGTCCTAAATGGCAGGAGTGATAACCAAGTCAGGCAGCACAGTGATAACCAAGAACACCCCACAGTTTCTGAAACCCTCTGCAGTGGCCCTGCCTCCTACTGAGAACCACTGCCCTCGTTGGGGTCACAGCTGGTGTCCCTGCCACCAACTTCATGACCGGGATCTCACCCTTCATCTACCAATAGCCCAACTCCTCTTTTGGTGGATGTCCTTCCCTGCAGATACTCTAATGGTTGAGGCTTGTGTCTATGACCACTGGGAGCCTTTCTAATCCCATAACTGTCGAGTCTGCTATACACCAAGGTTGGGAGTACAGACAGGCTGGTGACAGAGACAGAGGTAAAACAATTACTTATAACATGGTGGGGAAAGTGCAGCCCAAGATGCTTGTCCCAGAATTGGAGGTGGCGGAGGAGAAGGTAATGGCCTCTCCTGGCCAAGGAGGCAGAGAGGACAAGCAGCACTTGTTATATGGAGACAGCAAACACAGGTGAGCGCGCACAGCTACGCACAGCTATAAATAGCCTGGCACTGTTGAAGCATGCATTTCAA
This sequence comes from Nasua narica, assembly GCA_028533885.1. Taxonomy (NCBI): domain Eukaryota; kingdom Metazoa; phylum Chordata; class Mammalia; order Carnivora; family Procyonidae; genus Nasua; species Nasua narica. The sequence goes on along the minus strand of CM052798.1, from coordinate 82,540,454 downwards.
GTCCAGGTGTGGCAGGAAGACAGGTTGGAGAGGTAGGCGGCCCACACAGCTCCCAAAGGGCCCCATATGCCAAGCGGAGGAGCTTAGATAATATGCAAAATAAGCTCCCGAATGTGTTCTGCTTGCAAATCTTCAGTCATCCTGAAATGGTAACATCTGAATGAGGCGTATAAAAATTTTCTGAAGATCTATATAGATTAGGTTATTGTAGCAGGACCAAAGTTTCTCTCTGGCTCTTTAACCTCAATTATGGAGCTCTTGTGAGCCTTGGAGGATTTTGAAGTTTCTTTTTATGGAAACTTTTTTTTTTAAGATTTTTTTTTAAGATTTTATTTATTTATTTGACAGAAAGAAAGAGATCACAAATAGGCAGAGAGGCAGGCAGAGGCAGAGGGGGAAGCAGGCTCCCCGCCAAGCAGAGAGCCCGATGCGGGGCTCCATCCCAGGACCCTGAGATCATGACCTGAGCCGAAGGCAAAGGCTTTAACCCACTGAACCTCAGGCGCCCCTATGTTTTTTAACAGCTGTATTGAGCTGCAACTGACATATAATAAATAGCACATAAAGTACACAACTTGTCAAGTTTGATGTTTATATGACATATATATATCTGCAAAATAAGCACCATAATTGATATATCCGTCAATCCCAGGGAGGTGGGTGGGGGATGGGCTAGATGGGGAATGGGCAGTAAGGAGGGCAGTTGTTGGGATGAACTGGGGGTTCTATGTAGGTGGTGAATGAGCCAATTTCTACTCCTGAGACCAATATCGCACTGTGTGTTAACTAATTATAATTTAAATAAAACTGAAAAAATATATATATCCATCAGTACTAAAAACGTTCTTATGCCCCTTGGCAATCCTTCCCCGGACCTGAACCCAACCCCAGGCAACCAGTGACTTGCTTTCTGTCACTATATATTACTTTGCATTTTGTAGAATTTTATATAGACATGGACTTCTTTTTGTGTGTGGCTTATTTCAAATGGCATAATTATTTTGAGATGCCTCCAGGTGGATGCATGCATAAATAGCTATCATTTATGGTTTTTTATTTTTTATTATTTATTTATTTATTTATTTTAAAATATTTTATTTATTTGAGAGAGAGAGAGAGAACGTGAGAGAGGAGAAGGTCAGAGGGAGAAGCAGACTCCCCATGGCGCTGGGAGTCCGATGCGGGACTCGATCCCGGGACTCCAGGATCATGACCTGAGCCAAAGGCAGTCGCCCAACCAACTGAGCCACCCAGGTGCCCCTATTTTTTATTTTTTTAAAATAAATTTTATTTATTTACTTATCTGAGAGTGAGAGCACTCGTGAGTGAGTGGGCAGGGGGAAGGGCTGAGGGGGAGGGCAGAAGGGGAGGGAGAGGGACAAGCAGACTGCACCAAGCATGAGCCCTACAGGGGGCTCGATCTCACAACCTTGAGACCAGGACTCTGAAACCAAGAGTCAGTCACCTAACTGACTGAGCCTCCATTTACTGTTTTTTTAAACCTTCCACTTTTGAAGTATGTCCTCCTATAGTATTTAACTGTATCTCAACAAGTTTGCTCCATGAGATGACAAAGCTCCATTTTAGGAAGGGTTTTGGGCATAACAGGCATAAGAGATACTAGCTGGGGAAGAAATGATGAGGCATAGGTCCTGGTTTTCTAAGAATTCTCCAAAATATAAAGAAGAGTACTGTGATAAGCAAAATAATGACCCCCGAAGTTACCTACATCTTAATCCCTGGAACTGTGAATATGTCACTTTACAGGTCAGAAGAGACTTTGCAGTTGTGATTAAGTTGGAGATTTTGAGGGGAGGAGGTTATCCCGGATTACCTAGGTGGACCCATTTTTGTAATCACAGGGGTCCTGTGATGTGAAAGAGGGAGGTCTGAGGGTCAGAGTCAAAAGGAGACTTGAAGATGGTGGGACACCTGGGTGTCTCAGTTGGTTAAGCATCTGCCTTTGGCTCAGGTCATGATCCTGGGGTTCTGGAATGGAGCCCCGCATCGGGCTCCCTGCGCAGCGCTGAGTCTGCTTCTCCCTCTGCCTGCTGCTCCCCCTGATTGTGTTCTCGTTCTCACTCACTCTGTCTCTCTCTCTGACAAATAAATAAAATCTTCAAAAAGAGAGAGAGATGTGAAGACGTTATGATGTTGGCTTTGAAGATGGAGGAAGGGCTACTGATCAAGGACTGCAGATCACCTTTAGACGCTGGAAAAAGCAAGGCAATGGATTCTCCCCTAAAGCCTCCAGAAGGAACCCAGGCTGCTGACACCTTGGTTTCGCCCCATGGAGACCCATTTTTGGACTTCTGACATCCAGAATTGAAAGATAATAAATTGTGTTGTCTTAAGTCACTAAGTGTGGGACAATTGGCTACAGCAGGAATAGCAAATTAATTACCAATGCTGTGTGGATGTATGGATATATGTATGGATGTATCAAGTCTGACCACTTCTATTTCTTCCTCCACTTTGTGACACGTGGTCTCATAGGAGCAGAAGCAAGTTGGCTTTGGAATCAGACTGAGCTGTCCTAGCTGCTGCACTGAGCTTGTTTCCTTCGCCTACAGCAGGGATGATAGATTATTTATCTCAGGGGCCATGGAGAGGATTGCGGAGATGAAATACACAAAGGGCCCAGCACAGAGTGTGCCCTCCATAAACCTTGCTTTCTTCACTTTCCACCTAATACTAGAATCCAAGGGACTAAATCCTTGCTGCTAGTGTCCCTTTGTGTAGTTCTGGCTGAATTGCTTTCTCTCTTTCAATCTGTTGAGGTTAAGGGGAAATACTTATTAAGTCTCTGAGAGTATTTAGTTTAGTGTAAGTGGCTAGATACTCTTGGTTAGAAAGTGTTATTTAGCTGCAAAGCACTGTTATCTTTTAAGGAGGTAATTATTTGCTGTCCTAAATTGTTTAGCCCTGTCTTGAGTTTCCATTTCTGAGATGATGACATTGCTTGAGTGGTGAAGAAATACTTCATCTGGGTATTGTGTGCGTTAATTAATGTTTATGAAGCCTCCACAAGCCACTCATAATAGGCTGGACACTGAGCATTATTTTCCTTTCGTATGGCTCTCACTTCTAGGATCTTAATCGAGCAAGCAAAACTGTCCAATAAAAATTGGCATTTCAGCATTAGAGTAGGTAATATTTACATCATAGTCATGCTGGGGAGAGTCTCTGGGCTTTTTATAAAGAAAGGTGTTAAGGAAGTAGTACTATTATTTTTCTACAGGAACATAATTTATATTCTAGCCCATCTTATCTCTGGGGGTTGCCAAACTTAAGCAAGAAAGTTTAGGGAATGGGGCGCCTGGGTGGCTCAGTGGGTTGGGCTTCTGCCTTTGGCTCAGGTTGTGACCTCAGGGTCCTCGGATTGAGCCCTGCATCAGGCTCTCTGCTCGGCGGGGAGCCTGCTTCCCCCTCTCCCTCTGCCTGCCTCTCTGCCTACTTGTGTTCTCTCTCTCTGTGTCAAATAAATAAATAAAATCTTTTTTTTTTTTAAAAAAGAAAGTTTAGGGAAAAGACAAGTTTGTTTGTTTGTTTAATTACACTTCTTTAAATCAATGTTCTTTAAATTTTGTGATTAGAATTATTTTTAGGAATTCAATTGGCAGGCGTTTTCCATTTCCAAAGCACATCAAAGGTCTGTGGCTTACAGCATAAATTAGACAATCCAAGATGACCACATGGTTATGTCAATGGGAAAACTGGATGAAGAGACAGCATTGACCCCAAAGGAACGAGAACACCAAACAAAGGCTGCTGGTAAAACACAGGGAAGAAACTTCTCCAGATACTAGTTCACTCCCAGTTTCGAAAGCTTTTTGCTTGGAATTTTCAAATAGTTTCAGGATAAATAATTTGTAACAGGTGGTCCTCAGATTCAGGTACACTTACCAAAGGCCTATATCTGCAAGATAGGCTGTAAATAATACACCCATATGGGTCTCAAGGGAGCACTGGGTTGATTTGTTGTCCCAACACAGTGTCTCCCTTCTGCCACCCAATGACAGGAGGAAACCAGACGGCCACGATGAAAGGTATATGGTTACAGCAATAGACATTGCTTTTGTTGGGACCCGCATTTCTGAGATAAAGTTAGCTGACAGCTTTACCAACATGCAATCAAATGCAGTCATTGCAGAGGGAGCCTGTATCATATCACCTTTGAAAATGCTTGAATCTAGAAACATCATACACTGGATACAAAATCCATGAATACCTGGTCTCTGGGCGTGGCCTAGGACGTATTATTCTGAACCACCTCCTATTTGTCCTCGCAGGTAAATAGACATCTTGACCTAGAAATAGAGGGAGAGAATTTGAAATAAAAAGGGTCAAACGAAGTATTTTTGAATGCTCTTAAAAGACCACACACACACACACACACACACAGAGTTTAGACCACATCAGAAGTTCCTTAGGTAGTCTTCCAAGTTAAATTCTTGCAATTGAAGGAACATGGAAGAAGCAGGCACACCATGATTTGGATGCACAGTTTTTGTTCTATTATTTAATGCAGCCAACTTCCTACTGTTGAAAAAAAGAAAGATGATTTAGAATGAAAGGATTCCTCCTCTGTATTGTTCACAGGTTCACTCCGTGATGTCCAGAGACCCCCAAGGTGGAGGTGAGTTTTCTATTTCGACTGCTATTGTCTTACCTCTTTGTGTTGACTGCGGCTTGTGTTGGGTGAAGGCTTAGAGCACCATATTGCTCCAGGCCATACAATATACTGTTGCAGAAGTGCCTGCCTGGCTCAGACAGTAGAGCATGTGACTCTTGATCTCAGCGTTGTGAGTTCGAACCCCACATTGGGTGTAGAGATTACTTAAAAATATATATATATTTTTAAAGATTTTATTTTTTTATTTACTTGAGAGAGGGAAAGAGAGTAGGAGGAGGGGCAGAGGGGGAGGGAGAGAGAGAATCTCTAGCAGACTCTCTGCTGAGCCCAATGTGGGGCTTGATCTCGTGACCCCTGAGATTATGACCTGAGCCAAAATCAAGAGTCAGACACTTAACCAACTGAGTCACCCAGGTGCCCCCAAAATAAAAAATCTTTTAAAAAAAGATTTTATTTGTTTATTTGAGAGAGAGAGAGAGAGAGAGCGCGAGTGCATGAGTGGGGGCATGGGGGAGAGGGAGAGGGAGAAGCAGACTCTTTGCTGAGCAGGGAGCCTGACTTGGGACTCCATCCCAGGACCCTGAGATGATAACCAGAGCTGAGGGCAGATGCTTAACCGGCTGAGCCACCCAGGCACCGCAATAAAAAAAAAAAAAATCTTAAGAAAAAAATCACTGGATCATGAACTTATGGCTTCTAACTATAACCTATTCATATTCTTCCTGACACACGTATAAAGGAGGAAGAAGGATTTAGATCTAACAGTCAACTATTTTTATTACACTTCATAGGACTGATTTTAGAAGAGTGGGATTCAAGACTTGAGTATTAAGTGGTTCATACTTTAGTGGAGGGCATCTTGCCAGGGTGTGTCGAAACAATGTGTGCTCTCTCCTCTGCCTCTGGGTCATAGCCTGTCTGGCAATGAGTGAAGGTCTAAACACAGAACGGAAGGTATTAGGGATGACGTTAAGTGACTGTCACAGGCACATGGTCCCAGTTTTCCTTTAAAGATGGAAATAATCCTCCAGTATAGAACATGATACATAACATTGTATTACCACTAAATGGGCTTAGTGAATAGAACGAACATCACCTACTACCCAGAAACAATGACTCACTGACCCTTCTTGACCTCTAATCACTAAGGACTTTTGATTTTACCCTTATACAGACATTCTTAACTGATTCCACCAGATCCCTAGTCATCCCAACCATGGTTACCTTCTCTTAAACTAGCGAAATTAGTGAGCATAAGTCAGCACTTCAACACCAGATTCAGACCTTATAAAAAAGTAAACCACACAGGATGGCAGCATGGTGAGCTCCCTTGCTCAGGGCCCAGCCCAGTTTTCACAGGGCTGGCTGGGTCTCCGGGACGTGCGAGCCTCATCTGCTCAGAGTTCAGGGTGATTTGTGAGCTATTGCTGAGCACATAATGGTCAGTGTAGCCACATAAGCAGTCATGGCCCTAAATGTATTCACCTGAACTCAGTAAATCAAATTGGGTCTACAGAAAGGTTCTGTTGGGTTCTGACCAGAATCTCTTTGGATTCACTGTTGGATTCCAAGATCGAGCTGGGTTTTGACATGAGAAGATATTCCAGTTCCTTCCAGCTACCTGTAAGAGGCCCTATAATTATAATGCTAAGGATGTAAATTATCCTTTCACAGACAAAATCCTTTTGATATTCGGTACACACACATACACATACACACACATCAGTAATAATAACAATAATAACAAGAGAAGCTGTTTTCCCATGTCTAATGAGAGAGTTCCTCAGGCTTCTGGCTTACCTTGGTAGTCTCTCTTCTTTTCTTTTTCTTAGCAAAAATTAAATTTGATCAGTTTAAGTGGGATGATATTTGAGAAACTACGGTACAGCTAACAAAGGGTCTTTTTTTCCTTAGCAAAAAGGGCTTAGAGGTCAACAAGGAGCATCTCGAGAACAAAGAAGGAATGAGGATGAGTTTAGGGGTGTAGCTTGGGTCACTAAAAGTCCTGCAAAACAAGAATTCATCATTCTTTTCTCTCTTCTCTGTAGGCACTTAAAGATAGGTTTTTTGTTTTCCCTCAGAAAAGTCTTTTTTATTGAGGTATATTTGACACATAGTATCGTGTAATTTTAAAGTGTACATGTGTTAATTTGATACATTTATATATTGTAATATGACTGCCACTGAAGTGATAATTAGTACCTCTATCATATTACACAATTATTATTTCTCTCTAGTGGTTGGAATAATTAAGTTCTAGTCTCTTAGCAAGTTTTATGATTATAATACAATATTGTTGTCTGTATTTACTATGCTGTGCATTAGAGCTCTAGCACTTATTTATTATTCATTGAAAATTTACACCCTTAAACAACATCTCTCCTATCCCACCAGCCCCCATCCCTTAGTAACCACCATTTTACTCTCTGTATTTAGAAGTGCGGCTCTTAAAGATTCTTCATCTAAGTGATATTATTCAGTATTTGTCTCTCTGATTGACTTATTTCAGTTAGTATAATGTGCTCAAGGTCCATGGATGTTGTTGCAAATGGAAGGATGTCCTTCTCCCTCATTTTCTTTATCCACTCATTCATTGATGGGCACTTAGGTTGTTCCCATTTCTTGGCTATAGTGTATAATGCTGCAATAAACGTGGAAGTGCATATATCTCTTTGGTATCCTCTTTTCATTTTCTTTATGTATATACCCAGAAGTAGAATTGCTGGATCATATGGTAGATCTATTTTTAATTTTTTTTGAAGAACCTCCACATTGTTTTCCAAATGGCTGAACCAATTTACATTCCCACCAGCAGTGTTACACGGGTTCTCTTTTCTCCACATCCTCTCCAACCTCTCCACATCCTCGCCTGTCTTCTTGATGATAGCCATTCTAACAGGTGTTAGACAGATATCTCATTGTGATTTTTATTTGCATTTCCCTGATGATGAGTGATGTTGAATATCTTTTCATGTATCTGTTGGTCATTTGGATGTCTTAGATACAATCTACTTCAATTTATTTAGTAATAGTTTTCACCATCAAACAACATATTCATTTATAGGTAGATTTTTAAAATAGCTTAAAACTCATACAGAGATATATCTCAGGTAGGCTAAGACTCTCCCCACAAAATGAGTACCCAGCCTTTCGTATCTGGGCACTCGTCAGTATTCCAACACTGAGCTTGTTTTTTTCATTTTTAAACTACCACTTATTGAATGCTTACTCGATGCCAAACACTATGCCAAGAGCTTTACATGCATTATCTCATGTTCTTCTAGTAATTCTATGAACTAGGTATTATTCTGATTTTTCAGAAGAGGAAACTAAGACTCAGAAAAATTAAGTAACCTGCCTGAGGGCATATAGCTAATGAGTAGAGAAGCTGGAATTCACATCTACGTCTCTCAATTTTTGCTTTCCCACTGTGCTTTTGACTTTCCTGGGAAGCATTTTCCCTTGTTCTTCAATTTGGGTTGGACTAGCCTAAAATTCTGTTCATGAAGATATACCTCACTTTACCATGAATATTAGGCACTAAATAATGTAAAATAATTCTGCAGTGTTTCTTTTTCTTCTCTTTCTCCCATCCTCCTACTCTCCCTATTTCTTCCTTCCCCTCTTCTTCCTCTTCCCCTTCTTCCCTTCTTCTCTCTCCCTTGATTCCCTCCCCCCCACTTTAAACAAAATATCTTTTTGATTTGAGTAACATTGGCACATATCTACAAATTAAGATTTAGAACAATGTTCTGTAGACGTCTTTACCACATTTAGTTTGTACTCCTTTTTTTGAGCTCATTTTTTGGGGGTCATATAAAACATACTATTTTAGATTTTCAGGTTATCTAATAAACCACGAGTTCACAGACTCATAAAAATTTAGAGGGGGAGACAGCTTCAGAGAGCCACTCATCCAACCCTGTCATTATATGGGCAAGGGACGCAGCTGGTGGCGGCAGGCCCCCTAGTTGAGTCAGGGCCTCAGTTACTCCACCTAAAACTGGAGGAAATCTTACTGCTTCTAAGGAGTTGTTCCAAAAGTTTGCAAATCAAGAGGAGATATCTAAATGGGTGTTTTCAAGTTTGTTTAAAAGAAAGAAAGACTGATACCAAATGGCAGATGGTTTTGCTCTGACCATTTTCAGGAGTACCCCTAAGACACATGCTACCACTAGGCTGTGGCAACCAGTCGGGACTGCCTAGAGCAAGGTAGCCTGTCCCAACTCGCTCCCGCCTGGGTTTTAATCGGAAGAGGCTTGGCAACATACTGGCCTCCAGGTGTCCAAAAGGACTTCTCGTTCCTTGATCAGATTTCTATTAGTCCTTCTTTGCCTTTCTTTAACATATAAGAGAAAATCAGGAGAAGGGGCCAGGAATGTCTGGAGGGACAGAAGAAAAAGCCCAGAACAGAGAAGGCTGGTGGCTGTCTTTAAGCTGAGCCAGCTTTCAGGAGCACACGATGTGGAGGCCTGTCAGTCATGTGTGGACAAGTGACAGCCCTGGCATTTTAATATAGCAATTCTTCAATTGCAGCCTAAGCTCCTATTGTGGGAGAATCAATAAATTCCAAATAGCATTTCCAAGGAGAGATTGATAAATATTTGGTCATTAACTAGAGTCCAAATTCCCCCTCAAAATTTGATGAATAAAAAAATGTAAAACCTCCTCCCAACTTTTTTTTTTCTTTATTCCTTGTTTATATACCACTTGGCTGAGCATTTTTGCCTTACGTTTGTTAAATGAAAAGCATCTGTTTTGTTCTGGCATAAACAGCAATATAAGCATAGTTTCATACGTTATTCCAATATATTTAACAATGAGGTTCTTCTCATTTCGCACAGAATAGGACACACAATGAGAACAATCAATGAAAACCAGAAGATCTACTATTGTAATTAAAAGCATCAAGAATAGGCAAGGGACAAAGAAGGTCAGGCTGCATATACATGGACAAAGCCAATTTCTCAGAAGATACAACTTCAAAAAAACAGAAAGATTTGCCTTATGATGGGGATTTCTCCCAAATTAAGATAAACAAAGATTACAATTTTACCTCAAAGAATGACATCCTTGATGTTTCAAATCAAATTCCTTTAACAGTAGATGCCCTTCAAGAAAAAGCTACATATAAAGAGACTTGCAGACATGTGGATGCGGCCATTACTCTGGGTAAAATGACTAAAGCTGTTATCAACAAAGACTATGATAAAGAGATACAATCCACCACCAATCATGGGACTCCAGCTAATGAAAGAGTCCCTTCAAAATCAAACATTTCTGATATTTTACTCCATCATCTTTCCAATGAGGAATTCTTAAACGGTCAAGACATTAATTGTGAAACTCTCCCAGAGATTTCTAATGCTGATAGTTCTGATGAAACTATTATTAAAAATATTACTTTGTGCCACGTTAAGAATTCTTGGCCAAAAGAACAAACCCCAGAACTCACAGACCAACTGAGCCCCCAAACGGGTGGTGAAAACAGCAATACACCCTGTATTTCTCTAACTGTGATAGAAGAAAACACCTCTGATTTAGAAGCTGCTGGAGAGAGCAGCCATCAAGAAACTTCACATTTTCTAACTAAAATCAAGAGTCTACGTGATAAACCAAAAAGTTGCCAAGGGCAGCCCCCCCAGAAACTGCAGACTGAAAAAGCAGTTTCAGGCAGTGGGTTCAAATACGGCCGTAGTCTGGTTCATTACCAGTTATCTGATTTCCCTAAAGTTGCTCCCAAAGGGAAAATCCCTAAAAATAAAACAATTAATAAACCACTTACAACAGATAAACCAGCCAGCTTTTCTCCTAAATTGAGAGATAAGTCAGCTATTGTGCAAGATATTTTAGAAAGCATGTCTAGGTCCAACTGTATTGAAAGACAAGGGCAGGAAAAGAAAACGGCTGAACCGGCACAACAGATAGAGGTAAGTGAAAGTAGTCTCCAGGAAATGCATGATCGGGGCACTGCTCCTCCGTATCAGTGTGGGGCTTTGCGAGGAGCATGGAACTGACTTTTAGTCTTTGACCTCTCAGAAGCTCAGTGTGTGTCTTCCTGAGAAGAATCAGGGGCTGGACAAACAACAACACATCATAGAATAAACTCCAAATTCTTTGATCTGGAATTTGAGTTTCCCCATTTTTTCTTTTTTTAGCTCCATCCTACCCTTACAAACTTAACTCTTGTCCCCCAGGAGTCATCTTCAGTGAACTGGCTGGTCCCCAAACTCTCTGGCCCCACACACTCGTACCCTCGGAACTCCTGTGCTACACGGAGCATCCCACCTCTGCTTCTCAAAGACCCACACATTTTCATGGCCTCCTTCAATTCCCCATTGGCTGTGGGACTTTCTGACTGTCCTTCCCACCCCCAGTCACTCCTTCACATCCTCTGATGTTTAGGTTTCTTTTTTTTTTTTTTTAAAGATTTTATTTATTTATTTGACAGAGAGAGATCACAAGTAGGCAGAGAGGCAGGCAGAGAGAGAGGGAGGGGGAAGCAGGCTCACCGCCGAGAAGAGAGCCAGATGTGGGGCTCAATCCCAGGACCCTGAGATCATGACCTGAGCCGAAGGCAGAGGCTTTAACCCACTGAGCCACTCAGGTGCCCCTGATGTTTAGGTTTCTGTCAGAGCCTGCTTTATGTTAGCCTGCTTTGGATCATGACAATTTGGAAATATCCATTGAGTACTCTGGAGACCTGTAATCTTTCTTCATCTTACTATTGCCTAATTCCCTCAGGGGTCTGGCCTCTACCTTCCATATATCACACCCTTGGTTATTAATGCTAAATCAAACAAATTTAGATCTTTAATAAAATTCCAAGCTTCCCATATTGGCAACAATTTAGTAGCAATTTTTTTTAATGCTTACATTGGGATTTTTTTTTTTTTAAGTAATCTCTACACTCAACATGGGGCTTGAACTCACCACCCCAAGATCAAGAGTCTCATGCTCTACCGACTGAGCCAGCCAGCAGCCCCCAAAGACCAAACCTTATTAATGTTTAATTATACGATTTCTCCTTTCCTCCGTTTCCCATCCCCCCCATCAAACTTCCCAACACATTGAGGCTTAGGACCTCATTGATTACTTGAAGTTCAGTAATTAGGTAAATTCACATTAATGATCAAAGTAAACATTTTAGTTCTCTGGCACTTTGCCAGGACAGTATGATCTTTCCCTTAAGCTTTGTACAAAGGGCACCCTGGACTGAACACTCTCTGCCTGTTTCCATTTCCACCCCTTCATGCTTCAGCTCCCTTGTCTTTGAGCTGACCGCTCTCCGGAGCTTGAGCAGAACTCCCCCTGCCCACCCCTCCCCCACCTGAAGCCAACAGCCCGCCTGGCCTTGACCGGTGTGCTTCTCTGTGTCTGACACTGGCAAGTCTCAGGGGTTCCCATTTGGCTTGCAGGAAAACACCCCTGGGGAGGCACAGTCCTCAGTGCCCTGATATTAGGCTCGCCTCTCTCTGGGCAGTGGCAGTCTAAAGCCAGATGTCTGATTTTCTCTAGTCCTGTCGATTAAGGCAGGAGAAGAGACTATCCATCATACAACTGAGATACTCATCATAACCAAAGTCTCTCATAACCCAAGTCTCACCACCGCTGAACGCTCGGGCACGGGCGTGTTTCTGAGCTTTCTGTGTTGAGAACAGTGGGAAGATCCTCAAGGTGAGTCACTCTGGAATTTAAGCTCCTGTCCTGGGAGTCTGTGGTGAGTAAACAATCACTATCTTCACTCACGTTTTGGAGTCATTTAATGCATACAGTTTTATATTATTCTCTAGAGTGTGTCTACTGTGAGCATAGTGTTAGTGAGAGCACCAGCCGCAGAGCTGGTGAGAAGGCCAACGATGGCCCCTGCCCTCAAGGAGCTTATGGTCCAGTTTTGGGAGAAATGTTTCAGAATTCCCTGGTAGTATTAACATGCTAGTAGTAACAGCAGAGATGTCAGGAATGCTTAACCGCGTGCCAGGGCTTATGGCAATACCTAACATTTCATCCTCATAACGAGGAGGATGGTAGGTTCTATTTCTACCCTCATCGTATTGCTGAGGAATTTGAGGTTCACAGTGATGAAGTGTCTTGAGTCACCCAGCAGACAGGTGTCAGCATGGAATTCAACCTCAGCGTCAGGGGCTCAGGTCTTGACACAACTCTGGGTTGTCTCCATGATGACCACAACATTTTGGATCTTTTTGAATAATGGCATTAACAATAAATAACGTTTTTTTTTTTAAGATTTTATGTATTTATTTGACACAGAGAGATAGTGCAAGAGGGACTATAAGCAGGGGGAGTGGGAGAGGGAAAAGCAGGCTTCCCGCTCAATAGGGGGTTCGATCCCAGATCCTGGGATCATGACCTGAGCTGAAGGAAGATGCTCAATGACTGAGCCACCCAGGCGCCCCTAAATAATGTTTTCTTATCCTTTAATCATACAGATGGAGCCCACAATACATATTCACCAAGAACATCTCACAGGTACTAACATTTGATTTGATTATTTTTTTTTAGAGGGAGAGAGAGAGAGAAAGAGGAGATGGGGGAGGAACAGAGGGAGAGGGGGAGAGAGAATCTTAAGCAGGCTCCATATCCAGCCTGGAGCCTGATATGGGGCTGGATTTCACGACCCTGAGATCATGACCTGAGCCAAAATCAAGAGTTGGATGCTTAACTGATTGAACCACCCAGGCGTCCCAGGTACTAACATCTTTAAACCTATTTGATTTAGATAAACTTTTTTTTAAATAACAAATGGTGGTAGTTACCACAGACTTCTGTTTTTAGTACTTAATAAGTCTGCAGTGAAGTTGAGATGAATGGTAGCCAAAACGTATTCTTTCTTATGCAGGAATAGAATCTGAGATGAGTCTCTTTAAGGTGTCATCAATCACTCAGAAAGACCTTTCCCCAAGTTCTTCTTACATATTTCAGAAGATAACCCAAGGGAAACAGATGTGCCAGAAGTTAAAAGAACAGACGGATCAACTGAAGACCAAAGTAATATTTTTAAAGCTTACTATGACAGATAGACGTGACCAAATTCAGACATAAGACATCAAGCCATTAATGAAATATTGCATTTTTTCACTGCAGGTACAAGAGTTTTCCAAAAGCATAGCGCAGGACTCTCCCTATCTTTTACAAGACAAGACTCTGGTAATGAATTTTATCCAGTTTTAAACATCTCTGTTAGGGAATTTGACATGGTAAATACAAATGACTTTACAGCACCATGTTTCCTCTCCATGGGTGGGAGTGGAAATGTTCTGGTGGAAATACTCTGAAGATTAAGGGCAGTGACCCCCAGAGGCCGGGCCTTGTTTCTTACATAAATTTTGCCCTTAATTATTAATGATGAGTTGAATTGAATTAAGATCTTTAATAACATATTGCAAGCTTGATATATTTGGTAACTAGTAGGAAATGTTATTAGCGTTTAACTTACACTATTTCCACGCTACCATCTTCCCATCCCCCTACCCAGCCTCCCAATAGAGTGAGGCTGAGGATCCCATTGGTTATTTGAGGGGGCTTTGTGTTACAGGGGCTGAAACAGCTTAGAATTCTATTTCTATTTGAATTTAACCCTCTCTCATTCTCAGGGGAATCTATTACCTATGGCTATTATTCCTTAGCAGTCACCCCACAATAAATCTGAGACCAAGGAAGTCTTAAGAGAATAACATGTCAGTTAGTATGAAGGTCAAGCCCATCCAGAATTATTGGGTTCGGGGGGATATAGGTTATAAAATTTCCCAGTATTTGACAACTCAATATATAAAACTTTGAAAACTTGAAACTGACCTTAAAGTTGTTTTTCAGATCAAAATCTGTGACTGTCATATTCTTGCTTGTCGTTGCATTTAATCAAATCACTGATTTCTATTGTTAACCACACAGCCTTGTCCATCAGTGCCAGGGTTGTGGGAAGTGGGGGTGGAGCACGGCAATGGGGACAAAGCTGAGACTGCTAGAGCCAGGAATGTGCAGAGTCAAAGTTGCTGTTCAGGCCATCAGGTCAACAACAGGCGATCAGAAGGCGGGTAGTCAGAAGTCCTGAAGTGAAGGGCCACAAAGCTCAGGGCAGGCTGTGCAATAGAAACCAGACAACATAGACAAAATCCAGGAGGACCCAAACGTTAAGGGACACAGTGCAACAGTGCATCATTCATTTGTTCTTCATTTTAATTAAATAACTCGTTCATTCATTCATTCAACAAACACTTATCGGGTACTTCCTATGTCCCAGACTCTGTACCAGGCACTAGGGCTTTGTAGATGAAGAAACAGTTTCAAGTGGCTTACAGTTGCCTAGGAACAGCAGATTGATAAATAGATAAGCAACATGAAGCTCAAGAAATGTTACATATGTTGCTAATGGCAGCTTAGAAGAGGCTCACCCTTGCCAATTGGTGGGCACTTGGGAAAGATCCCTGGAAATGACCGACCTCTGAGCTTGACACTGTAGGATGAATATGTAGGAGACTGGCAAAGTTGGGGCAAAAGGCTCTTCCAAGAAAAGGAATCAGCAGGTGCAATGGCACAGGGGGGCAGAGAGTGCTGACAGTTTGAGGAACTGCAAGGCACTGTAATTGGCCAGATGGAGCTCGAGGTACGTGTGGTGAAGAGAAAGGATGGAAACTAGAGAGGGTGTTAAGGACAACATTACAAAAGACCTTACACCACGCTAAGGAGCTTAGATTTTACCCTGAGGTTGAGTGATGGGATAATAATACTGGAGGATTGAAAGCCAACAAGCGGCGAGCACCCTGGGGGTAAGTCTGTAGCCAGAAAGCCATACTCTAGGTAACAATTTATGAGGCCCTGAACCAAAACTGGCAAGGAGAATGGAGAGGGGAACACATCTAAGAGTTTAACCAAGTGGCAGCAGATTAAGAGGGGTGAATAAAGAAAGGGAGGAGGCTTGGATGAATTTCAGGTTTCTAGCTTGGGCAACCAACATCAGGACTAAAAATGGAAGATCCAGTTCCTAGTGGGTGTGGGAGGCGAGCAGGAGACAAGGCGCCAAGTTCATTCTGAGGTCCTTATAGGACATCTAATTGGAGAGATCTAGTAGGCAATCAGACCAATGGATCTGGGCCTCAGAGGGGTTGTTTGGGCAGAAATGTAAATTTGAGTATAGCTGTGGGTTGAAGCTATGAAGTATATGAGATTGCCTAGGCAATGTACAAAGTAAGCAGTAAAGAAGTCCAAGGAAAGAATCAGCAAACAGGGGCAGGTAAAAGAAGAGGGAGTCAAAGAAGACTGATGAGGAATGACTGGAAAGATCAAGGCAGACCTAAAAGGGGCAGAGCTGTTAAAGCCAAAAGAAAAGAAGAGGGCGTGGCCACAGCACCAGATGTTTAAATAAGGGGGAAAAAAATCAAGAAGTGCGTTGGATTCGGCCACCAAGAGATCATGAAGGACCTTGGGAAACCCAGTTTTAATGAAGTGATAGATCCATTGAAGCTAGATTGCTGAAGTTAAGGAGTGAATGATAAAGGAGATAGCAAAAAAAAATCCAGGCTTTCAGGAACAGGGAGAACACAGACTGTCATTTTTTATTGTATTTTTTTTAAAAAGATGTAATTTATTTGACAGAGCACACACAAGCGGTGGGTAGTGGCAGAGGGAGAGGGAAAAGCAGGCTTCCTGCTGAGCAAGCCTGATTTTGGGGTGCGGGGGTGGGTGGGGCCTGCTCTATCCCAGGACTCCAAGATCATGACCTGAGATGAAGGCAGATGCTTAACCGACTGAGCCACTCAGGCGTCCTGAACACAGATTTTTAAAGGGCTGAGCAAAGCAGAGGTAACTGGTACCCAGCAATGCCTTCTGAGGCTTCGACCCAGAAAGTTTCTCCTTGACTAGGGTATGTGGGGATTCATGCTGGGACAGAGAGGAGAGTCAAAGTGACTCCTGACAGTGTCAGCCTTGGCCTGAGAGTTTCAGGCCCATTTGGTTCAGCACTAGAATGCCAGACAGGGCTAAAACTAACCTCAGAGGGGGAAAAAAAATCTAAAAAAGAAAAGGGGCACCTGGGTGGCTCAGTTATTAAGCATCTGCCTTCAGCTCAGGTCATGATCCCAGAGTCCTGGGATCAAGCCCCGTGTTGGGCTCCCTGCTCAGTGGGAGTCTGCTTCTCCCTCTCCCACTCCCCCTGCTTGTGTTCCCTCTCACTGTCTCTCTCTCTCTCTCTCTGTCAAATAAATACATTTTAAAAATAAAAAAATAAAACTAACTTCAGCAGCACAATAGAATGGAAAGCACTTGGATGTTGGAGCTTTCTAGTTCTAAGTACTAGTTGTACGATCTCAGACATGCAGTGTGTCTTCCCATCTCAGAGTTGCTGTGAGAATTAAAGGAGGTACATTTAGGGCTAGACAACCATGCTCTACCTTCTTCTGAGATACAATACCATTTAAATTCCAAGATCTTAAATTGTAGCTTGTGATTGGCTTTCTCTCTTTCCCCTTTCCTTTGAACACCTAATTCCTTCTCACGGTTTTCACTGCTATCACCATCTAACAATTCCAAGATTACTGGTCCTAACTTCCTATCTCCAGCTCCAAATGTCTGTGTGTATCTTCACTTGGCTCTCCCGCTCTTGCTGAAAATGCTACTGGTCCAACATTGAGAGCTTCATTCAAATCTGTAAGCCTTTTCAGATTCCTCGTTGTAAGTCAGGGGTTTTGCATTCTTTCCGCCTCCCAAGCTAGAAACCTGAGCGTTGTCTGTGAGATCTGCAGTATCCATTGGGGGCCTGGCAGGACCTTGACATTTCACTCCAATGAAGCAACTGAGGAGAATTTAATAAGGCATCATTTTACAACGGTGTGGGCAAGGTTAGGGGAAACTACTAAGGGACAGGGAGCATCTCATAGGAGGAACATGGGGCAGAAGGGATGGAGGAAGAGATTTTCCCTAATTCTACCTAGGGAGAGTAGCTATAGCAGTAGGAGTAGCTGATACAGGCACAAGGACATCAGGGGAAAAAGACCACCCCTCCGTCATCCTTCTTCATTTCTCTCTTCTCCAGTTGTCTTTCATTGGCTGAAACCAATGCAAGGAACAGGCGAGGAAGCCTGTTGATGTAGTCCATTGAAGGTCAGCCTTCTGGCTGGGGCACAGAGAGAGATGGAGGATGAGTCTGGGCAGGGGACATGGAAAACATCTACCACACCTGTCATTTTGTATGCCCTTTGGCCAATGTGTTTCCAAACTTGTTTATTCGTTTTTAATAGTCAGAATTAATCCTGGTGATGATGATCCTGGCACTCAGCATTAACTCCTTTAATTTTCACACTACGAGGCGAGGGCTATTATTATTATCTCAGATGAGAAAACTGAAGTTGAGAGTTCGAGTTGACTAAAATCATACAATTATTAGGTGACAGAGTCTGAACTTGAACCCCGGGGCTTCTGATCCTGTAACCCAGCTGCGCTATCTGCGGTATCTCTCCAGTCATCTGTTCCTTTCCATGTTCATGAATGCTGCCTGGCCCAGGCCCTCCTGAGGATTCTTTAAGCCTGACTTAGGTCTCACTTTTCCTGAGCCAAGGCAAAATCCTCGAATCCAGTCTCTTTTCCCAACTGGAATAAAATCCCTGAGACCAGGGCTTGTTGTGCCTGATATAATTTTGTATCTCTCACACATTTGGCCCAGGGCCCCACACAGACAGGTCTCAGGGAATGTTTAGCTACTGGGGCCGAAGGGCCGAAGCCTCATACATCAAGACCAGACTCTAACCTGCACAGTTTAAGTATCCCTCTGCATGGGGCTGCATGTGTGGACATCTCAAAGACCCATTTGAAGCTCTGGCTAAACTTCCTGATGTTCCTTCCCCATCTCACCATCCAAGGGCCATAGGCTCAAACTCAGGTCCTCTAACGTCAGTCAGTTCCTTGTAAGGTCTGTGTGGCTTCAGACATACCTCCTAGAGCTTCAATTTCCTCCCATATACAGCTGAGATAATAAAATCTAATTTGCAACATTTACAACATGGATGTGTGGATTAAGTAAGACCATGCACGGGAAAGTGCTTCATAAACTACAAATCATTCTGCAAAAGCACAGAGTTATTGATATCCTATTAAGGAAGTTCAGAGGCCCCTGGGTGGGTTCTGGGAGAGAAATCGCATCAGTGTGCTGAAAAAGCTGCTAGGAGGGTATTGTAAATGCGGAGAGGACTCTTGGGTTGTCTGTATTTTAGATGTCAGACTTCGAAACAAAAAAATTGCCAAGAGAAGGATGGTGGCTTCATTTTGAAACTAGCATAGAGTATACATACCCTCCTTGTATCTGGGAGGAAACCAATCAGATGCGGAAGCTTACATGTGTGTGATTCCGGTGACTTTGCTGCTACAGGTCCTGGAGAAACTGCAGGGACATCTTGAACTGCTGGAGCAGGAGTTTCTGGACAGCAAGGAGAAACATCTGACTTTGAAGCAAGTTCACAGGCATGAATCCCCAGCTGTCGGTGACTTTGATCCAGAAAGGTCAGGCTTAAACTGTGTGAGGTGGAGGGGGCAGAGGCGACCTCCTTCAGGTGGGATTCTGATGTGGCTGCTGGCCGAGGGCTTGCACAGCCCCTCTAGGGTCAGCAAAAACTCTGCCACCAGTGAACAGGTGTCACCCCGTGCGACAAGCAGTGTGGAATTCCTGATACATATGAAGTCCTGGGCAGGGCGCTGGCCCAGATGGAGTCCTCGAAATGAATAGTCGTCTCCTGGAGGAGAGATTTTATACTACAGTCTTGTCCTTTGTTGGATGTCAGAATTGGTTCTGAGACTCAGAACCACATGAGAAAACCCTAGAAAGGCTCATATGCTAACCTCAGAGGGCCTTTTTATTTTTTCAGTGTTCCAAGATTCATTGATCATGCACCACACCCAGCACTCCATGCAACATGTGCCCTCCTTATTATCCACCACCAGGCTCACCAAGGGCCTTCTCTCCAAGCTCCTTGTGTCCTGTCCTTCACCCCACTCCTGCCTCTCTTTCCCCCACCTGGTTCTTCTGTCTCCCTCTTTCTCCCCCTTTCTTTCCCAACCACAGACAATTCCAGTGAGGCAGTAGGCCCGAGAGGACCATTGTTAGGCTGGTTAATGTGAGGCCAAAGGTCCCACAAATCCCCCTAAAGGGAAAATGTTAAAGCTTAAAGTCAAAGTGACTTCTGAGTTAGTTCACATTAGAAACTTGGAAGCAAACTCATTGAGGTTTCCAACTGGCCATTTTTTATGGTCCTGCGCTCCTCTTTCTCCAATCCAAATAATTTTAAGATGTATTCCAGGACTCAAGGCTAGGATTGTTTCCATTTAATTTCCTGGTATGAATTAAAAGAATCCATTTAGGAGGCTTAATCTTCGTAAGTTCAGCTCTCTCTATTCATAGCATTTTTTCACATGGAATCATTCTTAAGGCCAGATTAATGGTTTCTATTTTGGCACTAGTGTCCTAGGTATATTTTCCCCCAAAGTACGATTTTTCCTTTTTAAAATGAATGAAATCTCTGTCTACTGTTATTTCAATACTGAGTAATTAGACAGCGAGGATGAGGTTTTAATATTGATTTTTTCCCCCCAAAGGCTTATTTTGTTTTCTGGGAAAAGAAAGATTTCTACATACTTTCACTATTTATTTAAGAACTAATAGAGTAAGGATATTTATTTTCCAAGGAATCCCACTTGTCTGGGCAGTCATTTTAAAGTCAGGCCTCTGTGCACAGCGAGACCAAAGTTATGCAATGCTGTATTTATATCCTAGTTACACCCACAGTGTGCTGGACCCACAATAAATCAAAAGAGTTTCAACTGCAATTATATCCCAGATACAGGAAAAGCTTTCAATGCTGGGGCAAGGGAAGGACCCAGTCTCTCTCAAAACTGAGTTAAAACCAGCTCCGAGCAAGCAAGGCCTGCTCAGTTTAATACTGGTCCTCTTTTTTTTTTTTTTTTTTAAAGATTTTATTTATTTATTTGACAGAGAGAGAGAGAGATCACAAGCAGGCAGAGAGGCAGGCAGAGAGAGAGGGGGAAGCAGGCTCCCTGCTGAGCAGAGAGCCCAATGCGGGGCTTGATCCCAGGACTCTGAGATCATGACCCGGGCTGAAGGCAGAGGCTTTAATCCACTGAGCCACCCAGGCGCCCTAATACTGGTCCTCTTGTCTCACATGGGCATAATGTGGCAATGAGCAGAACCCCATACAATTGTCCAGAACCTTCCAAGTGTTGAATCCAAGGGCCATAGTAGATGGCTTTCTGCAGGGGAAAGAATTCTGCTGATTCATTGACTAATTACTTGTTTAAGTCCCACAATGTGCTCTTATTAAGACCTTCTTATTATTGCCTTTAAAAGGTAATATACAGGGGCACCCGGTGGCTCAGTCATTAGGCATCTGCCTTCAGCTCAGGTCATGATCCCGGGGTCCTGGGATCGAGCCCTGCGTCGGGCTCCCTTCTCTGCAGGAAGTCTGCTTCTCCCTCTCCCACTCCCTCTGCTTGTGTTATGTTTCTTTCTGTCTCTCTCTCTCTTTACCAAAGAAATAAATAAAATCTTTAAAAAAATAAAAGGTAATATGGAAAAATAGTTGTTTTATTTCATGTAGCTTGTTTGTCAGATAATCATTTCACATGCTAACACCAGAAGCCAAGGGGTCAGGGAATGGGGTTCTGTCTCCACCAATCCCCTCTCTCTGATACTGTGAGCATACAATCTTGTCTTCTACTTTATGGAACAGATCACAAATTCCCTCAAAAATGTCTTTTCTGGGGCGCCTGGCTGACTTGGTCAGAAAAGTATGCAACTCTTTTTTTTTTTAAAGATTTCATTCATTTACTTGACAGAGAGAGAGAGCACAAGCAGGCAGAGAGAGGGGGAAGCAGGCTCCCCACCAAGCAGAGAGCCCGATGTAGGGCTCAATCCCAGGACCCTGAGATCACGACCCGAGCCGAAGGCAGAAGCCCAACCCACTGAGCCACCCAGGCGCCCCAAAAGCATGCAACTCTTGATCTCAGGGTTGTGAGCTCAAGCCCCATGATGGGTGTAGAGATTACTAAAAAATAAATAAACTTAAAAAAAAAAAGTCTTTTCCCCATCTCCAGATCTTCATGTTTTCACCTCCTCTTTCTTTCTTCACTCACTTCCAACCCACCTGGCCATGGTCCTTGAGCCACTTCTTCCCACTACCTTCCGGCCTTGCTCTATCATTTTAGTTCCTTCCAATTTTCAGCGTCTCCTTGTCCCCTCCTTGTCCCCGCCTGTCGGCCTGCTGGATTAGAGCATATTTTTCTATATTTTACTTGAGTATCAATACGGTTTTCCATGCTTAGATCTTTGTACGTTTCTATTTCCACACTAACCACATAGTTTTAAATGACTGTAGTCTAATGTACATTTGAAATATTTCTTCTTTAAATTTTGTTAGCTGTTCTTGCACTTTCTTTTTACTCATAACCTTTGTAATCAGTTCACCAAACTTCCTTAATGAAATTCCACTAGAATTTTGGTCAGGCTTGTGTTGAATTGACAGATTAGTTAGAGAAGAGTTGAAATCTTTGCAATGAGTATTCCCATCTAGGAACATGTTTTCTTCATGTACATTTCATGCATGTTTTGTTAGACTTATTCCTACCTATTTTATAGGTTTTCTGAGCATTAGTAATAGAAGTTTTCTGTAATTGATATACAGGAAATAAAGAAAAATCGTATATATAACTTGTGGTGAACTACCTTACAAAAGTTTGTTTCTAGAGTTCTTTATTCGTTGATTGTCTTAGTTTTTAGGTGACAGTAATAGCATTTGAAAATAATGATGGGTTCCTCCCACTCCCATTCCCCCCTAAATATTTATACTTTATCTTTTCTTCCCTCCAATTCTTATATATTACATTTCTTTTTATCGATTTATTTGCTAGGTTTTCCAAAACAATTGATAAATAATACTAGCAAAAGCAATCATTCTTGTCATGTTCTGAAGAGTAAGGGACTTTTTTCCAAGTATGATGCTTGCTGTAGTTTCAAGTAGATAAGCTTTATCAAGACAGTATTCTTCTACTACTAGATTACTAGGATTAGATTTTTTTTTAATTTAGGAAAATGTTTAATCAAATGAGATTTAGAAATATATTTATTTCCTAAACCTATTAATATAGATTAATCTTTAATTAATTAATATTAACATATTAATAAATATTCTAATGTTCAACTCTAGAATGATTTGGGAAATTTCCCCTTTTCTTTTTATGTTCCACTTGGATTTGGTGCTTTTGTGGGGGTAGATTTTCAATAATCTTTTCTATTATTCTCTGGTTAGTTTTTTCAGATTTTCTACCTCTTTTTGAGTAGATTTTAACAATTTAGGTTTTCCTAGAGAATTGTCCATTTCATCTAGATTCTAAACTGTGTTGGTATAAAGTCATTCAATCCCATTTGATTAAAAATTTTTCTTCTGTTATCTTTCCTTTCTCATTCTTAATGCTTTTCAGTCAGACTTCCCACTGGTTTATTTTATACATATTTTCAAAGAAAGTGTTTTATTTTATTGATCAAATTCTTTTCAGTTCCATTTATTTCTACTTTTGGGGGGTTTATCTTGTGGTTCTTTTTCTATCTTCCTGTTTTGAATTTTAGTTTATTTTAGTTTATTGACTTTGAACTTTCCCCCTAGTAAATGCATTTTAAGCTATAAATTTTCCTCAGAGTACTATACTAGCTACATTACATTGGTTTTATATGTTGTTTTCTTATTTATTATTCACTTGTAGAGTATCCTAATCTCTGTTTTTATTTCCTAGTAACCCAAGAGTTATTAGGATGAGTGTTTTGTTGCTGTTGTTGCTGCTGTATTTTGTTATTAATTTCCAGTGATCAAAGAATGTGGGTGGTATAATTTTTTAAAGAGTTTTTAAGATTATCTTAAGCTTCACAGGAAAATGGAGAGTAAGATATAGACATTTCCCATATACCTCTGCCTGCACACACACACAGCCTCTCTCCCATTATCAGCATCCCCCACTAGAGCCATACATTCGTTACAAATGATGAACCTACACAGACAAATCGTAATTGTTCAAAGTCCATAGTTTGCATTGGAGTTTACTGTTGGTGCTATACATTCTCTGGTGTTGGACAAATGTATAATGACTTGTATCCATCTTTATAGCATCACAGAGAATTTTCACTGCCCTGAAAATCCTTTCTACTCTACCTACTCATCCCTCCCCTCACCCCAACCCCTGCCAATCACTGATCTTTTTACTGTTCCTGTAGTTTTGCCTTTTCCAGAATGTCACATAGTTGGAGTCATGCAATATGTAGACTTTTCAGATTGGGCTTCTTCCACTCAGCAATATGTGTTTAAGGTTCCTATATGTCTTTTCATGACTTGATAACTCATTTTTTTTTAGGGATGAATAAGATTCCATTGTCTAGATGTGCCACAGTTTATTTATCCATTTACCTACTGAAGGACAACTCGGTTGCAATCAAATTTTGACCAGTATGAATATAGCTGCTATAAACATCTGTGTGCAGATTTTTGTGTTGACATAAATTTTCCGCTCCTTTGGGTAAATACCAAAGAGTGTGATTGCTGGATCGTATGGTAAGAATATGTTTAGTTTTGAAACTGTCAAACTGTCTTCCAAAGTAGCTGTACCATTTTGTATTCCCAGCAGCAATGAATGGGCGTTCCTATTGCTCCACACTTTTGCCAGCATTTGGTGGTGTTAGCATTCCAGAGTTTGGCCATTCCACTAATGTCTAGTGGTACCTCGTTGTTTAAATTTGCATTTCCCAGATGACATATGGTGTGGAGCATCTTTTCATAGGCTTATTTCCCATCCGTATATTTTCTTTGGTGAGGTGTCCATTAAGGTCTGTAGCGCATTTTAAAATTGGGCTGGTTGTTTTCTTTTTGTTGCATTTTAAGAGTTCTTTGTATATTTTGGATAACCCTCCTTTATCAGTCTTTTGCCAATATTTTCTCTTGGTCTGTGGCCTGTCTTCTCATTTTCTTGGCAGAATAAAAGGTTTAATTTTAATGAAATCTAGCTCATCAGTTATTTCTTTCATGGATGGTGTTTTTGGTTTTGTATCTCAAAATCATCACCATACCCAAGATTATCTAGGTATTCTACTCTGTTATCTTCTAGGAGTTTTACACTTTTGTATTTTACATTAGGTCTGTGATCCATTTTGAGTTAATTTTTATGAAGTGTATAAGGTATGTGTCTAGATTCATTTTTTTTTGCATGTGGATATCCAATTGTTGAAAAGATTATTTTTGCTCCATTGTATTGCCTTTGCTCTTTTGTCAAAGATCAGGTGACTATAATTATGTGGGTCTATTTCTGGGTTCTCTATTCTGTTTCACGGATCTCTTTGTATAGTTCATCAATACCACCCTGCTTTGATTAGTGTGGCTTTATGATAGGTCTCAAAGTTGGGTAGTGTCAGTCCTCCAACTTTGTTCTTGTCCTTCAATATTGTGTTGGCTATTCTAAGTCATTTGTCTCTTCATATAAACTTTAGAATCACTTTGTCAGTATCCACAAAAGACTGAGCTGGAATTTTGACAGGGGTTGCATTGAATCTATAGATCAAGTTGGGAAGAACTGATATCTTGACAATACTGAGTCTTCCTATCCACAAATATAGAATATCTCTCCATTTATTTAGTTCTTTGATTTCATTCATCAGAGTTTTATAGTTTTCCTTATAAATATCTTGTAAATATTTTGGTAAATATATACCTAAGTATTTCATTTTTTTGGATCTTAATGTAAATGGTATTGTGTCTTTAATTTCAAATTTCACTTGTTCATTGAAAGTATATAGCTAAGTGATTCACCTTTATTAACCTTGTATCCTACAACCTCGCTATAATTAGTTCTAGTTTTTAGAACTTATTAGTTCTAGTTTTTCTGTTAATTCTTTTGGATTTTCATCTGTGAACAAAGACACTTTTACTTCTTCCTTTCCAATCTGTATACCTTATATTTTCTTTTCTTGTCTTATTACATTAGGTAGGACTTCCAGTACAATGTTGAAACAGAGTGGTGGAGGGATATCCTTGCCTTTTTCCTGATCTTAGTGAGAAAGCAATGGTATAATTTTTAATGTTTTGAAATTTGTTGAGATTTTTCTTTGTGGATTAATATGAGGTAAACTAGGCTTTGAGGAAACTGGATTTGGGTAAAACAGATATTTATATTTACATTTACACAAATACATTTGTTTATACATGTATACATATATGTACATATGCCTATAGATCAAGGTTGTTAATCAAATAATTCAGATATTTCACATCCTTCCTCTTTTCAATTGATACAAATCATTATTTCCATAGAATCATAGCTCTTAGAACTGTAAGGGACCTCAAAATAATTAGATCCAGATGAGCGGAGTATTGTTCTCCTTGTGTTATAGCTGAGACCCTGGAGGCACAGTAAGATGAAGTGATTTTCCCAAGGATACACAGCTAATGAATAACAAAATGAGAATTAGAGCCCAGGCCTTTGGAGTGAAGCTATAAACAGGATGCATGTCAGGGCGGGTGTCCATTATCCTTCCTGTCTGAAGCCAAACCACATTAATGATATAGATCAATGCTATATTCACGAACTGTTGTTACTAATTAGAATGTTGACTGCATACCCAGTAAGATGCCTGTTTATGTCTATTAGAGAAGTGGAAGGTGAAATCTTCAAGTTGGAGATGCTACTTGAAGACGTTAAAGAGAAAATTAATAAGGGCAAATGTACTCCAGCCGTCTCTCTTCCTGTGAGTTCTCCAATCATCCCGGATGACTTGGCATCCACATGCTCTCCACCCTCAAATGAGGTAATACAGCAACCTACAGTTTAATTTCATGCCAGGAAAAATGTTTTTAATGCACTTATAGAATCCTAAATCATGAATTCTATTTTAATATTTCATGAAAATTTAACTTTCCGAAGTCCCATGAATGATATTATTTAAAGTGGAAACAGCTTTTAAAAATTAGAAGCTATTTTAAGTGTTGGCTTTTTAAATATCTTATTAGTTTAAGATGTTACAAAGCAGTTTAAACTGAGGAATCACTGAAAAGCTATTTCTTCTGGATGAAGAGCAACATTTTTGTGGATTGTGCCTGGAAGAAATGATTTTTCTTAATAGTTTTATATCCCCTCTTCTACATAAAGAATAACACACTCAGTGGGAAGAACTATTTCCCATGGGTCCACTTCTGCATTTTCCTTCTCTCGAGTTAAATTTTTTGGGATTGTCTACATATGCAAGATTAGGAATTCAAAGCAATCACCACTGTCTTTCTACACTTTTTGTTTTCATAGACTCAATTACTAGAACATTTCAGATTAAATTAAAATTCTGAGAAACTGAATCATCTGGATAATTGCCTTAAAGTGACTCTTGTTTCAGACAGTACTTGAAGTCACAGCCTGTGGCTAATACTCCAAATCCAAATAGGTTTTTGTCACAATTAAGAACAAGATGTTGAAGCTTACGTAAATGCTAGCCCTGCCAAAGAAGTGTGTTTGCCCCTTCAAAACACTTAACCTTTCCAGCCCAATTTCATTCAAGACCCAGCTTCTGAGATAGGCCATTTATATAACTTTGATACACAGTCTCCCACCCCGGCCAGATTTCTTTGTTCAGACCTCTGTGTCCCCATAGCGCTATGTCTCACTTATCCCTGTGCCTTCGTACCTATCTTTGTATCTCAGATATCTGACTGAATGCCTGGTATAGCGTGAATGCTCAGTATAGTAACCTCTGAGCCCTTGTGGATTTAACAGTTTCCATGCTTCCCAGCTGTGAACAGGAATCAGCTTCCTGGAGGAGGTGTGAGGGAAACCAGGGAATGAGCCTAGGTTTCCGCCCAGCAGCTCCCTCAGATCTGGGTTTGCTTTTCTTTCCTGGGTTCCGAGTTTACCCCCAACTATTGTGAAACAACAAGAACTCTAGAATTTTGTGATAAGTGGCCCTGAAAAGAGAGTCTATTGAGAGGATCATTTATTCAACAAACATTTATTGCCAAATGCTAGGCACTTTTCTAGGTATTGGGGTATAATGTAAATAAAGGAGACAAATCACCTGCCCTCAAGATGCTTTCATATCTCTAAGAGATACATGCAATGAACAAATAAAATTAATGTGTAATGACAGAATGTTAGAAGTGCAATGCACTTAACATAATACATTCCTATGACTCTGGAGCCAAACTGCCTGGATCTAAATACCAACTCTGTCACTCATCGGCTTTGTGGCCTTGGGCAAATTATGTAATCTCTCTGTGCCTCAGTTTCCTCCTCTCTAAAATAAAGATAATAATACCTGCCTAAGCTTCCAACTCCTCTTCTGCAAAAAGTCTTTGCAAACTGTAAAGCTCTGAACCAACAGAATTATTATGGTTTACTTCTCACTATAATTTTGTCATTATCGTTTCAGACCTACTGTGTTTTAATCCCAGCACTTCCAATTAATTTGTAATGAAATAATCCTAAGTGTGGTCCCCAGACCAAGAGCGTTGACATCACCTGGCCGCTTGTTAGACATTGCTATGCTGTTGTTATGGTGTTAAGTGAGTTAATATACATAAAGTGCTTGAAATGGGGCCAGGCCCGTGGTAAGCACACTAGCTGGGTGTTAGCTTCTGTGATGCTTCAGTAATGGCATGTGAGCAAAAGTCACTCACTGTGGGAGGGCCCAGTCACTGGGGAAACAAGGTCAGAGAAGGTAAGGTTTGAACGGAGTTGGGGGGGGGGGTGAGAAGGAGGCAGGTAGGCGGAGGGAGTCAGGGACAGGGACTCCAGGCAGGATGTGATCGCCTTAGGGGTGCGATGGGAACGCTGGACCGATCTGAGCCCCTTCCCCGTGGAACTGCAACTCTAAAGGCAGCCCCTCCTCACAGAGCTTCGGATTCCCAAGGAGCAGTGCAACAGGCCCCTTCCTTCACAGCTCTTTCTCCCGAGGGAGGGCCTGACCGGTTGTGGGAGGGCGAAGGGAGAGTGGCCCCCAAGATGTCCCCACCACATGCTACCTCAGATTGCTCCTTCCTATCATCCCAGGAATGCTGCAGTTAAATTCCCAGCGACTCTCAGCCAAAGAATCCCCTAAAGTGGGCCTCCCACGGAGCTCAAGAACGGATTCGAAATTCAAATTGCCTTGAAAACAACAGAAACAACAACAAACAAAAACACTGAAACCCCCCAAAACAACGCTAACACAGACTAACCAGATCAAATGGCGGTGAGGTGGTCCTCTGCTCCTGGGGTCACGTCCGGCAGCCCAGCCCAGCTCGGTTCGGTTCACTCTGCCGGGTCTCTGACCATATCCAGTGCTGCCGAGTGTGGCTCTGAAACTGGCATCACTGCGGTCCCCTGGCTCTGAGACTAACGGACGGACGCCTGGATGTCAGTGCCGGCGACAGCTGCTGGCATGGCTGTTTCCCACTCGCGTCGCTCAGGAGGCACTTGCCTGGGGCACCTGTTCCAGATGGGGCTTCTCCAACCACAGCGCACCTAGGAATCGTGTGCTAGTCTTCCTGCACGCAGGCTTTCCTCTGGTTGGTCTGAGGTGAGCCTGCGATTCTGCGTCTCCAACAGGCTCCCAGGTGCTGCTGGTCTGGGGACCACAGCTTGAGACTGCTTCATTATGACTCAGCTGGAAGTACTGGGATTAAAGACCCCTGGGTCTAAAAGGAGAGCGACCAGAGGATACTGTTGGCTCAGAGTTCACAGTTGGCCAAGACTTGGCAGAAGACTTGGAAGCTTAGGAAGGTGAAGACACTTGTCGGGGACACACGTCAGGGGACACTGGATCCCAGGTCTCCCAGTTCAGGTGGAGGGCACCTGCCTACATTCTGCTCATGTAAATCTGCCTTATACGGGAAGTGCAGGGGTGCCCCTGAACCCCTAAAAGTGAGACCTGATCAAAGAAAACACAGGGGCAAAGCCTTCAATTTTTAAATTATAAAAACAGTTTATGCTTATTGCAAAACAAATCAGAAAATAGAGAAAAGTGTAATATAAGAACATTTCATGGAGAGAAAAAATCATAGCTAATATGTTAGTGTTTATCTGTCCAGTCTTTTTTTTCTGCTGACACACATTTTTGCAAAACTGGAATCATGCTATATATATAGTTTTATGACGCTTTTTTCTTTTAACATCCTATCACAGGCATCTCAACAGTCATGTAGAATAAACCTACGGCTTCATTTTTAAGGGCTGCATTGTATTCAATTCACTTAACTAATCCCTTGTTTATGGACATTTGGTTGTTTCCAGTTCTTTGGTATTACAAACACTGCTTTGGCAACATCATTTTCTAAGCAGGCTTTAGGCCATACTCCATTATTTCCTTAGACTAAAAACCTAAGTGCAGTTAATGGTTCAAGAGGCAGAGGGAAAATTCTGATAAACTGGCCCTTAGGAAGGTAGTATCAGGCCCCAGCTGTGCATCAGAAAGGAGCTGTGTCCCCCCCATCCCTGAGCTCACCCCGGGCATCTTTCTTCTTTTTCTTTTCCAACCTTTGCCAAAGGGGTAGGTGAAACTGGTATCTCATTGTTTTCACCTGTATTTCTTTGGCT
Organism: Nasua narica; assembly: GCA_028533885.1. NCBI lineage: Eukaryota > Metazoa > Chordata > Mammalia > Carnivora > Procyonidae > Nasua > Nasua narica. The sequence continues at coordinate 82,510,210 of CM052798.1, read as the reverse complement.
GTTTGGGAAATTTAACTCATTTTCATATGTTTCTCGGCCGTTGCCACCTCCACTTTGACAACATAAAACATTTTAACTAATATTTACAAAACCAAAACCGCAGCCCTCCTTTTTTTTAAAGGCAGGTGGAAAATATTAAGAACAAATAACGTTCAATATTGAGACTTTTATTATACAAAGTTGCTCCAACAGACGCACAAAGGAGCAGGAAAATTGTGGTTAAGAACACAAGTGGAGGGCCCCTGGGTGGCGCAGTTGGTTGAGCGACTGCCTTCAGCTCAGGTCATGGTCCCGGAGTCCCGGGATCGAGTCCCACATCGGGCTCCCAGCTCCGTGGGGAGTCCGCTTCTCACTCTGACCTGCTCTCTCTCACTCTCTCTCTTTCCTAATAAATAAATAAATAAAATCTTTAAAAAAAAAAAAAGAACACAAGTGGACAGGGAAAGGTTCAAATCCCAGTTCTTCCACTTACTCTGTGACCTTACCAAGTGGCTGAAATTCTCTGAGCCTCAGGATGGCGAGGACCAAAGGAGGCTGTATGGGGAGCACCTGGCCCAATGAGCAGTCAACAAATGGTTGTTTTTGCTAGTAAAGAAACACTGAAAATCTCCAGAAAAGTAATGGACAAAGGAGATGAACTAAAAGTCACAAATAGGGGACACCTGGGTGGCCCAGTGGGTTAAGCCTCTGCCTTCAGCTTAGGTCATGATCTCAGGGCCTGGGATCAAGCCCTACATGGGGCTCTCTGCTCGGCAGGGAGCCTGCTCCCTCCTCTCCCTCTGCCTGCCTCTCTGTCTACTTGTGATCTCTTTCTCTGTCAAATAAATAAATAAAATCTTAAAAAAAAATAAAAGTCACAAGTAGGAAACACAGCCAATAAATAAGCACATAGGGGAAATGTTTATCTCTTTTAATAACAGAGGCAATTAACACAAGGTGCCACCTCCCCGCTTTTTAAATTAACAAAAACATTTTCAAGGATAACTCCTGAGGCAGCAGAAGGCGTGCTCAAACTGAGCTGCCCACATTGTTGGTGGCTGTGTAATTCTTACAACGTTGCAGAAAGCAATTTGGCAACAGATGTCATCACGCAAACATGTTCACAACCTTTGACCTAGACATTTCCTAAGGAAGTAATTCAAAATATGGAAAAAGCTATCTGTACAACGATGTTTGTGCCAGCATTGTTTATAATAGGGAGAAGAGCATGTTTTCTGTTTGCGGAAAGGGTAAAACCCGTAGTAAAAAATACACTCTGGGTGGTGTCAGGTCTTTCAAGGAAGTAGTGTAATTTTTCTGTGTTAAAAAAGGACATATAAACAATAATTTCAGCCTCCAAATAGCCCCTAAAGCCTGTTTTAATTTGTAGTTTAATACATTTCTTTGGAAAAGCTCGTAGAGCTATTTACAAAGAGTGGTCAGATTGATGGATTTAAAAATTATCTTCCTAAATCTGTTCATCCTCCCTTGGAGCCTGCGGAAATTCCAAACTAAGGAAAGAATAAAAGGGGGAAAGTATTCTCTCATCTGTAAACTAGATTTTTAAATGTTTGGAGAAGAAGAGAGGCCAAAACAGTGTTGAAACCTTCTCTCTTTAAGCCCCAGGCCATTACAGCAAAGACCCCACTGAGTGAGAAATCCGAGAAAGAGAAATCCGAGCAGAGTCCCGAAGCAGCGGTGAGTTCAGCTGCCTCAGTGCAGGAGCGGCGGCGAGGTGAGTCACTTCCTCGCGCACAGCCACATCTGTGTGTGCTTTGTGGTGCAGGGGAACCCCAACAACACCTCGGGAAGGCAGGACCGCAACCACGCAGAGACGACCAGTCCAAGCTGTGCCTTCTGCCATGGGCTCCTCGAACGGTGAGGCCTTCTTGCTGCTGAATCCCCAGGGTGGGTGGGAGCCAGGGCCAGGATGATAGCTCCAGGGATGAACTGAACAGATGCCAGAAACCGCTGGCCAAGTCGCAGAATCGCAGATCGCAGGGCTGGGCAGGCCCCACCACCTTCCTGATGCACAACTCCCTCTCTCGGTGGCTCTTGAGTGGGGTGTGCCTCAGAGTCATCCGGGAGATTATTAAATAATGCACATGCCTCAACTTCACCTCCTGTGTCAGCCTCACCGCGGCTGGAGCCCTGGTAGGAATACTTCTTTTAAATCTGCTCCCCTGATTCTCAGAAGTTCCCTTGGTTAAGAATCATGGCCACAGCACACAGGAAGGGTGGCTTGTCCTGTAGGCTCCGTCAGAAAATTACCCAGACGGGAGATTATCCTGCACCATGTATAGACCAGCTCCTGGTGATGAGGGAAGTCTGCCCTTTCCCTCCCTCTGTCCCCAGTCCCACTGGAAATAAACCTAATCCCCTAATCCCACCTCTCGGGGCTCACTTTCCCCCATTCTTAAGCAAGAAATCTTCCAGAGGTTAAGAGGCTGTAAATTGTGAAGAAGAAGAAGAAGAAGAAGAAGAAGAAGAAAAGCAGTCCATGTAAAATCCTAAGGAGAAATCCTTAATGTTCTTGAAATTTTCCTTGGATCGCCCGTTAGCCCACGTGGATTCAGAATCATTTATTTGAAGCTTCTGTTAGTGACAGGCACCACCTCCATGCTCAGGAGGCATCCGGGGTGCGGGCCAAAGCTGGGCTGGTTTACCTTGGAAAGGTCAAGAGTCAACGAGGGAGGAGCTGTTTAGCAACCATTATTAGGTGTACATAATGGGCTCTAATAGAAGCACAAGACAAGGTCCAAAGTTCGAAAGGATTCCACCACAGAATGGGCGCTTGTCCTAAGTGTTCTACTGAGTATCCACCCCCTTAAAAAGGAAACAGCAGGGTGTTTGTGCTAAAAATGACCATTGCTTTAAACTGACAGGCCAGTCCTTGGCTTTGACTCTCCTTTAAATATAAGGGGCGGTAATGATGGCTACTCCCTGAGCCACCCAGGCCCACTATTTTTATTTATTGAATGAAACCGAAGTTTTGGAATTTTTTGAATTGTTTTAAGTATAATAAAAATAGTTTGACATTTAAAAAACATTTTGATTACGCATTCGAGGTATTAAATGCTTCTCTTCCAAATTCCTAGTCTAGACCCTACAGATACTCTTAAGTACCAAGTCAGGGACCGATGTTCCAAACTAAATTTTCTCTTTTATGACGGACAAGAGGGAAGGAAAAGCACAGCTGAGCGTGACGTCAGATCTAACAATGAATGTACGACTGGGGTGTGAAGTAGAGATACACATGATTTATACACTGAAATCTTGGTAAACTACATAATACCTGAGGGATTAATTGAACAAAGGGCTCTTCTATATTCTTTGCTCTTCCAGAAGATTAGATATCTCTCAGATAGGACATTGCTTTATGAAGTTTGCTGATGTTAGAGGGATATTTATATGTGCAGATAAATGATATACATGCGACAGAAAAAATGCATATCCCTTTGTGCTATGTCTGATGTAGGATTTTGGATTTAAGAGTACACTTTGGCTACTTTGTCTTCTTTGGAAATTGTCTTCTCAAGTAGACTCGCGTTAGCTTTTATGTTTGGCAAGAAGATTTTAGTGCACAAAGAAGTTTAAAAGAGGCAGAAAAAGAAAGTCATGTGTGGGACTGAACTCCCTTGAAAGAGATCTAAGTTCCCTACTTCGGAGAGCAGATGTTCAAATGCCCTAAAGACAGAGGGTGGAGACAGAAAATGAGGTGTGAGAAAATATGTGAGTCAGGAGGAAAGCATGTTTTTCCAAGGGGAGGGGAGGGGCCCAGCTTCTTAGCCCCCAGCCCCACCAACTCCAAGCACAGCACCCCTCTCCACAGGAGCCCAGCAGGCCTGGGCAAGGTCGGGGGTGCTGCATTCACCAAGGGACACCTGGGGCTCATCCTTCCATGCCCACACCTCCCCCACCGTACCCCTTCCCTCTCCCCCTTCATTCCTCTCACCAGCTGTGTCCAGGGCACCAAGGGCACAGTGCCTTCCACACTAAGAATGAGCAACCACCCCAGAGGGCTATTACTGTATCTCAGGGTCTGAGCGAGGGCTTTATGAAGAATCGTGATGGACTAGAATTTCTCTGAAGGAGGCAGAATTTCTGTGAAGAAGGGAGGCTGAAGCCACAGACAGGTCAGAGAGTGTCCTGGTAAAGGACGACTAGAAGATATCTTTCTGATGCCCCCTAGTGGCCTTGTACAGCTAAAGTTAACCCTGTGTGCTCCCACCGCTTTTAGCACCATACACACTGGACGAAATCCAGCTTGCCAGGAGTGCTGGCCACACTCAGCTTGCACATGTGGAGCCAAAGCCAAGTGATCCAATACTGACAGGGAGCACAGCTCCTTCCCCTGAAAAGAGTTGATTCTGAGACACGAATATGAAGAAAACTCCAAATTTTACAATTCCATACTACAAATTTCTACATTGCATATGTGTGCATGGTGATTAGATACCGTCCTCTGGGGAACAAAACAGATTTACTTTTTAACATTTAGTATACATATTCTTACCAGGCCAAGCGGTGCTGGGTGCGGTTTCTTATAGCGAAGCTCTCAAAAAGGCAGGCAGAGGGGATCTCTGTGTTGAGGACAAGATGCCACTCCTGCATCGTCCCAGGCTCTGATACAAGAAATTTGACATTTCAGTTTTACCAGTACACTCACGATCTCTAGGAGAAGTGGTTTAAAAGTTTGTGGGATCTTATGCACCTTTTGTAGGAAGGAAAACACGGAGAAGAAAGGGCACAGGAGAACCAACTGTGGAAGGTGTCCCCCCACCACTCAAGAAAAGTCACTGTATGCAGATTCGATTCTCAGTAAGTTGAGGGGCCTGGGGAGGTGGGGGCTCTGTCCTCCAGGTCCCCCTCCATGGGTCTGCTCTCTGCAGGCAGACCACCTGCCACACCAAGCAGCTTTACCCACACGAGGGTGTTGCAGATTGTATGTTTTTTGCAATATGTAAAAAATTAATAATGGAGTAGATTCAAATGGATCAAATGTGGTCAGACGGGGGCGAGTGCCCACCTGTGTCTGTGCGGGAGTCCCAGGTCTCCATGCACTCGGTCGTGAGGTGACCTCTCAGCTCTGGGGGTCATCCTTCCAGCATGACCCAGAATCCCCACTTGCTGAGCTTCCTGGCCAAGGGAGACTTGCGGCCACCGACTTGTCCATACACATTTCACAGAAGCAAAGAAAATGCGAGCTGGGAGGAGACCGGGAGAGCACGCTGGGCCTGGAGTTCAATGATTTTTTGGTCAGAGGAGCCTTCCTCCAAAGGTAGTGTAAGCAGAAAAACACCCCTGGCAGAACCACCCCGGCTGAGGAAGAGGTGAGGCTGAGGCCTGCTTGCTCAGGCCGCTCCCGAGCATGAGGGTCCCCACCCGAGCCCGGTCTACCCTGTCACACACGGCAACCCCGGGCCAGAGAGCTCAGGAGGCTTGTCTACGCTTATACAAGCGGTCGGCCCAGAGCCTTTCCTTCGACGCAGTGTTCTTTCTGCTCTGTCACAGGTAGTTCTACTTCTCCGCGGATGATTCGTTCTTTCTTTCTTTTAAAAAAGATTTTATTTATCTATCTGAAGAGAGTTAGAGGTAGTGAGAGAAAGCACGAGCAGGGGGAGGGATAGAAGGAGGAGGAGGAGAAGCAGGCTCCCCGCTGAGCAGGACCCTGAGATCATGACCTGAGCCGAGGCAGATGCTTAACTGACTGAGCCACCCAGGTGTCCTGATGATTCATTTTCTAATAGTCATAGTAATGTTTCGCTGGCGGATCACCTACCAGAAGCCGTACCAGGACAGGCTTTCCGAGTGTGGTCAGAAGGCCCAGAGGGTCTCAGGGGGGCTTGAGGCCCCTTTCCCAGCTACATTCCTGTGCAGGGCCAATGCTGCAACTGATTGAACGGAGGCGTGGCCGTGGGATCCAGCTGTCTTCTATTAAGCCAGATATTCAAGACACTTGCCAAAGCATAAAATACTGCCACTCTTCTAATGTTTTTCATTTTTTAAAAATAGCTCTTTTGCATTAAAAACCCATTATTTGGGGGCACCTGGGTGACTCAGTGGGTTAAGCGTTGGACTCTTGGTTTCAGCTCAGGTCATGATCTTGGGATCCTGGGATGAAGCCCTGTATTGGGCCCTGGACTCCGTGCAGAGTCTGCTTGTCCTTCTCCCTCACCCTGTGCCCTTCCCCCTCTACGAACACATGTGTATTCTCTCTTAAATAAATGAATAAAATCTTTCAAAACATTTTAAAAAACACGTTATTTTGTCAGCATGAAATGATTTACTGTTGGTTTTAAATGATGTAATAAATCAAATATTTTTAAATGTTTCAGTTTAAAATTCTATTTGGGAAAAAAAAAGTCTTAAGACTGTCCTTTCAGTCTTGGGAAGATCTGAATGACTCTGCACTAGCAAAAATGACTTGAAATTTGTAATAGATATCTACCAGTCCATCTTCAACCGACTGAATGCCATATAATAGCTCTTCTCCAGTGCAGGGTGAGGTTTTTCACCACAGGTACAAAAATTGGCATATGTTATGATATGTGATAGATAAAAACTATAATAAGCAAAAGCTTTTTAGGGTCCTCAATTTTTAGAGTGTAAAAGGGTTCTGACATAAAAAAATTGAGAATTGCTGACATAGTGCATAATATTTAGCTATCGTTACACCCCTGTAAGTAGGAATTATCTTTATTTTACAGATAAGGAAATGGGAAGCTCAGAGAAATTTGGTAACTTGCCAGTCAAAGAGCTGGTGTCTTTCTACTGCTGTGTAGTGAAGTATCCCAAAATTTAATGGTTCAAAACAACAAACAAGTTCAAACATTTTCAGAATTCCTATGGGTCAGGAATTTGCGAGCAGCTGAGCTGAGTGATTCAGACTCAAGTTCTCTGATGAGTCAGATGTTGGCCAGTACCACCATCTACTACTAGCCCCTCTGTGGTGCAGATAAAGGCAAAGCTGAAATTCAGTTGCCCATATTGGTGTATAGATTTGATGTAGAGAAAAACCGTCTTTCCAACTGTCTGGGTGACAGAACACAAGCTCTTGGCCACAACAGGGTCTGAGAAAAGAATGTGGGTGTATCTGGGCAAATCTGGAAAAACATCCAGCTTGCATTTGTAGTTGATTCTGTGGGCCACATTCTCACAGACCACAGACCCGTCAGTTCCGCAGACCTTCACTAAGCACCTCCATGTGCGAGAAAGATCTTGAGACTTTCATATCAGATCTGTTCCTTATCAAAACATCTCTCAGTTGTCATAAGGGGATTCCAAATGTCATCCCAAGGCTGGCAACTCCCCTTGGAGACACAATGGGGAAGTGGAACACTTTGGCGCCGACTACATACCTGGCAAGGTTGGAGCTCTATTCTCCACACCACACTTTATGACTCTGATGAAGAAATTCACACTTCCTTGGTGTAACTTGGGCTTTTTCAGGTTCTGATGCAGGCCCCAGCTGCTCTTCTCCTTCTGGGACTGGATTGCAGAGTAATCAATGTGAGAA
>CM052798.1:82427768-82502212 GCA_028533885.1 Nasua narica | reverse complement strand
ACCAATGTCATAATTTTATTGCTCTTTTTATTATTCACTTTCTAATTTCCCATAATTGAGTATTTCTAAAAGCAAAAAGTACCAAAGGCATAACACATCTGTTGGATGGAATAGCAAACTACAGTTTACAATTTACAGTTTAATAACACAAACACTTTTTCCAAGAATACTAGAGTCTAACACTTTCTGACAGTGTGGTCGTATGCAAATGTTATTTTGTTGAACTTTCATTCAAATAAATGAAATTTATTTTCACTTATACTTCTACACAGTTATTTAAAACAAGGGCTTTTTTTTTCATAAGGTAGTTATATATGTTTGCTTTTATTTATTTTGAGGCAGTCAGTGTGTAAGTTTGAGACCTTAGGGAAGAATCTTCAAATTTCCTTTCCTCCCTTGACCCGAGATACAGCCTTCTTTTGTAAACCCTCCTCCCAGTACTGCAGAAATTTCTGACCAACAGATATGCTCAGACTGACAGATAAACATACAGAAAGTAAAGAATACTCTACAGAAAGGCACTTGGGGTATAAGTAAAATTTAATGAACTTTACCTCCAAAATATCTTTGATAAAAGGTGTCCATCGAGAGAGTTGAAAAGTTTCTTCTGTAGACCTATCCTTTCTTAATGGTTTGCTTTGTTGAGACTAATACAAATAGAAGAAAAAAATTTAAAACATGTAATTTTATTTTGTAATATTCTCTTATCACATTTTCTTAAACAGATATTTAAATTACAGCAAATACATATTGTATTTGACTTAAAACTAAGAGTGGAGGGGACTTGCATGGCTGAGTTAAGCATCTACCTTTGGCTCAGGTCAGATCTGGGACTGAGCCCCATGTTGGGCTCCCTGTTCAGTGGGGAGTCTGCTTCTCCACTCTTCCTCTGTCCCCTGGCTCATGTTCTCTCTCTCACCCTCTCTCTCAAATAAATAAATAAAATCTTAAAAAGAAAAAAAACAACTAAGAGTGGAAATGCTTACTCAAAAAATCTGACTAGATAGAGTCACATAAATTCACCATATTTTGTGCTCTAATGATAAAATGTGTTAACAGTATCAGAAAATATATTTATTCAAAAGTGCTATAAAACTTGATGGGAAAGAGATTCTAAACAGAGTTCTTTCAAAATTTGCTTTAAAGGGAACCATAGAAAAAAGTATGAAGAGCAAATTACAACAGAACACATAAGATATAAATTCACTAGAAAAATGTATTTTTCCAAATTACTCATATATGGAAAAGAAAACAAAATTAAAAATTTTTTACTTACCAAATCTATAGAGTGAAATTAAGAAGACTATGTGGATTCCCATATAAGAAAACATACTTAACACAAACAACCACATAGGTACAGATATGAAACATATACTGAACATTTCTTACTGGGGGGACAATGGGAACACCAAGGTAACTCCAGTTACGGATCATGTCGCTCTCATTTTCTATCTTTACATTCTGGATCAACCTGTCCAAATTTTCTTCGGTGGTCCCTTAGATAAAAATACGAGTGCACAGTCACATAATTGCTACCACAATCATGTCTAGGTTTCAGGCAGTACCCATGAATAAAGCTTATTAAAGAAAAAGTAAACGTTTAATTATATACCCTTCAGTCTTCTCCCAATTTCCTATTTTTCCTTATATTTATCTTACCCAATGTCAGCTACTACCTTTGAATTTTCCAAGACTCTCTTAGGATCAATAGTAAATTACTTAAGATAAAGTGGTTTTAGAGCTGAGTATTTTAATATATTGATGAAGATAAAGTCTCTATTACCATTAATACTGAAGATGTAAAGTAGAATCGCTCTTATTTTATCATAATTATCATGATTTTTGTTGAGTAGAACTGGAAGAAGTACTCGCATAGAATCTTTCACCTTCTGTCCTTCTGCATCAGTTCCAAGGGCCAGGTCCTTAATAACAATTAAATATAGTCAATCCCTTATAATCCAAATCTACTTTTCAGTTAAAAATATCTTAAATCCAGGGGTGCCTGGTTGGCTCAGTCAGTATAGCATGTGACTCTTGATCTCAGGGTTTTAAGTTAGAGCCCCACGTTGTGTGTAGAGATTTTATTTTTAAATAAAATCCTTAAAAAGTTATCTTGGGGTGCCTGGGTGGCTCAGTGGGTTAAAGCCTCTGCCTTGGCTCAGGTCATGATCTCAGGGTCCCACGATTGAGCCCCGCATTGGGCTCTCTGCTCAGCCAGGAGCCTGCTTCCCCCCTCTCTCTGCCTGCCTCTCTGCGTACTTGTGATTGCTCTCCTCTCTGTCAAATAAATAAATAAAATCTTAAAAAAAAATAAAAAGATATCTTAAATCTTGCCAAATTTTAATGTAACACTGATAGTACTTCCAATGTAAGCATCACTTGTAAACTACTAATTGTACAAAATACACAAAGTCAAAAAATAATTCCGAGACAAAATCATTAACCTAAACCTATGCTGATATGGTAGCCCTGAGCTACATATGGTTAATGAGCACTTGAAATATGGCTAGCCTGAATTAAGATGTGCTTATAAGTGAAAACATCAGGTGTCTTGAAGACTTGCTGTGTAAAAAGGGAGTATAAAATATTTCACTAATAATTTTTATATTGATTACATGTTGAAATAAGATTTCGAAAGCATTGTCAAATACATTATTAAAATTAACTACCTTTGTGTCTTTTTACCTTTTTATGTGGCTATAATTGACCCTTGAGTAGCACAGGTTTGAAGTGTGTAGATCCACTTATCCATGGATTTTTTCAATAAATATAACACAGTACTTTAAGTATTATTTTCTATGATTTTTTCAGAAACATTTCATTTTCTCTAGCTGACATTACTATAAGAATATAGTATATAACACATACAACTTACTAAATACGTGTTAATCAACTGCTTATGTTATCAGGAGGGCTTCTCAACAGAAGGTTATTAGTGTGGGGGGAGTCAAAAGTTATACAAGGATATTTACTGTGGGGGAGTCAGCACCCCCAATCTTTGTTCAAGAGTCAGCGACACTGTAATATTTAAAATTACATATACTTGGGGTGCCTAGGTGGCTCAGTTGGTTAAGCTTCAGACTCTTGATTTCAGCTCAGGTCATAGTCTCAGGGTCATAGCATTAAGCCCCTATAGCTTAAGATTCTCTCTCCCCCTCTGCCCTTCCCCTGCTCATGCTCTCGGTCTCAAAATAAACAAACAAACAAACAAACAAATAAATAAAATTACATAGGTCTTGCATTCTATTTCTCTGAGCACTGGTCTAAACATTTTTGACATCATGGGGTAGGGGGAGAGCTCTAAAACAAGTTAAATGTGCCAATGCAGCACACTGCAAGGTGTTGCATTAAATGTTGCACCTACTCAGAAAAGCCTGACAATAGAAGTACTGTGAAATAACGTTCCAAACCCTAAAATTATCACAGCCAGAAACGCACGATCACCAGTTAGGAGGGACTGCTTACTATGATACTTACAGCTACCTGACAATGTTGGTGGGGAGTGATGTATTTCTTTTTATTTCTTTTGTTTGTTTTTAAAGATTTTATTTATTTATTTGACAGAGAAAGGAAGCAAGAAAATGCAAGCAGGGGGAACAGCAGAGGGAGAGGGAAAAGCAGGCTCCCCGCTGAGCAGGAAGCCCAATGTGGGGCTTGATCCCTTGACCCTGGGATCCTGACCTGAGCTGAAGGCAGATGCTTAACCGACTGAGCCACCCAGGCACCTCCTTATTTTTCTTAAGCAGGCTCCATGTTCAGTGTGGAGCCCAACATGGGGCTTGAACTCAACCCTGCAGAGATCAAAACCTGACTGAGATCAGGAGTCAGATGCTTAACTGAATGAGCCACCTAGGTGCTCTGGGAGTTACGTATTTAAATAGTTGAGCTCCCTTCTAAGAGAGATTCTGCAATTTAGTGCACCTTACAAAGTTCAATGTGGAAATTTTTGATGCATAGATATTTCTTACTCTGCACGTACCTGTTCACTTTTGCAGAGCTTTTCTATATTAGGTTTGAATTTATTCATGCAATCTTCTGCTAAGTTAAGATGGACAACTTGCTGAAAAACAAAAGAAATCAATTGCTTAAAGCATTTTAATTTCTTTTTGAGCAACTGATAATATTAAACTTGTGAAATAGGCCTGAAGGAAATTATGGGCTGAGGCAGAAAGGAGGTACCATGTAAAGCAAGGAAAATAGCTCAAGAATAAGGAAAAAGTGAGAATTAACACAGTCCACAGGGAATAATCAACAGATAGCAAAAAATATAAATATGTGTTTAAGAGTATTAAAATAGAAGCCAAGGGGAAAAAAAAAAGCTAAGCCTTACTGAAAGTCCAGCAGAAAAAAGTTTTTGAGTTTGTATTATTGGTTCTTGATTAGGATGCTTTCTGATAAAAAATGACTGATAATGACTCATAGGAAAGAATGATACAGCAAAAAGAATAGTTTACCTGCCAACATGGCTTAACTGCTCTTAAGTACTAATATATAACTATTAAAGAACCAAGTAGAATAACAACTGCTGGTTAATACAACGCTGAATTTTCTTAAGTTGGTAAATGCAAAATTCTCTGGCTATTGAAGACAAAGATATAAAAATCTGAAGCTGGATTTGGATGAATCTAGATTACATACAAAGAACAGTACTGAGAAGCTTAGATATTTGGAATATTTCTCAGACCTAGAGTAAAATTTTAGAGGATAACTAACACCAAGTATTCCATGACACCCACTTCTAAACCTGACTATAGAACTGGAAGGACTAATAAACTAAAAATGACAAAGTATGCCATATACAATACTGCTTACCTTAGTAATCTGTTTACGGAAATGGGGCATCTTTTTCATCAGTTGGGTAAGAGCACTAAGTGATGTCTAGAAAAAAAAAGTCAAACATTTTTAAAGCAAACTTCTAATTGAGGTATCTATATAACAATTTTATAGTTTCTTATTTTTTTAAAGATTTATTTTATTTATTTATTTGAGAGAGAGAGAGAGAAAATGTGAGCGCATGACCAGAGAGGAGGGGCAAAGGGAGAGGGAGAGTCGTAAGCGATTTCATGCTGAGCGTGGAGCCCAAGGTAGGGTTCAGTCTAATGACCCTGAGATCACAACCTGAGCTGAAACGAAGAATCAGACACTTAACTGACTGTGTCACCCAGGTGCCCCTCTACATAACAATTTTTAAATCTTGCAGTTTTAGTGCTAATTTTCTAAATATTTGGCAAATTAAAAAAAAAGACACATTCAAGAGACTTTCAGTTTCAGTCACAATAAAGTAGCTGATAGCAAAATTATTCTCCCCCCATAAACAAAAACAGAATTGGACAAAATAAATAAGACAACAGCTCTCAGGCAATGGATAAGAAAAAGAGCTCATAGCTAAGATACTTGAGCAAAAGAAAGCACAGGTGATCCCAGCACTTATCCTGGCTTTTCCCTGGGACACTTTCTAAAACATGGTGAAAGGAAATAGAAATCAGGTAAAAAGCACTAGTCTCTCTAGACAGAGGAAAAGGAGATCAGAGTTTCGGGCTGGTGAGGTAGGGCTGGGAGGCAAGGTGCTAGAGATAAAGAAGCAGTCACAATATAACTCAAAGATATAACTCCAAGAGGTGTTGCCTTTGGATCCCTAGCCAAATGCTAAGCTGCACGTGTAAAGGGCACAACTCTTAAAGGCCCAGCACAGAACAACTGCTGGGTGGCTAGATGCCAGACAGAGATTTCAGAGGAGTCTTAATGCTAAGAAAATACTGGTATTCTCTGATTCAAAGAAAAGAGTGCCAAGTGAACATCCCAGACATCCTAGTCCCAGTACTAGCACTGTCTTTGAACTAAGTACAAAAGGAAATACACTCACCATAACAACACCTGGCATGAAGTCTCAAGTGAATTAAGGTTATCTATCAGCAAATTAAATGCCTGCCAGAACAGAAATCAATAGTCTTTGCAGAGAGAACATCATTTAGCGCCTCTGCAATATGTTATCTGTGATGTCTAACATATGCTAAAATCTTACTGGTCATGTAAGACAGGAAAAAATGAGGGGAGCCTGGGTGGCTCAGTTTTTAACCATCTGCCTTTGGCTCAGGTCATGATTCCAGGGTCCTGGGATCGAGCCCCGCATTGGGCTCCCTGCTCAGCGGGGAGCCTGCTTCTGCTTCTCCCACTCCCCCTGCTTGTAAATCCTTCTCTCACTATGTTTCTGTCAAATAAATAAAATCTTAAAAAAAAAAAGAAAAAGAAATCAATACCATAGTGATAAAATAGTCAATAAATGCAGACCCAAGACAAAGAAGATGTGGGATATATACACAACAGAATATTATTCAGACACCAAAAAGAATAAAATTTTGCCATTTGAAACAACATAGATGGAGCTATGTGTATTATGCTAGTGAGATAAGCCAGTCAGGAAAAGACAAATATATGATTTCACGCATGTGGAATCTAAGAAACAAAACAGATGAACAAAGAATAAAAGAGATGAGCTAAAAAGCAGACTCTTAACTCGAAAGAACACACAGATGTTACCAGAGGGGAGGTGGGTGGGGGAATGGGTGAAATAGGTGAGAGAGATTAAGAGTGTACTTATCATGACGAACACTGAGTAATGTATGGAATTATCGAATCGCTACATTGTATACCTGAAACTAATAGACTGTCTGTTAACTGTACTAGAATTAAAAAAAAGAGGTTGACCCAAGACAATCCAGATGTTGGGAGTTAACAGACAAGAAATTCAAAAGTAACATATTTAAGTTAAAGAAAACAGGAAAAGATGGACTAAATGGATGAAAAGATACAGTATTTCAACAGAAAATTAGAATTTATTTAAGAAATTCAACGAAGTCTTAGAATTAAATGCAGTATTAGAAATTAAAAATACAGTGACTCTCCTACATTGCTGGTGGGACTGTAAAATGGCATAGCCACAACAGTATGGCATTTTCTTATAAAGTTAAGCATACATTTACTATATGACCCAGCAACCCCATTTTTTTCCCCCAAAGATTTTAACTAGTTATGTGAGAGAGAGAGAGAGAGAGAGACAGCACAAGCAAAGGCAGAGAGAGAAGCAGGCTCCTCGCTGAGCAGGGAGCCCAATGTAGGACTTAATCCCAGGGTCCCATGATTAGGACCTGAGCTGAAGCAGACGCTTAGTGGACTGAGCCACCCAAGTGCCCCCCAGCAATCCCACTCTTAATTATTTACCCAAGTGAATTAAAACATCTGTTTATACAAAACCTTAATGTTTTATAGTGACTTTATTCATAATTGCCAACAACCTGAAAAAAAAAATATTTAGCAACCCAGGCACTCCCAAAAATACCATCTTAAGTTTATAAACACATGTTGAGTAAAATATATGACAACATTAGCACAAAAGAGGAAGGGGCTCAATGCAACTAAATTATTATAAGGTTCTTAAATTATTCAGGAGATGGCATAAGTAGACTTTAAGGAAGACTACGATAATATAATGATACATTTTGAGGTGCCTGGGTGGCTCAGCTGGTTGAGCGTCTGACTCTTGATTTTGGCTCCGGTCATGATCTTAAGTTCGTGAGATCAAGCCCCGAGTTGGGCTCCTCGAGCTCAGCGCAGAGTCTGCTTGAGATTCTCTCTTCCTCTCCTCCCGCCCCTCCCCTGCTTGCACATGCCTCTAAACAAACAAACAAATAAATAAAATCTTTTTTTAAAAAAAGGAATATTATAGGGAAATATTTCTCATAAACCTGGAATCAAATATCCTAAGCAAAATATTAACAAATAGATTTAGTAACATAGGAAAAGGATAACGCATTAAGACCAGCGCAACTTTCTCCAGGAATGCATGATTGGTTTGTTATCACATTAACCGAAAAAAAGGAGAAAAATAGTTTCAATAAGATGCTTTTGATGAAATCCAACACCCATTCCAATTAGAAAAACCAAAACAACAACCTGTTTTGCAAATTAAGAATAGAAGGGATAAACCTGATAAAGGATTTATCAAGGGGTGCCTGGGTGGCTCAGTTAGTTGAGCATCCAACTCTTGATTCAGGCTTATAGCATGATCTCAGGGTGGTGTGATGGAGGCTGCCACTGGGATCCACTGGGTGTGGAGCCTACTTGGGATTCTTTCTCTCCCTCGCCCAATGCCTGCCCTGCCCAACTGTATTCTCTCTCTCAAAAAAAAAAAAAAAAAAAAAGGATGTATCTAAAACTAACACAACACTCAATGGTAAAATATCAAACCTGTTTCTCTTAAGGCTGGTAATGAGACAAGGATATCCTCTATCATCAATTCTGTTCTACATTATAGAGTTAGAAGATATTAACTACTAAGAAAACTATTTTAAAATGTATAAAGATGGGAAAGGATCAGGTTAAATTTTCTTTACTCACAGATGATATTATTGTGTAATCTTTTGGAATGATGGAAATTTTTCTATCTTGATTTAGGTGATGGTTCCAAATATATATATAAAAGTAAAAAGTTACTCAGTATACACTTCAGATTTATGCACTAAGGTAAATTACACTTCAAAATTAAAAAATCTAGCAAAAATGCACTGGCTAAATGGCTAAATGGCCAATTTTTAAAAATAAACTCAATGAAGCAAGACAGACAAAATGTTGCTACCTACTGAGACTAGATAATGGGTACATGGGAGTTTGTTTTCTTTAATTTTGTATATGTTAGAAATATCCCCAAATGGAAAACTAAAAAGATAAAATAAAAATTTTAAATACATCTTAAAAGTCACCATCATTATTTTGAATGTTAAATGAAAGTCTTACCTTTCCTTCTGTTGCTTTTTTCGTTGAGGAAATTTCCTTCATTAGTTTGGGAATTTCCCTGTCAAATTTGAGAAAATTCTTTAGATTTCTAAGGTGTTACTCTTTGCAGAAATACTCTAAGATTATAAAATACACTTTCATGCACTTAGTGCCTAAAAAATATAGAATAAAAATTAAAATGGGTTCACATACTCTAACACAACTGCAATATGCCGATGTCGAATTCTGACCCAGAGGTCATCATCTTCTTCAAGGATTGCCTCCTTTTCTTTCCCATCTGTTTTATATCTACAAGTAGACAGAAATATAAATCTTTTGGATTAACCCCCACCAAAAGTGGAAGAAACATTTTTACAAACAATAATTTTAAGACACAGCTCAAGAAATTGAACAATATACACATCTGATTCAGTATTTTAGGATGATAATGAATACCTACTCAAAACTAAGGCCTGCTATTCTTACATTAAAAATCAAAGTGCTATGCCTACCAAGACATTTTTGCTTTCAAATGTTAAGATTTAGCTCAGCAGAATGTTATTTTATGGAACAAAAAAATCCAACGTTCTACAATCAACTCTAAGAACAAGACTAAATTTATATTAACAATGTCTTCTAATTGCTTAAAATACTATTTTGATGTGTTCAAAACCATCAGCGCAACTACCAAACACCCATTAAGTGAAGAACAGAAATGTCACCTCCAATGTAGCCTATTAAATACTGAAGATGTTTCAGAGTTAACATTTTCATAAACATGTATCCAAGCAAATAAATTCATAAACATGTATCATCTGTTTCTATATTCTTCCCTAATCCTATAACCACATCTCCTTTGAAGAAGGGGAAAGGAAATGAGAGAAAACTAATGTAGTCATAAAAAATTGTGATTGTTTTAGTGAGTACTATTGAAGTAAGAAGCAATTCAAGGGGTTCATAAGATTACTCAAAATGGGCTGACTGCCTCCCCAAATGTAATTTCTCCCTTCCCTTTTTATGAAGATAGCCTCCTTCCATCTGTAGAGCTAGGGAGATTCAATCACCCTTGGAATTGTCAATTTCCTGAGCCAAGATTAGGAAGGACAGCTTTGAATTTTCCCAGCTCTAGATTAGAGACAATAAATGTAGATTTCTACTGTATGAGTACAATCATTTCCGTAACTTCCAAAATTACAGGCCCCACCTATAAAACCATTTACCTATGCAGTCTTAAGTGCAGATACCCAAAGGTAGAATGACTGTGCTTAACCAAACACACTAAGGACAGAAGCAGCCCATTTGCCATTTAAAATGCCACTCTGTTCTTACATAAAATCTTTAATAAACAAAGATTAGGGCAAGAAGTCTAACAATACTAAAAGATGACAACCACATTTTAAGAGTGAATTTAAAGAGATCATCAAGATAAAAAATGAAATATGGATACTAAAATTTCCTGTTTTGTACTGTTTTCCATTAACAACTGTAATGGAGAGGAGCACAAACCATAGGGAGTTCAAGTTTTCATCTTAGTCTTATCTCTTATCTTTTCTGATTCATAATAGGGAGTATTGCTGAGTTGTTTTTTTTTTTAAAGTCTCTCCCTTAAGCAGGCTCCACACCCAGCATGGATAAAATATTTATCTCTCGGGGTGCCTGCATGGCTCAGTCAGTCAAATGTTCCAAACTCTTGATTTTGGTTCAGGTTAGATCAAGCCCCATGTTGGGGTCTGCGCTGGGTGTGGAACCTGTTTAAGATTCTCTCCCTCTTTTTGCCCCTCCCTCTCTAAAATTAATAATTAAATAAAATATTAATCTCCCTTCAAGCCCCTCACTGCAATGGCTCTGTGTTGGGCATGGAGCCTACTTAAAAAAAAAAAAAAATTATTTCCCTAGGTTTGCTGGCAAGGAAAGCAAGGTTTAATTTTTTTAAGGAAAAGGGAGCATCCATCAGTTTAATTCTTTTTTTTCTTTTTCTTCTTCAGTTTCTTTTCTAAATCCCTTGAGCAATGCAGGTTTAGAGACCTAAAGAACAAGAGAGGTAAACAATATCTCTTCTGAAAATTCTGAATAAACTGCTTGAAACAACTTTTGTATTAGAAAAATTGTAATACTGATTTCTCTATGTCACCAGTCATTAATATAAATTACAGAGAAAAATTCAGAAGCCAGGATTTGACCAGAATTCAAATAAACTTACAATAGAAAATACATAAATACAATACAGTAGAAAAAAGATCTTTTAATCTATTAAAATTACTAAGTTAATTTAAACATAAAATTTCAGAAAACTAATTTTCCTTTTTACCACTGTGCTTAAATAGTAATAGATGAAAAATGCCAATTTGGACTAGAGATTATGATATCAACATGTAAATATAAACACGTATGTACACCCGTATACACTCATAATGATGCACAATAATACAGTAAAGCGGTTCCTTGCTAGAAAAGTTATTTCACTTTTCATTTAGCTTTCTGTTTGGCATTACTTTTTTTTAAAGTAAATATGGTTATACCAGAGTTAAGTTAATAGGTACCAAATTAGTAACATTATGCCTATTCTCAATAGTTATCCTATTCAGTTTTCTAGTCTTCTAATCTTCTTAAATACTTTATATTTACAAGACACACACACAGATACTTTTGCGTGTATGATTCCGAATAATTATGGCCTAACAAGTTTGAATATGGTTTCCACTTCAATAAATATATAGTAGTGGGCCTGATATTCACTCTTAACATAAGCAAAAAGTCCAAATTCTACCTGTTTAAATGTAGCTTTGTTATAGACATAGTTAAGGAAGCAACTACACCAAAAAAGCTTCAAAGCAGTCAAATTACCCATTAACTTACAAGGTCCAGATATTTTTAATATGTTCTGATTATAAGGTAAGAGAATGATAAAGTTTCTGAATATCAAAGTTACAGGGGCTTTAGATTTCTAATGCCTACACAAATCATTAACTGCTCATATCCTATATATCCTGTTTGTATATGCCCTTTATATGCCCTTCAAGTTATACTTGCTTGTATGTATCATTCTCAATTGGCAGTAGATCATATGCCATTGCCTGAAAGGTCAGTTCATGCAGGACAGTGGACACAGGATCAAAGCCACGATCAATTATTATGAGCTGGGAATGAGTTTTACCCTGGAATAACAAGATAAAATTATCTTCAGAAACTTCAATTTCTTTGTGCGAACACCTTGTTAATATCTCAGAAAACAAAAGCAGACTTTTCCTAAGTTCTGTCTCATTCTTAAGAACATGAAGTTCTACTAAAATAGAAAAATTGGAGTGGCACAGTAAGGGAAAAAAACAAGACTACAAGAACAAAAGCTTTCATAATTAGATTAAGGGGCTATATTCAATAAAACAATATTGTGAAAATTCATTTTTAAAAAAGTAACATTTGCCTTGCACTAAAATGCATTTTCTTAGGAATTCATCTCCATAAACACTAAAACTGATAGAAATTATGAACAGTAGTTACTACTAAGACTCTAAGCACATGTGCTAAGCAAAAAATAAGTAATTTAATTCTTATAGCAACCCTGTGAGGCAGGTATTATTATCTCCATTTGATGAGGGCCTTAAAGCTTAAAATTCAGTAACTTGCCCAAATCGCATAGCGAGTAAACAGCAGAATGGAGATTCCAGCCCAGGTCAGTTTCACTCCATGCCTGTGCTCCTGTTATGCTATTTAAAAAGATTATATTGATGCCAACTAAGATGGCAAATCAAAATGAAAGCCTTGTTATTAATTTACAAACAGCACCAATTATTAAACAGTGAATAATAGTGCTAGGAAAGTATTGTTAATATCAGTATCTTTTCATACTTCATTTTAGAAATTAATAAATTCTTTGGATAATTATTTAAAGCAGTAAGAAATAACTACAACTCCATGCAAGTGATGAATCTCTAAATTTCACTCCTGAAACTAATACTACACTATATGTTAACTTGAATTAAATAAAATCTTGGAAGAAAAAAATAACTACAACTCATTAGACAAACATTTCCTATTTATTTACATATGTGAGACACAAGTAAATTGCATGAGATAGACCTTTAAACAAATGTTTAATTAACCATTTACTCATTTAAACCTTGAGCCAGTATGGTACAGTGGTTACAAAGCACAAACTCTGAAAATAAATAAGTAAATAAAAAATCACAGACTCTGGAATCACATAGATCTAGATCCAGGTATAAGTCCTGTCTTGACCATTATCTTGCTTTAAGACTTTGGACAAACTGTTTAACTTGTTAGTATCTCAGTATTCTCATTTGCAGAACAAAATATAACCAAAAACTCTGCTTTATAAGATTATGTATATAACAACACCACATACATTGTAACAATGTAACAACACCACAATACATTTAGTACCTAGCACTTAGCAAGCCTTCAATACATCTAAGTTATAAATCCTCAAAAATACAAACAGGAAAGAGATAGTGCAATGTAAGTGTTATATCAAGGCTTGGGGTTATGACAGTATGTGGAAGGAAGTATCATTTGACCTGAAGAGTCAGGAAATGCTTCAGAAAGGAGGTGACACTTCATCATGTCCTTAAATGAACGAAAAGTATCAAGTATTTGAAGGATGTATAACTTTCCAAGCAGAAAAACAGAAAGGACAAGTTTGGTTTTTTGTGGATTTTGCCTTTTTTTTCATTGAAATTATGAAGGACAAAAGGATATTTACTAACATACTGATCATGTATTCTCTTCCCTCATTCAACATACATTTATTGACTATTACTATGTTACACACTGAGCCGCTGTCTTCTTAACTACAACCAGAACAGCTTTCGCCAGACTTATAGTAACTTAAAGTTCTAAACTAACATTACATCTAAGCTTACACCCTCCCATTCCAGTGCAGTTGTCTGTGAATTTCCCTTTTTCATTATGCCTCTGCCAAAGAATCTGGTTATCTAAGCAATAAAGTCCCACTTCTATAATGTTGTACTTATTCTTTGAGCTAAAGAGCCTCTTCCTCTGGGGTGCGTTCCAAGATTCCAGCTGGAAAAAGATTAAGCCCCTACCTACATTCCCATTACACACTATGTATTATTCTTTTCATTCCACTTATTAAATAACACTGTATCCGTGGCTTCCTTACCCATCTCCTTCCTCTAAGTTCTAAATTAGCAACAATTTCTTCCAGTCATTTCACTTGGCTCCCTAGCCCCAGTCAGTCTCCTCAGACTCTTCACCCTCCAATCCAAGCCTAAATGTGGTATTCTCCAGGTCCCAATCTTAGTCTCTGATTACTTTGTATTATCTTCATAAGATAACAACAGCTGCCATTTATTAAACTCATATATGTGCCGGACAGGTTACTTCACCTAATCTTCATACCAACCAAGCAAGGTATATGTTAATCTCATCCATTTTATAGATGAAAATACAACTCTAAGTAGATAATTTGTGCAAAGTCAGAGCTAGTAATAACAAGAATAACTATATTTATTGTTTACTCAGTAGTAAGCATCATTATAAGAACTTTAAAAGTAATAACTCATTTAACCCTCTCTCTACTTTATAAAATAGGTTTTCTTATTATCCCCATTTTACAGATAAAAAACCTTAGTCACAGAGAAGTTACATAATTTGCCCAAACTGACCTATCTATGAATTAAATGGCAGAGCCAGGATTTGGACACAGTGTTTACTTCAAAACCCATATCTTTCCCATAAAACCACACTATTAAGCTTTCAGCTATCATCTATGCTAATGATTCCCAAATCAGTATTGGAAAATGAACAATAGTTTTTTTTGGTTTATGAAGAAATAAGACAGACTTTGTGCATAATCACTATTTGCCTTTTATACATTACCTTTATTAAGCTCTTTTCATCAATCTTGTAGTAGTTTTCAAGTTTTTTTTCAACAAGCTGGGCAAGCTTACTGGCATTATCTAGAGGTTTACTAAAAGTGGAAAAAATGTTCAAACAATTATCTTTCTTTCAAAACATGTTACAATATCATAAAGCTGAATTCTAAAATTAAACCATGCAACAATTTATTAATTTAAAAGAGTTTATCAACACAGAGAAGTTCAGATAATAATATATCAAATATAATGTTATACCAATTTGTCTGGATTTTACAAATGTAAAACTTATCATCTGTACTTAAGATTTTCTTAATGTGGGGCGCCTGGGTGGCTCAGTGGGTTAAGGCCTCTGCCTTCAGCTCAGGTCATGATCTCAGGGTCCTGGGATCGAGCCCCACATTGGGCTCTCTGTTTGGCGGGGATCCTGCTTCCCCCTCTCCCTCTGCCTGCCTCTCTGCCTACTTGTGATCTCTCTCTCTCTCTGTCAAATAAATAAATAAATAAATAAATAAAATCTTAAAAAAAAAAAAGATTTTCTTAATGTAAAGAAAATAATATAAATAAAATTACAGTTCCCTTTATTCCCTTCCTAACTCCTAGGCTTCTCCTCTACCTCTATCCAACCCCCAATTACAACCACTATTATGAATTTGGTGTCTATTCTTCTTGTCAATGCTGTTATATACATTTACTATTTTATATATGCTTAATAGTATATGTTATATATATATTTGAGATCTATGTTGACATATATATCAAATTAATTCATTTTAGTTCTATATGGTATTCCATCATATAATTATACTGGATTTTATGCATTCATTCCCTTAAGGATAGACACTGAAGTCATTCAATTTTATACTATTTCAAACAACACTGAAACAAATATCTTTGTAAATAAATCTCCATGTACATTTCTCCACATCTAAAAGTGTAACTGCCTAGTCATAAAGTACATTTTTTTACATTTTTAGGTATTAGCATACTACTCTCCAAATTAGTTGACCTATTATCCTTCCCGCGAGCAATGTGAGATTTCCCAATGTGTTCTCTAACATCTAATCAGATTTCCAATATAATCTTTTGCATAAAATCTTTATATCACTCTCTACTAAAATGATAAAATCATAGTCTAAATTACACCTTCATGACCAGTTGCATTTGTATAACTTTTAAGTCTACAAGAAAAATGCTGGAAAAGGCTCAATTAGCACACCACCCTCAAAAATGGAGGGTCTCATTGTGAGGGCTTCAAAGATTTAAAGACTCTTTAGGTTTAATACCTTTAAAATAAATAAACCAGCAACTATAAAGAAAAACTTACACATTTTGCTTTAAAATGTTTTTAAAAGTAATTTTATGTTTGAATTACACTTTAACAGTCCATAAGATATAAAGGAATGCTTTGAGAAAGTATAAGTAGGATTTTATTTTATTTTATTTTTTTATTTTTTCCAAAGACTTTATTTATTTATTTGACAGAGAGAGAGATCACAAGTAGGCAGAGAGACAGGCAGAGAGAGAGGGAGAAGCAGGCTCCTCACTGAGCGGAGAGCCCGATGCGGGGCTCGATCCCAGGACCCTAAGATCATGACCTGAGCCAAAGGCAGAGGCTTTAACCCACTGAGCCATCCAGGCGCCCCATAAGTAGGATTTTAAAAGCCTGGATTATACTTTAACTATTGCAGTAACTCAAAACAGGTCCATTGGTGAGCTTTTAAATTATTAATTGGTTATATTTACTCATCCTGAACACAGCCAACACCCAGAGCAGAAACTTTTTTTTTTTTTTAAAGATTTTATTTATTTACTTGACAGAGAGAGAGATCACAAGTAAGCAGAGAGGCAGGCAGAGAGGAGAAAGCAGGCTCCCCGCTGAGCAGAGAGCCCGATGTGGGTCTAGATCCCAGGACCCTGAGATCATGACATGAGCCGAAGGCAGAGGCTTTAACCCACTGAGCCACCCAGGCGTCCCATGAGCAGAAACTTGAAGAGCAACTAAACTCTAGCAGAAGATAGACCACTTAGCTCTATTCCCGAGTTCAGAATGTAATTAATTAGTATATCACCTATAAGAAAAAGAATGTTTTCAATACCTGATGTATACATGAGTAGAGCTTATTAGATAGCATCCGAATTAAGGAGATTTGCTATCTTTTTCTAAGTAATTAATAGTTTTTTTTAAGAGTAATGTAACTTAAAGTATCACATGAACTTGATTAAACAGTTCAGCCAACTAACCTGACCAACACCAATGTTTAAAGAAACTTTTTTTTTAAGTTTTTATTTAATTTATTTGACAGAGAGAGATCACAAGTAGGCAGAGAGGCAGGCAGAGGGAGAGGGGGAAGCAGGCTCCCTGCTGAGAAGAGAGCCCAGAGTGGGGCTCGATCCCAGGACCCTGAGATCATGACCTGAGCCAAAGGCAGAGGCTTAACCCACTGAGCTACCCAGGCGCCCCTAAAGAAACTTCTAAAAGAGAAATGAGTGGCAATGCTTATTAGTTGTACCATAGTATATTTACTACTATCATTTTTTTGGTGCCATTCACTATTCTGAATGCTTTACAGAGTTCTAACAACAACTTTATAAGATGGGTATTACTGTCATTCCCATTTTATAGATAAGGAAACTGAGGGCAGAAGGGTTACACAGCTAGCAATTAGTAGAGATTAAAATTCAAGCTGTCTGGTTACACACAACACAGATGACTCTCAGAACATAATGTTGAACAAAGAAGCCAGAAATAAAAAATATCATATGATTCCATTTTGCCAAGTTCGACATCAGGCAAAACTAAACTATGTGTTAGCAATCAGGACAGCAGTGACCTTTGGGGAGGAGAGAGTGGGTGGTGATCAAGGGGGATCATGAGCAGAGCTTCTGAGATGCCATCTATGTTCTATTTCTTGACCTTGGTGGGGTTAGTGGGATATGTTCACTTTGGAATGATTTATTAAGCCATACACATATAATTTATGCACTTTACAGTAAACTTTATTTATTTTTTTTTCTTTTTTTTATAAGTTTTGTCCTTCGACCGATACCGTTTCCTCAGAGTCACTCCGCGAAGAGCGGCAGTTCACTGGGGAACTGCATAAAATATGGAACGCTTCACGAATTTGCGTGTCATCCTTGCACAGGGGCCATGCTAATCTTCTCTGTATAGTTCCAATTTTAGTATATGTGCTGCCGAAGCGAGCACTACAGTAAACTTTATTTTTAAAAAGCAAATAAAGGTATATGGTATTAAAGTCAAACTTTATCTCTTAAAAAAAAAAAACCCAGTAATCTATTTAAAATGGCCACTGGAATTAGATATTATAAATACTTTGAGGGACATCTGGGTGATTCGGTTGGTTTAGTATCTGCCCTCAGCTCAGGTCATGATTCCAGGGTCCTGGGATGGAGTCCCACACTGGGCTCCTTGCTCAGTGGAGAACTTGCTTCTCCCTCTGCCTGCCACTCCCCTGCTTGTGTTCTCCCTCTCCTTCTCTGACAAATAAATAAATAAAATCTTAAATATATACATACTTCAACACTAAAATCACTATTCAGATAATATGGCCATTCGAATTAGGTGAAAATTTAACAGAATATTAATTGTAAGACTGTATTCTCTATATGACAATAAAGATATTTCCTCTAAGCATTCCTTAAACTCATGAAAAAGTTCGCAAATCATACCAAATTTAAGTACTGAAATTTAGTAACAGAGGCTATAAGTTTCTCTGAAATTTCAACTTTAAACTTTATTTTTTAAAAGGTTTTATTTCTTTATTTAATGGAGAGAAAGAGAGAGCACACGTATGCAGAGCGGCAGACAGAGGGAGAGGAGAAGCAGGCTCCCTGCTGGGCAGAGAGCCCGATGTGGGGCTCAATCCCAGGACCTGGAGATCATGACCTGAGCCAAAGGGCAGATGCTTAACCGACTGAGCCACCCAGGTGCCCCTCAACCTTAAACTTTAAATCTCCTATATATACAGCATAATTTTACATGGAAAATAAACTGCAAACCAATAAACACAAGCACAGAGACATTACTTACCTCTACACTAGAAACCAAATAGAAAGCATAACATACACAGACACTACTGAGGGTTTTACCTTTTATATCTTACTCCAGGATTTTCATCCAGGGTAGCACACACTGTAACTATCTGCTCAGCCATTGCTTCCATAATAGCATCTTTTCCGTTTGCATTACTAGGGTCTGGACTGTAACAGTAATAGAACGCATCTGGTACATCAAGAGTATAAACCTAAGTTAGGCCAAAAAAAAAGGTCACACGTCAGTTTGGTGACTTAATGAAAAAAAAATCAATCAAGAAAAATGCAGCTATTATTGGACATCAAAAGAAATTACTTGCACTAACCATGCTGTTTCCTGAGACCACTGTGTCTTTACCTTAAGCAACTCTCATTTTCTCTCTGTCCTCTTGATTTCATCCTTATTTCTTTTCTCACTCTCCTTTTCTGCTTAGTCTACCTCTCTCCTTCAATTCTTGTTTCATATACAGATTGTACTGTTTGTTTTTTCACTACCTGTGCAACAGATGAAGGAATCTGAGGTAGTCAAACTAAAATAAAAATCTAATACCTGGCACAAATACAACAAAGCCAAAATTGATCTATATATTTCATATACATTAAAAATCTTAATCCATTAGAGAGCAACCTAGAGATTTTCTAGTTGAGATGTTTCTTCAATTCTTTAGCTTATACTCTTCATGTCTTTAAAATAGAAACCTATTTTCTAAAAACACAGTATTGTGCTAGACATAGTAATTGGTCTAATCATAGATACACTGAAACCTCAAAGACACATTTATTCAACTAACAAAAGCATTTACTTATGTACAAAGAACTGGATTAGAGATTTACTATTATTGTGTTATTTGAAGAATACAAAAGAAGAAACTCTCTAACTGGGGTTGGGAGTTCTCCATTAAACTTATTTTTGTTTGTTTTTTTTTAAATGATAGCAATCCCTCTTAGCCTAGGATAACATATTAAGTGTAAAAGTAGGTATGTAATAAATATTATAGATTAACTATTGAGTTATGAATAAGTTTCCTTACAAAAGTTTCCTTTCACCATATAGTCATTCATCTCTCTGAACATAACACACAACCAACAGCAATAGGCTGAACATAGACTGAGATTTAGCCATAGCTAATTCACTTATGTCTGTGTTGCTCAAAGTCTCGGTTATTGAATTAACTTCCCAAAAGCACTTCTCATAGTACACTATCACACAACGGTACATAATACCTGTTGAAAAATACTTATTGCCCTAGGAAGACATGAACAGACATTTCTGCAAAGAAGACATCCAAATAGCCAACAGACAAATGAAAAAGTGCTCAACATCACTTGGCATCAGGGAAATACAAACCAGCCACAATGAAATACTACCTCACACTAGTAAGAATGGCTAAAATTAACAAGTCAGGAAAAAACAGATGTTGGGGAGGATGCGGAGAAACGGGGACCCTCTTAAGCTGTTGGTGGGAATGCAAGCTGGTGCAGCCACTCTGGAAAATAGTATGATGGTTCCTGAAAAAGCTGAAATTAGAACTACACTATGACCCAGCAACTGCACTACAGGGTATTTACCCCAATGAGACAAACGTAGTGATCTGAAGGGGCATGTGCACCCCAATGTTTATAGCAGCAATGTCCACAACAGCCAAACTATGGAAAGAGCCCAAATGTCCATCGACAGATGGATGGACAAAGAAGACATGGTATACAGATACAATGGAATATTATCAAAATATATCGAAAAACGAAATCTTGCCATTTGCAACAATGTGGATGGAACTAGAGGGTATTATTATGCTAAATAAAATAAGTCAATCAGAGAAAGACAATTATATGATCTCACTGATATGGGAATTTGAGAAACAAGACAGAGGATCATAGGGGAAGAGAGGAAAAAATGAAACAAGATGAAACCAGAAAGGGAGACAAACCATAAGACTCTTGATCTCAGGAAACAAACTGAGGGTTGCTGGAGTGGAGGAGAACAGGAGGGATCGGGGAGGCTGATTGATGGACACTGAGGAGGGTATGTGCTATGGTGAGTGCTGTGAATTGTGTAAGAGTGATGAATCACAGACCTGTACCCCCGAAACAAATAATACATTATATATTAATTTAAAAAAAATACTTACTGGCCTGGGGTGCCTGGGTGGCTCAATCCATTAAGAGTCCGACTTGATTTGGGTCAGGTCATGATCTCAGGCTTGTGAGATCAAGCCCTGAGTTGGGCTCTGCATTGGGTGGGGAGCCTCCTTCAGATTCTCTCCCTTTCCCTCTGCCACCACAACACTCCTGCTCTCTCTCTCTCTTAACAAACAAAAAATACTACCCTTCCCTAAAGGGCCTCTTCCTCACGGAGGTCAGCCTTGGCTATGGTCATTGAAATATGAGTAGAAGTGACAGTGCTACTTCCCCACAAAAGCTTTAAAAGCCATACGTGGGTGGGGGGAGCCACTATGTGGCTCCACCATTTTTTTCCCTCTGCTATGTCTCAGACAAGGGCTGTTCCTTCAGTCTCAGTTCTGGAATGAAGAGAATATAGAGCAAAGCCCCAGGCAAACCACAATGGACAATAACATGAATGAGAAATAAACTTGGTTGTTGTTAATGAACTGAGATTTAGGGCGTTGTTACCACAGTTTAAATTAATCTAAGCTACCTACTACTCCAATGAATAAAAGAGAATTTGGGGAGGCGCCTGGGTGGCTCAGTTGTTAAGCGTCTGCCTTTGGCTCGGGTCATGATCCTGGGGTACTGGGATCGAGCCCCGCATCAGGCTCCCTGCTCCACGGGAAGCCTGCTTCTCCCTCTCCCACTCCTCCTGCTTGTGTACCCTCTCTCACACTGTGTCTCTCTCTGTCAAAGAAATAAATAAAATCTTAAAAAACAACAACGAAAAAGAATTTTGGAGTTGGTTTTCATTCTACACCCCCATTTCTTCCATTTCCTTCCTCTTACTCTTCTCCACTTTTTATCACCACCATTACATGATTCTTTAGACTATTACCAAATACTTTCTTCAACTTTATGACCCATAATCAGCTCCTTAAAAACTCGCCCCACCCCCACCACTTCCATCTACTTTTCTTGCTAATCTACAGCTGGCTTAGCTCTGTTTCTACCTAGACACCATCTAGTACCCTCTCTACTACCTATACTAGACTCTTTGTACTTCCTAAGGTCCACTGTAATCAAACTCCCCTATATTCTTGAATGCTTTCCATTTAATTGCTTTATTGTATATGTGATAGCACTAATTATCTTAAACCCTCTGAGAGGGAAAGAGAGGTTTCTTTAATCTCTTTGACTCAAATTCAAGAGTGAATCAATCTCCTTCCTCTCCATGCAACCTCTAAATGTGTTGAATGTCCAACTTTTCTTTGGAGCATTATCATATCTGATTTTGACAATCTCTCCCCAATGATTTCCTGACTTGTACTTTTCCTTAAAGACATTAGGACCAATTCCATGGTTTTCTGTATCAGCACATTTTCTGCCATTATTCTCGGTGGGACCTGGAGCCTCCTACAACACAGTCCCCACCTACCTACAGAAACAGACTTATCTATCATATCTTCACCTCTTATAATCCACATTTCTGCTGTTTCCCTGCACTTTTCTGCTTCTATATATTTGCATTCAGGCTGTTTTCACTTTCCTCTTCTTTCCCTCTTCATTACTACCTTATGAAGTTCTATCCATTCATCAAATATTTTCTCATTCTCCCAATATGAACTAATCGCTCTTCTCTTGTGGTAGAACGTGAGCTGCCTCCCCCAAAACCACTCTTCCCTTACTTGTCAGTATCCACACCAATTCTTTGGGGGAAGCAGCCATATATGCCTATGTAAAAGACTACATTTATACACTTAACTATACCCAAGTGACTAAATTTTAGCCAACAAGACATAAATGAAATCCATATACTGCCTTCTTCCTCTTTCATCGTGCTTCCTCAAATGAAGATGAAATGATTCTACAGTTACTTTGGATCTTGAGGGTCATGCCTAGAGTAGGCCCTTGACAATTCTGTACAGCCAGCATACCAGCCATTCATAACCCATTTCCTGACTTCTTTTATGTTAGTAAGAAATAAACTTCCATCTTGTATAAGCTACTGAAAGCAAATTTTTCTATTATATGCAGTCAAACCTAACCTTAATTGATATCATTCTGAAGATGTATAGATTCTTTGGACTTCTTTTACAGCCCTCAGGTGCGTGTAGGGCATATATCATGCCCAGCACACCAAACCACTTGGCATCTAGCAGATGATGTCCACTGCACACGATCTTGGTAAATGTTCATATGTGCGTATGCTCATAGCTCAAACCACTTAGCTGTGTTTCATTCATACCTTCACTTATAAATGAACAAGAGTTCAAAATATTTTCACTATAATTTCTCCATGACAGTTAAATGTACTAAGTAAACCCTCTTAAGATATTTATCAAGGAAATAAAGGCAAAAACCTCACAGGGGAAAAACAAAGCAGACAGGACCTTAAATAATCACAACATTTTGCAAAGACCAGTAAAAAGATTCTCATGAGATTTCTCCATATAGACAAAGGCAAGTTATTTCCACCAACGATCAAATTGGTCAGAGTGCTACACAAATCTCTCCTTCAAATACAGCAACTGCAGAATTTTAATGAATTCTGAGACTAAAACTGTATTTACCATCTGTACAGCAGATGCTCTGGATATGCTTGTAATATTTCTCATACTACTGTTTATATCCCACATCATTTAGGAAGCCCTTTCACCCTACATTAACCTTACATACCACATTAATAGAACAGATCTAAGGTAACCTTTGGACACAGTCTTATGTTAAACAGGTATCTTAAAATTTTATGATTTGGATTATAATTTTTCTTTGTCCAAAACAGTAACAGCTTAAAGGAAAAATCCCTTTTCTAGGACCTTCCTGTCTCTTAATATATTGACCTTACAGTTCCAAACAACAGTGAGCTATTACAATTCTACGAAATGCTAGAATCCAAACACAGAGAACAGAGCACACCAAACCTGAGCAATGCACTAGCTCTGTGATTTGGGGCAAGTTACTTAACTTTGATTTCCCCATCGTTAAAATGAAGATAGGATTACTATCTACTCATAGAACTGCTATGAGGATTTAAATGAATATATTTATGAGAAACATTTAGTAAAGTGTCTGGCACATGGAGAGTACTATGTGGGTGTTTCCTATCACCATTATTATTATTAATTGAAGCCTTAAAAATTAAAAATTTTATAAATTAAGATAATCTCTATAATGTTAAATAAAACATTTATTGAAGAACATTTGTTTTAATATCACAAATGGTCACAGAAGCTGAAATGATTTCTTTTGAGTCATCTAACACAGACTGCTCACAATCTTTTGATTTCATAATCTAACAGTGCTGTAAAACTTGACATACACAGGACTTATTGTGGCAGCAATGAGGACTTATTGTGGCAGCAATGCAAATGGCAGCAACTTAGTGGCAGCCATGAAATTTAAGCTCCACTTTCATAATGTTCTCTTCCAATTTATGCTCATCCCCTTTCCTCCATTATGAGAAATGCTTATTTGTAGATTGTTCAAAATCACCAAATACACAGTATATAAAATCCATTATGAACTAAAATTAAAAAATAAAAAAAGAGAGTACCTGAGATTCAAGTGGAATGAACGAAATATTTATTTCTTTACATCTTCTTATTGACTTGGAACAAGAAGCTTTAATTTTGTTAAAGAGACTATCAGGGCAAACTGAGAGAGAGAGAAAAAAATCAAAGCATGTAATTCCCATCTAAATTTTTCTTTTTTTGAATAAATCATTTCAACATTCAAGAATATTTATTTTTTACATGTAATTAGTGACTTTCGCAAAGTAATTTACTATGAGGATGAGATAATATATAAATATTCTTCTTTACAGAGCAGATGTATTCTAGCCAAGAGGGCTGTAATAGAAATTCCATTTTCCCCATTCACAGGCACCATAAGCTAAGATTATTTCCTTAGAGAGCTGCTTACACAGCAAACTAAAATTATCAGGAAGGAAAATCAGGTCCAAACCCATGACTTAACAAACTTTTATAGGACTTTCAGAACTTCTTAGGAATTTATATTACTTTTCTAAATCTGCCACTAAGTGCAACCATACCACACAAATTGTTAGTTTTTTCCTTGTTATGTATTATAAGAAGTTCTCTAATGTCAGGAAATCTTGAGAGTAATAAATTCTGGAATTTAAAGCCTATTCCCTCCAACCGTACCTTTAATCTAGATTGGAACATCAACCACTGGGTCCTAGTGTCTTTTAACATGATATTCTTTAGCCTCGAGATTCCTTAAGTTAAGAGGCTTCACATTCATTAAATTTGATCAATTCCATAAACATGAATTTCTGTATAATAAAGTTATTTAAAAGATAAATAGTTATGGCATGATATTTTTAAAATGCAAACTACTACAGGCATGAGATGAATAATGACATACAGGAAAAACAATATACTATTTAAAACGATGAATCTGGGGGCGCCTGGGTGGCTCAGTGGGTTAAAGCCTCTGCCTTCGGCTCAGGTCATGATCCCAGGGTTCTGTGATCCAGCCCTGCATCGGGCTCTCTGCTCAGCAGGGAGCCTGCTTCCTCCTCTCTCTGCCTGCTTCTCTGCCTACTTGTGATCTCTCTCTCTGTCAAATAAATAAATAAATAAAATCTTTAAAAAAAAAAAATGATGAATCTGGCCCCTGGGTGGCTCAGTGGGTTAGAGCCTCTGCCTTCGGCTCAGGTCATGATCTCAGGGTCCTGGGATCGAGCCCCACATGAGGCTCTCTGCTCGGCAAGGAGCCTGCTTCCCCCTCTCCCTCTGCCTGCCTCTGCCTACTAGTGATCTCTCTCCTCTCTGTCAAATAAATAAATAAATAAACCTTTAAAAAAAATAAAAATAAAATGATGACTCTCTAACAGCACCGACCAAGGATCCACTTAGATGAATGGCATTTTCATTTTGCAGTTTTATTATGTAAGGTATAACATAAAGCAGAACTATATGTGTTTCTAGACTTCTCTGTGATTCTTTAGTTTAGCTGCTTTCTATTTGAACATATGGCATGGTAAGAGAAATGTGACAGATTCTCTCCATTAATATTTGCCAAACAGATGGCAATTTCTTCAGTACTCTCCCAAAGGGTCTTATTTTTGATTATATAATCAAATCCCCAATTAAAACTTGGATTTAAAAAAAATTCCTCCTGTCATCAGCATAAAATATGAGGGACAGCACTCACCAACAACTCACCACTGTATACCAGCAAAAATTACTAATTCAGAATTTAATTTTCTATTGCCTTAATATGAATTAGAATAGATATGATCTCATATCTTTAGATTCTTTCTAACCTAAGTAGAATAAACAATAAATAGAAAATCATAGTATTGTAATAGTATTATAATACTTCATAACTGATAGGATTTTAAACAATGAAACAATACTTCTACAAAGCTACTTACAGTCAGTGAAGTATATATACGCTGCTTTGTATTTGTTCTCAGATTTACTTGCAAAATCACGTAAAAAACAGTCTACAGACTTAAAAAAGGTTAGATGTTAATATACATAAAACCAAATACTAATTTAAATATGCTAGCATTTGAAATAACTAAAATTATTCTTTTTTGATAGTAAAATAAAATCTTAACTTTCCAAAAGTTTACTTTATAAACTGATTTTTTTTTAATGCTATGTTGTCTAGCAGTGATAGCTAAAAACCTAAGTAGTAAGGTAATATGTATGAACAGAGTACTGTTTCAGAAATAAAAAGATCTAGGAACAATTCAGTGACAGGGAAGCTAAATCCATACATAAGATTAGAAGGTAACAAATCAAGGAGCTGAGACGCCAATGAACATACTGGATATGTTATCTACATGGATAATGAAGCCACTGAGGCTAAGATTGAGGAGGCACTGAAGAGAGTAACAGTGAGCTAGGAGTAAAACTGTCAAGGGATAATCAAAGACCCAGAGGTTGGGAAATGACTGCAAGGAGGAAGAATGGCAGGTAATACAATCTGGTAGTTCTTACATGCCTCAGTGCTGACAATTTTATTTAATTTTTTTTTTAGTGTTGATAGTTTTAAAGATACAATAATCTGGCAGCAAAAATGAAGAACACAGAATTTAATGCTCTCTCCTCCATCTGTTCCTTTATCTCCTTCTGGAAGTCCAGAACTATTTCTGTTAGATCTCATGGCTCTATCCAGCAAGTCTGTTATCTTTCCCCCATAATTTCTATGATTTTTTTTTTTTGTTTCAAGATATTTTATTTTGACCTTCTAGGCCACTAATTCAAATTTCAATGATGATTATCCTCTTCTGCAATTAACTGTTTAACTGAGAAATCACATTTGTGAGCTTTAGGAAATTTTTTATGTGCTATACTAGATTCTCCTTATGTGTATTATTTTTCTGTTCAGGTCGTCATCCTCTCCCCAGGCAGCTGTATTTTGTAAGATGTGTATTTTCTTCATTCTTACTGAACTTCTTTCTGGCAGCTTGACCCACTTAAATGTGTTAATGCTTTCCTTTGTCAACTCATTGGAGGCTTAGGTTTATTGTTGGAGAATCCTAAATACAGGCAGTTCCACAAAAGGAGGAAGGCAAAAAGATTTCCCCCCTTGAGGGCTGTAAGTATATAAGCAAACAAACTACCGGGGCTTCTCTTTTTCACCAACCAACCTTTCCCCTGGGGTTCAGAAAATCTCTTAGAGCGAAACTCTTCCTGAAATCAGCCATTTTATGACCTCTGGTTGGGAACACTATGACACTGGTCTCCAGGGGCTCACCCAGCCACTGAGGAAGGAAGTCTCTCACTAGGTTTCTCCATCAGAGTCCAATGAGCCTAAACCCTCACTGGAACCCACAGGGCTGTAGGACACAGGTAACTGACTAAGGACTGAAAGAGAAACTAGAGTTGGTTATAGTAGAAAAAGGAGCCACGTTCAGGTACCATTTTCTCTGAGTCCTTTGATCCTTTACTAAATACACAATTTTGTATCCTGCTTCTGTCACTTAACATTAAAAATGAACAATTACCTAGATCACTAAAATTTCCTAGAAATCTCATTTCCAATGGCCGCATAGTCTTTCATACCATTATCTGTTAATGCTAAGAACTAGCATTAGGATATAAAATGTCACTAAAACGCACCAGCAGCCAGGGGCACCTGGGTGGCTCAGTAGGTTAAGTGTATGACTTGTGATTTTGGCTCAAGTCCTGATCTCAGGGTCCTAAGGTCAAGGCCCACATTAGGCTCTTTTCTCAGTGCAGAGTTTGCTTGGGTTTCTCTCTCCCTCTCCCTCCGCCTCATCTTCCCTCCCCCTCTCTCTCTAAAATAAATGAATCTTTAAAAAAAGAAAAAACACCAGCATCTAATATGCAGAGACTAAACGGTGAATACCTGGTTTTCCTTCCTGCTGTCTAACAGAATCAGAAGAAATGAAACTGGAACTGCCAACTTAACATTCTGAGTGGGCATATGCCATAAGACGTATTGGAAAATTCATTCTCAGATACTGTACAGAATAAAGAAATCTGGTATTTACTTGACTCTAAAAGTTTGCCTTTAAGTATGAGTTCAATCACAGATCATAAGCTAAGTATTCCTTTGACATAAAAAATATATTTACATACATGATTATATGCATACATCATGTGTGCATATGTATACATAAATGTATGCCATAGAGAAGTCACTAAGATAAAGGATTAATCCAAGACTATTTCTCTTATGTACATTTCTATCCTCCCAAGAAATACAGTTGCACAGGAACAGCACTGAGTAACAAATTACTCAAAGAAACTCTACTGTCTCATACAATTAAATCCTGCTTTCATATATGGGGGAGGGGGGAGAATTCTTTCACTTATATATTCTCACTGAGAAGAGTGCAAATGAAACAATTTTCCAACACAGAAAAACTTTTCTAAGTAAACTAGTTTATGGCACTATTTTTCTAATAAACCATGTTTTATTTGAATTTTCTATGAGAAAATAATGTCAATAGTGAATGATGAACATACCTTTTAAAGATTCACAATACTCACCTTTGATGTTGGAGAAATAAAATAAAGAGCTTTCATTTGTCTGACAGGTTCTCGATTCTTATAAATGTTCTCCACAACTAATAAAAAAAGTAATTTTACATAACCAAGTATTTATACACTTGAAGCAATTTTAAAATAAGCTTTAATTCTTATTTATAATAGGGAAACATTTACATATACTATGTTTAACATTTTCTTTGTCTCCATCTGATTAACTAAAAAACCCCAAAAATGTAGGGATGCCTGAGTGACTCAGTCAGTTAAGCACCCAACTCTTGATTTTGGCTCAGGTCATCATCTCAGGGTCCTGGGATCAAGCCCCACATTAGGCTCCATGCTCAGCACAGAGTCTGCTTGTTCTTCTCCCTCCCCCTCTGCCACTTGTACCCTCTCTCTCTCTAAAATAAACAAAGAAATAAAATCTTAAAAAAAAAAATCC
Source organism: Nasua narica (assembly GCA_028533885.1). NCBI lineage: Eukaryota > Metazoa > Chordata > Mammalia > Carnivora > Procyonidae > Nasua > Nasua narica. The sequence goes on along the minus strand of CM052798.1, from coordinate 82,472,990 downwards.
TAAAAATGTACCTTCCCTAAAACTATACTCTGGTCTAAGTGCTCATCATGAGAAGAAAAAGGTAAAACAGCTATTTCATAGTTAGGTCTACCAGCATAAGCAAGTAACATGCCAAGAAGCAAGCAAGAAAATACATTAAAAATTAAAATATGTATTTCTTTTTTTTTAAATATGTATTTCTTTTTAAAAGTATTTTACTTTAATAGCAAATATGATACCAGATATCAGGTTAAGCACTTAACATGAATTATCTATTAAACCTATAGTAAATATTATATAACAACCCCATAAAGCATTTTATAAATGAGGAAACTGGGGCTTGAAATTGTTAAATAATTTGTCCAAGTTACAGAGCTAGAAAGTAGAACAGGTAAGATTCCAGCCCAGATCTGTTTGACTCCAGCATCCAAGTTTTTAACTACTATAATATTCTTTAAACAAACTGCTAATTAACTTATTCTTTTAAAACTATCAATATTTATGAAGTATTTTAACAATGAAATATCACAATTTACTCAATTATAGTGTTATTTTTGAAATTAAGAGGTTCATAAAATCAACTTACATAAAACCAAGTAAATTTAAAACTAGTAAACTCTAAACTGTCAAATTAACTGTTAAAGCTATATTTAAAAAAAACACTAAAGTGTCATTCTACAAATCAAGAGAACCACCTTTTAAGACTAAAGTTGCCAAAGGTCCTGGAGAATTGAAAAGATTAAACTCGGGGAACCTGGGTGGCTAAGTTAGTTGAGCATCCAACTCTTGATTTTGGCTCAGGTCATGATCTCAGGGTTATGGGATCAAGCCCTGTGTGGGGCTCTGTGCTCAGCAGGAGTATGCTTGAGATTCTCTTTCTTCCTCTGCCCCCTCCAACTTGTATGCAAGCACACTCTCTCTAAATAAAATAAATAAATAAATAGGGACGCCTGGATGACTCAGTCTGTTAAACGTGTCTGCTTCTCCCTCTGCCTGCTGCTCTCCCTATTTATGCTCTCTCTGACAAATAAATAAGATCTTTTAAATCAATCAATCCATCTTCAGGGGAAAAAGATTAATCTGATTAATCTGACAGGCCAGGGAGGCTACTATTGGGACTTTTCTGGAAAATAAGGCGATTCATCTCTTTTTCCCTACATTTATGCTTGTAAAGTACAGGTTTATCATAGCTTCTAGGATACCAAATAAGCTTTCCAAGGAAATACTTAATTTTATTTTTATCTCCATTCCCAAAAATGGTAATTTCACCTTTAAAAGATTAAGGTTAGAGATGCCTGGATGGCACAGTCACTTAAGCAACCAATTCTTGGTTTCAGCTCAGGCAGAACTTGGGTCATGAGATCAGGCCCCAAAACCGGCTTCACATTGATTCTGCTTCAGATTCTCTCTCTCTTTCCCTCTGCTCCTCCCTGCTTGTGCTCTTTCTCTCAAATAAATAAATCTTAAAAAAAAAAAAAAAAAAAAGATTAAGGTTAAGTCTGTAGAAACTTTTATTGCTTAATAATCAAAATGAAGTGTCTTACAGCCATCTTATGCTACATTTACTATTATTAATGTCTGGTGAGTTAATGTACATGTTAAAATGTGAAAATACTATGATAAGATTTAGAATACAAACTTTGGAATACTCTTAAATGTCTGGTTATTAATAGCACAAAGTGCCACTTCTTCAATTTCTGGAAAATGGATATCTAATAAGAGATTTCTTTTTTTTAAGATTTTATTTATTTATTTGTCAGAGAGAGTACAAACAGGGGGAGTTGCAGGCAGAGGGAGAAGCAGGCTCCCTCCTGAGCAAGGAGCCCGACATGCGGCTTGATCCCAAGACCCTTGGGATCATGACCTGAGCCAAAGGCAGATGCTTAATGGACTGAGCCACCCAGGCATGCCTCTAATAAGAAATTTTTTAAAAAGATTTTTATTATTCCTATAACAGTGACAAAGGAGTAATCTAACTCTCAGTCTATTTTTTATTTTTTTTTTTTATTTTTTTTTTAATTTAATTTATTTATTTGACAGAGAGAGAGAAAGATCACAAGTAGGCACAGAGGCAGGCAGAGAGAGAGTGGGAAGCAGGCTCCCTGCTGAGCAGAGAGCCAGACGTGGGGCTCGATCCCAGAACCCCGAGACCATGACCCGAGCCGAAGGCAGAGGCTTTAACCCACTGAGCCACCCAGGCGCCCCTCTCAGTCTATTTTTTAAAAGGATTCTACTTAACTTTACTCTTCACTGAAGTAGCATCATACATTCATTTTTTCCCATCAATTTTTTAAAACTTCTAAGACACTACTGAATATTTTAACAAATGACCCAAATGACAAAGTATGATCACTGAACCTGCAATGCCAGGTTCGAGGGAATCTCAATTTGAGAGCTCATGTGGGACTCAAAAGGACTGTGACAAGTTCAAGTTGATAGATCTTATGATGATTAAACCAGAGCAAACCGAGGGGACAGCAGAAGACATAAGGAAGCAATGTGCTCCATGATAAACAGTCCTTATGAAATGCTTCTCCAAAAAAAAAAGCTTTCTGTGGTCAAATAAATTTAGAAAGCTGAGTACTACGCCTGAACCCAGGAGATCCACATACCCAATGGCATATTTAAAAAACATCTGGAAAGTCCCAAACTTACTTGGCAACAGAATCTTTTCCTTGAAGAATATCAACACTGAACATACAGTAAGAAACAATGGTCTAGGGGGTGCCTGGGTGGCTCAGTCGGTTAAGTATCTGCTTTAGGCTCAGGTTATGATCCCAGGGTCCTGGGATCGAGCCCCACATCAGGCTCCCCGCGCAGCGGGAAGTCTGCTCCTCCCTCTCACTCTCCATCTGTGTTTTCCCTCTCTCTCTCAAATAAATAAATAAAATTAAAAAAAAAAAAAAAAACAATGGTCTACAAAAATTCAATAAAACCTCCTTACAGTACAAAATGGATCTATAGCTTAATAGAGTTTTTATTCACATTAACAAATAGTTTTCACTCTAGTTGCAAATCAAAATGACATCTGGAAACTTAAAAAACTTTGTGGCTTAATCAATATTACACTTGTCTAATAGTAGAAAAATCAAGGTTTTAATCTTCTAATTTCTAGTTGAGAGCTTTTCCCAATGAGAAGACCATAAAAACCATAAAGACAAACTGAATATATAATCAATAATAAAAGATGATATATTAAAGATCTGATATATAAATATAAAAATAAACTTTATAAAAAATTTTAGATAATCCTCCCATTGTACACAATGCCCAGGTTTTCTTGAAAATACTGGTGTATGTTTGAACCTCACAAGTAGCAGTGACAGAGGGTACATATCCTACACTGAATTCCAAAATACAGAATAATTAGATTTGACTTTTAAAAAATTTTTATTTATTTATTTGAAAGAGAGTGAGAGAGGGCAAGCGAGTACACACAGAGGAAGAGGGAGAAGCAGACTTCCCGAGGGGCAGGAAGCCCAAAGCAGGGCTCAATCCCAGAACCCTGGGATCATGACCTGAGCTGAAGGCAAACACTTAACAAACTGAGCCAACCAGGAGCCCCTATATTTAACTTTGAGTCTCAGTTTCCTCATTACCAGTAAGGGTATTTAAAATCTCTTTAAAGGGTTATCATGGGTCATACAAAAACATTATCAAATATATAAGAGTTAAAAATTTCAATAACAAACTCAACAAGGCAACTGACTTAGTTTTGGTCAGGGGCACTGAATTATAATCCCAGCTGAAGAAAACTTCCAAGGGTTATTCTGAAGAGTCACAGAGAAAAGAATGTCCAGTGAATACAACATAACCACCCGCCCCTCCCCCAGAAACCCAATGACTGACTAAAACTTATTAACACTTAAACTTTCCCAATCACAATAAAAAAAGTTTTGATGATGAATATTGGTAACACTTACCAGTTATACCCTCTGCTAGAAGATCTGTCATTTTGCAACATGATGCCAAAAGCTTAGTGGTAAATTCATCTAAAAGCATTATCTTAAAATGAACATAAATTAAGAAAGTATAAGTACTTGATTGCCAAGAATTCACAAAAGACAGAATTTAATACATTAAACCTACTCAAACATAGACCTTATATGACATAAAATGATAACATTAGGACAGGCAAAATTATCTCAACTCACCTTTTAACTTGTATGACCTAGAGATTTATTTTCTCAATATATCATACATAAGTAAGGAAACAGAAACATTTCCATTTTGAAGCAGAGAACGTGTTCATTTTATGTACTTGAGAACTTGTTCGTTTTAAATTTATCTTGTGTTTAACATCAAATTTTCTTAAAATTATAAAATTCCACTTCTGGAATAATAAATGTTCCAGGCGCTGTTCTAATCATTTGCCATGGATTAATTCATTTAATCTTTATAACCACAATATGAGGTAATACTATCCCTATTTTATAAATCAGGAACAGAGAGATCAAGTCATTTATCCAAGAAGTCACAGCTATCAAGTGGTGAAGCTGGGATCTGAACACAATCAGTATGGTTCCAGACTACACTGTTACAATATATTGATGTTCTCAGTTAAAGGGCAAAATGTGCAAATTCTACCTTCCATTCGCCTTCTTTCTTGCAGTCATCAAACACTGCTGCTTTTATCTCTGCCGAAAAAACAAAAAAAAGCATTTATGAATCTTAATCAACAGCTAGAAAAATAATAATAGAATAACTACTCTGGTAGGGTTATGGACAGTGGGAAGGGTATGTGCTATGGTGAGTGCTGTGAAATGGGTAAGCCTGACGATTCATAGACATGTACCCTGGGGCAAATAATACTTTATATGTTAATAATAAAAAAAACTCTTAAAAAATAATAGAATAACTACTCACAAATAACTATATCAAAAATATTGGGTAAGTATCCAATTTGAAAATCTGCTAACCTACATAAAAAGCATACTTACTTGTTAAACTCTAAGTAAAAATCCAGTTATCTTTAATACCTAATTTTATTTATTTATTTTAGAAAGAGAGGGCACACATTCATACCCAATCAGGGGAGGGGCAGAGGAAAGGGGAATCTCAAGCAGACTTCCTCTCCACTCCCCCATGCCTGAGGTGGGTGGGAGCCCAACTGGGGGCTCCATCCCATGACCTTCAGATCATGACCTGAGCCAAAATAAAAAGTGGGCCGATCAACCAACTTAGCCACCCAGGTGCCCCCTACCCATATTTATATTGTAATATGTTTTTAAACATTTGAGAAAAAAAGTATTATGAAAAATTAATATACTTAAGAATATATTTAAGTATATAAATATATCTGGAAAATATTTCTGAAACTATTAACTGGTTTGCTTTCTCCTATTCTACTTAAATCTCAAGTAAACAAGATGAAAACAAAACCCATAGGAAAATCCCTAACTAGCCCATTGCTAAATTATATCTGACAATCAAAACTAGTTACTTTTCTTCCTGGTTTACTGCTTTATAGTTTTCAACGATTTATATTATAGCACTAGATACAAATATTCAGTGTTCATTTATAATCAATAAATATTAACGTGTTCCTTTCAATGATCTTCAAAATTAATCTAAATATTTTTTAAATTAGTTCACTGATTTACAAAAACTTTTTTCTTATAAATAATACACATAGGCAATTCATACAAATATCTATTGTTCTACTTCATAATAAGATAATTCCCCACATTTAATGTTTCATTAGTTTTCAATTCTGAAAATACATAGTATGTAATAAATAAAATATAATTAAATTATAAATCATAGTAACTTCTATGTTCACTAATTCCTGGTAATGAGATGTTTATATAGCTCATTTAAACTTTTCTAACTTAAATGTTTTAATTTAATGCTTGTAGAATATACCATCAATTTTTGGCATCACATTAAAAAATGACATGTCCAGGGTGCCTGGGTGGCTCAGTTGTTAAGCGTCTCCCTTTAGCTCAGGTCATGATCCTAGGGTCTTGGGATCGAGCCCTACATGGGGCTCCCTGCTCAGCAGGAAGCCTGCTTCTCCCTCTCCCACTCCCCTTGCTTGTGTTCCCTCCCTCGCTGTCAAATAAATTTTAAAAATTCTTAAAAAAAAAAAAAGACATGTTCAAGCAGAGGGTATATTTAATAAGGATTTCTAATACTCATCATAAGAAGTGTGATCTGGAAGGTTTTACTGTAATTGGGAAGACTTGAAAGTGTTAAGAAATACTAGTTAAGGTACTTAAATATGTTTGCTAGGAAGATTATTATGTTAAATGAGAATTATGGTAAAAGCCTAGAGTGTTGAATGCTACTTTAAGCCTAAGGCACTGGTTTCTTCTACTCTATAGGCAGAGATAAAGGATTTTTCTCAAGCAGAGTTCAGACACTAAAATATTATGCTACTTCCCTTTCTAAGGTTGCTGTATTTCTGTATACCTCAAACATCATGGAATTTATGATGGAGCAGATTGAAGAATTCCCTTCGAAGAACTCATCTCATTATAATCTTTAAAACCTTAGAAACTACACTGACCTATATGGTAGAAACTAGTATATGTCATTACTGAGCATTTAAAATTTGGCTAGCCCCTGAACTGGGATATTCTGAAAGTATAAAATACACACCAACCACACCCCCCACAAAAAAAACCAAAAAACCCACACCAAATTTCAAAGACTTACTACAAAAAAAAGGAATGGAAAATATCATTAATTTTTTATATTTATATATTTAAATGATAACATTTTAGAAATTTATTATTAAAATACTCATCCATTTCTCTTTACTTTTTTTTAATGTGGCTATTAGAAAATTTCACATTATATATGTGGCTTGCATTCTATTTCTCCTGGATAGTAATGCCTTGGAATCCAAAGATGCTTAGTGTCAACATCTTAAAAATAAACAATAAAGAAATAACTAGCTTTGTGGACTTAGAAATTAAGGGCGTCCATGAAAAGTGATATGGTCACAGGTAGGGTATGTTTGGAACGGAATCAAAGGAAATCATATCAACTAATATTACAGAACTAAAAAGCTATTTCCTCCAAATACTAGTGAAAATTATTTGACCTTATATGTTTCTCTAGTATCCCAAATATGGATATATCTCAAAGACTGAATTCCCTTAGTCTGCTTGTTCTACTCTCTTCCTCAGAAACCATATTCATCTTTAAAAATTTCATCTATTAGGGCCCCTGGGTCGCGCAGTTGGTTGAGCGACTGCCTTCAGCTCAGGTCATGATCCCGGAGTCCCGAGATCGAGTCCCACGTCGGGCTCCCAGCTCCATGGGGAGTCCGCTTCTCACTCTGACCTGCTCTCTCTCACTCTCTCTCTTTCCTAATAAATAAATAAATAAAATCTTAAAAAAAAAATTCATCTATTAGATCTACCCTTCACTTTTTCCCAACATTACTGAGATATAACTGACACAAAACACAGCTTTAAGATACATAATGTGTTGACTTGATACACATATACACCAATATAATTACCACTGTAATGTTAGTTAGCATCTCCGACACCTCATATAATTACCATCCTTTTAGTTATTTTGGGAAGTGAGAACATTTAAGATCTATCTACCTTAGCAACTCTCAAATATATAGTACAGTGTTGTTATCTATAACCGTAATACTGTGCATAACATCCCCAGAACTTACTCATCTTCTCACTCTAAGTTTGACTTTGTTTGTACTCTTTGACCAACTTCTCCCCATATCCCCTAACCCTGCCCCCAGCAGTCCTTCAATTTTCTTCAAATCTTCTATCTTATCCTTCAATTATACAGTACAGGTTTAAGCACCTACATACCTCAAACTGAGATCATAGTTCACTAAAAATAGACTTCTCGATTTCTAGTTTTACTGGCATTTTCTTAGTCATAGTCTTTGGATATTTCCTCCGTCCCCCATATCCAATAAACAGGCAGTATTGATTGTGTTTTCTGGTGACTGCCACTATCCCCAACACTGTCTTGATTCTCATCATCTCTCACTGAACTACTGCAATAGTCTCCTACTTGGATTTCCTGCTTTCTACCTCCAAATCCTTTGCCAGTTCAACCTGTTTTTTTCACACTGTTGTCAGTTATCTTCTTAAAGCACAATTTTTTGTTTATATCAAAGCCCACCTCGAAATTCCCTCAAGTGCTCATTCCTGCCCACAGAATAAAATCTAGATTTTACTATTCAACATCCTCTAGCAAGTGGCCTCTGACTACTCTCTAAGTTGATTTCCACCAGTCCAAATGCTACCCAAATAACAATATATTACAACCAACTACTCTGCTTTGCTCATTCTTTCTCCTAAATGCAAAAGGAAATATATTTAAAACTAATACCAAAGAGGAAATGAAAACTTTGAAGGGAAAAATGAGAGTAGAGCTAACTTGGTGTGCAGCATCAGCAATGTGGAAGGTATGCTTGCACAACTATCTTAAATCACAGAGAAACTATTAATAAACCTGGTGACAACACCAGAGAAACTAGTTTGTCTGGAAAATAGGAAATCATCTATGAAAAACAGTTTTTAAGGAAACCAAAAAGCCTAGCAAAGTGTAAATCATAAAGAAGGAAATAAGAGGGGAAAAATACCAGTACTAAAGACAATCTCAACATGGACCTGGAAAAGGTACCCTTCTCTCTTTATGTTTTTATCTAAATCCAGATCTCAAATTCAGTTCCTTTTTCTGTGATTTATACCTATGTGTCTCCACCTGCTCACTAGATACTGCAACTTGCACGTAACACTGTGTTCTAAACCTAAACTATTTTTTCCCTCCAAAACTGTTCCTTCTCTTTCCCTTTACCAATAAACAGCATCATCTGCTACCTAGTCTCCTAGACCTGAATCCTAGTTTAGGATGACTCTCCCCCAGCTTAAATCCTATTTATTCCATCTCCAGAATCTCTCTCATACTCTCCATCCGTCTTCTATCTCCTTCACGACATTTTGGCCTTCTTTCTTGGACCAACATCATAACAGTACTGGTCTCTTTGCCTCCCACTCCAATTTATCATTCTCTTCCAATATCTATGAGGGTTTTTTCTAATAATCAAATTATTACAAAAATGGAATCAACATATACACACTACCCTGTCACTTGCTTGTTTTCACTAAATATACATTATAGATACCCTTCATACAGAATATAAGCACACAGATACACATACTTCTTTTATAGCCACATTACATTCCTCAGTACAGGCACACCATAATTAATTCAACTTATTCTCCTATATGTCAGGTAGTCATCCTGTTTCCAGTTTTGCCACTATAATGTTGCAATCAAGATCTTTATACATATATCTTTTTTTAAGATTTTATTTATTTGAGGGCACTTCAGTTGATTAAGCATCTGCCTTCAGCTCAGGTCTCAGCTGAGCTCAGCTCAGCTTCAGCTCAGGTCTTGATTCCTGGGTCCTGGCACTGAGTCCCACATTGGGCTCTATGCTTGGCAGGGAATCTACTTCTCCCTCTCCCTCCCCTGCTGTGTGCTCCCTCTCTCTCTCTCTCTCTCTCTCTCTCTCAGGCTCGCTCTCTCAAATACATAAAATCTTTAAAAAAACCCACAAAAACTAATTGAGAGAGAAGAGAAGACAGAGAGAGTGCATGTACTAGAGGGAAGAGGCGCAGAGGGACAAGGAGACTCCCTGCTGAGCACAGAGCCCATCTCAGAGATCCATCCCACAGCTCGGAGATTATGACCCGAGCCGAAGTCAGATTCTTAACCCAACTGAGCCACCCAGGCACCCCTATACTTATATCTTTATTTACCATTATTTTTATATCTGAAGGTGAGGTTCCCATTAAGTGAGATTGTTGGCATCAAAAGATATGTGTCTCGGATTTTACTGTATGTTGCCAAATGCTCTCTCAGAAGTGTTTTTTTTATAATTTTTTTAATTAACATTATTTGCCCCAGAGTTCATGTCTATGAATCATCAGGCTTACACATTTCATAGCACTTACCATAGCACATACTCTCCCCAATGCGCTTTCTCAGAAGTTTTTAACCATTCACATTCCCACCAGCAAGCTTCCCAATTACAGCATGATTATCAATCTGATGGGTCAAAAAAAGGAACTGGGGGGCGCCTGGGTGGCTCAGTGGGTTAAAGCCTCTGCCTTAGGCTCAGGTCATGATCTCAGAGTCCTGGGATCCAGCCCCATCAGGCTCTCTGCTCAGCGGGAAGCCTGCTCCCCCCTACCCCCGCCTGCCTCTCGGCCTACTTGTGATCTGTCTGTCTGTCTCTCTCTGTCAAATAAATAAATCTTAAAAAAAAAAAGGAACTGATATTGATTTGCATTTCCACTGAAAACCAATTCAATGTCTGAATCTTCAAATCATCTGTTTACATCCTTTATTGCTCAACTGAGTCACTATCTTCTCATCAATTTGCAGATGCTCTATATATTAACCCTTTCTTCCTATGCATGTCAGTATTTTCTTCTAATCTATAGTTTAGCTGGTGTCTTCTACCATAATAGGAATTTACAACTTTTACTTAATCCAAGTTTTTTTTTAATGGGATTTAGGTTATCAGATAGTTTTTTTTAAAAGTCTAACTCATGGGGAAAAAAAAAAAAAAGTCTAACTCATGGGGTGCCTGGGTGGCTCAGAGGGTTAAGCCTCTGCCTTCAGTTCAGGTCATGATCTCAGGGTCCTGGGATCAAACCCCCGCATCAGGCTCTCTGGTCAGCAGGGAGCCTGCTTCCCCCTCTCTCTCTCTGCCTGCCTCTCTGCCTACTTGTAATCTCTCTCTGTCAAATAAATAAATAAAATCTTTAAAAAAAAAAGTCTAACTCAAGCTATCCTGTATTTTCTCCACATTTTGCTGTTTTACATTTTACACTTTATATCTTTAATACATATGGAATTCATTTTAACTTGACAAAAGTTGGACTAAAATCATGCCTAAGTAAATAAACAAGGAGCAAAGAATCACGCTAAGCCGATGTCAGAGCAAAATGCCTTAAGACACAAATGATTTGTAAAATCATTTTACAAATGATTGATTTGTAAAATCATGTCATTAAACAATGAAAACCCAATATTAAATATTTGACCTAAACAAAACAACATAAAAGAAAAACGATGTGGGCGCCTGGGTGGCGCAGTTGGTTAAGCGACTGCCTTCCGCTCAGGTCATGATCCCGGAGTCCTGGGATCGAGTCCCACATCGGGCTCCAGCTCCATGGGGAGTCTGCTTCTCACTCTGACCTTCTCCCTTCTCATGCTCTCTCTCACTCTCTCTCTTTCCTAATAAATAAATAAATAAAATCTTTAAAAAAAAAAAAAAGAAAAACGATGTGATAAGTGAAAACTGTGGGGAATCCAAGTGGACAGGATGGCTGGGTGGCTCAGTTGGTTAAACATCTGTCTGTCTGCCTTTGGCTCAGGTTATGATCCTGGGGTCCTGGCATTGAGTCCACATGGGGCTCCCTGCTCAGTGGGGAGCCTGCTTCTCCCCCTGCCTGTTGCTCCCCCTGCTTGTGCAGGCACTCTCTCTGACAAATCAATCAATCAACCAGTCAATCAATCAATCGGTTGGGTGTTTTTTTTTTTTTTTTTTTTTTGACAGAGAAAGACACAGAGAGAGAGGGAACACAAGCAGAGAGAGTAGGAGGAGAAGCAGGCTTCCCGCTGAGCAGAGAGCCTGCTGCAGGGCTTGATCCCAGGACCCTGGGATCATGACCTGAGCCAAAGGCAGACCCTTAACAACTGAGCCATCCAGGTGCCCCCAAAAAATTTATCTTAAAAACAAACAAAAAAAAGGAATGCAAGTGGAAATAAAGAAAATATAACAAAATGAAGATCTAAAAAAATGGAATCAAAGAATTCAAGCTGAAACATCTTAAAGAACATGCAGTCCAAACTCCCCATTCTTTAGCCTGGGAAAGTTAAGTATAATCTGGGATGGAAACCAAGTTTTCCAACTCTTAGTCCAATGAGGAGAAATAATAAACCAATCTTTATAAGTAATGCGTAATGACAATGTGTTTGAAAAATCAAAGAGCCAAGAGTCAAAAGCAGATTTGTGGGCCATAAAGAAATGTACATTCTCAGAAAACTTATACATGTTACTAAATTCCTAATTAGGATTCCAACAGATTCTGCTGAACTATGACCCAAGTTATGTAGTGAACAGTTATAAGAATCTTTTTTTTTTTTAAAACGTGGGCTCCAGGCCCAGCATGGAGCCCAACACAGGGCCTAAACTCAAGTCCCTGAGATGAAGACCTGAGCTGAGTTCAAGTCAGATGCTTAACTGACTGAGCCACCCAGGCATCCCAGTTAAGAATCTTTATAAAGGGGGCGCCTGGGTGGCTCAGTTGGTTGAGCAACTGCCTTTGGCTCAGGTCATGATCCTTGAGTTCCAGGATCGAGTCCCACATCGGGCTCCCAGCTCCATGGGGAGTCTGCTTCTTCCTCTAACCTTCTCTCCTCTCATGCTCTCTCTCACTTTCTCTGTCTCTCAACTAAATAAATAAAATCTTTAAAAAAAAAAAAAGAATCTTTATAAAGGTAAATCCAGGGGCCTGAGGCAGGAACAAATGCAATACTCATTATTAATCAGTTGAGTAAAACAGACTGAACTGCACATGGGAAAAACCACTTAGGGTTTTCAAGGTACGCTGTTTAAAAATTATATGAAAGTAGAATATATGGGGAACTCTCCTACACTGTTGATGGGAATGCAACCTGGTACAGCCACTCTGGAAAACAGTATGGAGGTTCCTCAAAAAGTTGAAAATAGAGCTACCCTACAAACCAGCAATTGCACTACTGGGTATTTACCCTAAAGATACAAATGTAGTGATCCAAAGGGGCACATGCACCCGGATGATTATAGCAGCAATGTCCACAATAGCCAAACTATAGAAAGAAGCTAGATGTCCATCAACAGATGAATGGATAAAGATGTGGTATATATATATGCAATGGAATACTATGCAGCCATCAAGAGAAATGAAATCTTGCCATTTGCAATGACGTGGATGGAACTAGAGGGTATTATGCTAAGCGAAATAAGTCAGTCAGAGAAAGACAATTATCACATGATCGCTCTGATAAGAAGAATTTGAGAGGCAGGGCGGGGTGTTGTGGGGGGGTGGGGGAGGAAATGAAACAAGATGGGATGGGGAAGGAGACAAACCATAAGAGACTCCTAAACTCAAGAAACAAACTGAGGGTGGCTGGGGGGTAGGGGAGGTAGGGATAGGGTGGCTGGGTTATGGACATTGGGGAGGGTATGTGCTATGGTGAATGCTGTGAAATGTGTAAGCCTGACGATTCACAGACATGTACCCTGGGACAAATAATACACTATATGTTAATAATTTTAAAAAATACATTAAAATACATAAATAAATAAAGGTAGTAATGACAAAAAAAAGTAGACTATAAGAAAACTGAGGACTACTTTAAGACCAACTAAATGTATACAAAGGCAAATATTAAAGCACTAATATTTCTAGGTAGGGACTTGGTAAATTCTATATTTCTGTAAAGAAAATACTTAATGTAAGGTCTGGAGGGTTTCTCTCTCTCTCTCTCTTTTTCTCTCTCTCTTAAACATAAAAGTATAAAAATAAAAAGCTACTGTTACAAAATTATTTAATGGTAATATAAGTCAGAATAGTATAGTAGTTATACTGGGGAAGAGGGTAGAATTTGGACTGGGAAATGGGGTACTTGGAAACATTCTGTATCTTGATCTGGGTGGCAATTACATGGATAAAAAGCCATTCAGCTGTAAACATAGTATTAGCACACTTTACCATATACTTAATGAAATCTTAGTCATTTCCCTTCAAAACAGAAATAAGAAAACAACTTCCTTTCAGCTTTGTTTCAACAGGATCTCAAAAATGCTAGTAACTTTTTTTTTTTTTGCTAATGACTGATATTTGAGAGAGAAAAAATCTTTCCTTTTTAATGGTTCCTCGCTGTCTCATGTCTAAATACTTAGCTCCAACCTACCTTTTGGTCTTCATCACTCTATTCTTTGCAACAAATACTCTATATTCAAAAGGAATTGTTGCCTCTCCCATAAAAACTGTACTTTTTTGGGGCGCCTGGGTGGCTCAGTGGGTTAAAGACTCTGCCTTTGGCTCAGGTCGTGATCTCAGGGTCCTGGGATCGAGCCCCGCATCGGGCTCTCTGCTCAGCAGAGAGCCTGCTTCCCCCTCTCTCTCTGCCTGCCTCTCTGCCTACTTGTGATCTCTCTCTGTCAAATAAATGAATAAAATCTTAAAAAAAAGTTGTACTTTTTCTTGTTGGGCCAGGGCTCAGATTTCCCTCTGTCTGGCAAAATCCTACCATGTTTCAATTGCCCTTCCTCTTTGGAGTCTTCCACTCCCAGAAGGGAAATGATTCCTTTTTTTTCCTCCTCCTCCCATGAAACATTTTGCACTGCTAATACAGCACGTGCTACTTGTGTACCATCACCTCTCACTGAACTGTGAATTCCAGGAAGTCAAAATATATATGCACCTAAGATAATGTGCAGCATGGAGTAGATACTCAATTAATACTGATTTAAATAAATACACGACTGTGCAAATAGCCAAAAATTAAAATAAAATTTTGCTCAAGATAAAATGACCATAATGAAAAATACATAAAACAAAAATAACTGATTAAAACAAAAATATATTTTATATGTGATTATATTTGCATGGAAAACTTGTAGAAGAATTTGTAAGAAACCTAAGAGTGGTTGTATCTGGAGAGGGAGGCTGGGATAATCTTTTGCTATCAAAATTGTTTTGCCACATCAAGGTATTTAGACACTTAAAAATGTTAAAATAGAAAAGATTATGAAAGAGCATGGAAAATGTTACATCGATGTTAGGTATTTAAAAAAATGAAGTCACAGAAGGACAAATAATAAAAAATAAATCTGTAGCAATGTAAGGACTAAAAGGAAAATGTGAAAAAGGGGAAAAGCTTACGATTAAACATGTAAAGGACTGGCTTAAATACATTCTGATTACTTTTATTTGTAAATTTCTAGAGCAACTTTCTCTTAACATTTCCTATAAAATATGTGCTAAGAATCACAGACATCAGACTACCGTTTACAGAGAAGAAAAAAAGACTGCATTAAGGAGAAAAAAAATGCCACAGGTGGCTTAAGCTTGCTTTGTTTTGTTGCTTTATTTTTTAAATCGATTTCATCAAACTTTTATTTAAAACCTTTTATCAGTGATATTTTTTGCTAGTGCTTTCCTGTAGCAAAAAGTGGCAATTGAGCAATACCAAGCACTAGAAACTTTCACTAATTTTAAGTATATGGAAATTAGTTTTGCAAATAAATACAGCCTTTGCACTCAAAATAGTAAAGCTTTTTTTAAAAAAAGTGTTTTTTTGTTTTTTAAAGATTTTATTTATTTATTTATTTATTAGGAAAGAGAGAGAGTGAGAGAGAGCATGAGAAGGGAGAAGGTCAGAGTGAGAAGTGGACTCCCCATGGAGCCGGGAGCCCGATGTGGGACTTGATCCCGGGACTCCGGGATCATGACCTGAGCCGAAGGCAGTCGCTCAACCAACTGCGCCACCCAGGGGCCCCTAAAAAAATGTGTTTTTAAGACAGTCCCTAAAAACTGATCCCTTCTCATGTTTTCGGTCTCAGCTCAAATGTCACCTACTCAGAGAAACCTTTCCTTATCCATCTAGCTAAAGTAGCCCACTCCATATACATATATCACGACCTGAAATGTTGCTTATTTTTTGTTTACATTTTTATTTTCTATTATTTCCTACTTGAATGCAGGCTTTGAGAAGGCTGGGAACTTGTCTGCCTTCTATTGCTGTATTCTCACAGGAATTCAGTATAAATAATATATTTATTAATATATAAATATATTTTGGGACTTTTGGTAGCAAAAAATGGAGAAAAATCATAAAACTAATCTACTGTATACTCTTAACAAGCATTTGCCTTTTGCTAGGGCCTGTTTGGGATTTAAAGCTCCAGAAGACACAAGAGTGGACCCAACTTTAGTATATGTGCTGCCGAAGCGAGCACAAGTGGACCCAACTTTAAAAAGCTTATTAAGACACTTTAGGCAGTAGTGAAAAGTGCCATTTGAGAAGGATAAACCAAACGCTACAGAAATACAAGAGGCTGAGTTAAAATAATAAGCCACTATGGAGATAGTAGCCCCATTTGAGCCAAGATCTGAAGGCTAGCTAAAATTTGGATAGGTGAAGAACAGGCATAAGAGAAGCATTCTAGACAGAAATTGGCATAAAGATGGAAGTTTCAAGAGTCACCAGTACAAACTAGCTGAACATCAAGATCATACAAGGGAAAGGTAGTTAATAAGGTAGGTTAAGGTCAGGTTATAAGTCTTCAAAAGCAAACTAAGTATTTGAAATCATCTCTAGACAACTGGAGGGTCTCTCTCCGCAGGTCTTCAAACAGGAGATCAGCATGATCACGGCACTGCACTGTCACAAGAAAATTATTCTGGCAGCTATTGGCCAGTTAGACTGAGAACAAGGGCTTGGAGGGTTAGTAAGGAGGCAGAGGCTACTGCAAAAAACTGGGCTTAAGATAAGGCTCTGAACTAAGGTTTAAATTAAACATTATAGAAATTCACAGACACATGATATGTTAATTCTGCAGCCAGAAGGATGTGGGTGTGAATACTAAGTCTACATTTAATAGCTCTATCAGGTTTCTAAAAAATAGCTTTATTTAGATATAATTTGCATACCATATAATTCACGCAAAGTGTACAATTAAATAGCTTTCAGTATATTCAGAGTTGTGCATCCACCACCATAATCAATTTTAGAACATTTTCATTACTCCAAAAGGAAACCATCCCCTTAGCCATCATCCCTGAATCGCCCCATCTTCTCCTCCCCCCAGACGTACACATCTGCTAATCGACTTTCTGTCTCTATATACTTGTCAATTCTGGACATTTAATGAAAATGGAGTCATACAATATGTGGTTATTTGTGAATGGCTTCTTTCCTCTAGCACAACTTTTTCAAGATTCATCAGTATTGGGAGCCTGGGTGGCTCAGTTAGTTGGGCGACTGCCTTCAGCTCAGGTCATGATCCCGGAGTCCCGGGATCGAGTCCCATATCGCGCTCCCAGCTCTGCGGGAGGTCTGCTTCTCCCTCTGACCTTCTCCTCTCTCTCAAATAAAAAAATAAAATCTTAAAAAAAAAAAAGACTCATTAGTACTGTAGTATCTATCAGTAGTTCATTTCTTTTTATTAATAGTCCATTGTAGGGACATACTGCTTGTTATTTATCTATTCATCAATCCATGGGTATTTGGGTTGTTTGATTTTTTTTGGCTATTATGAATAATACGGCTATGATAATATGATACAGCTATGATAATATTTTAACATCTATGTAGGTATTTTAACATCTATGAAATAAAGATAATAATTCTTACCAAATTTTAATAGATGTAAAAAATAATGCCTGGCACAGAATAAATGTTCAAGAAATATTAGTTTCCTTCTCCCTACATTTTGGGTAAACTGAAGATTAAGTTATTTAGCTTTCTACTATGACCTAACTAGCCAATCTAGTTAGATCAATCTAGCAAAACCTTTTCATAGTTAAATGCAGGATTCCCCTACCTCTTAGGAGATCCCTTCAACATTCTTACAGACTCTATCCTTTTTTTTTTTTTTTTAAAGATTTTATTTATTCATTTAACAGAGAGAGAACACAAGCAGGCAGAGAGGCAGGCAGAGGCAGAGAGAGGAGCAGGCTCCCTGCCGAGCAAGGAGCCCGATGCAGGACTCGATCCCGAGATGCCGAGATGCCGAGATGCCGGGACGCCGGGACCACGACCCGAGCCAAAGGCAGTTGCTCAACCAACTGAGCCACCCAGGCGTCCCAGACTCTATCCTTTTTGCTAACAGAACTCAGAGTCCCTCTTCTGTCTCTCTCTACCTTACTCCCTAAACGCTGAATGAATGTCATCTTGTTTTTTAGTTATGTTTCTATTTATACAAAAATTCAAAGAACTGTTTTTTAACCCTGACATTTCTTTCCTTCCTTTCAGTCTCCCGTCTTATCTTAAACTCCATCTGACATCCTGGTGCAAATTTAAGTTAACAGCACTAGACAGAAATTTTGTTATCTCTAAACTCTCCCTCTTGCCCAGTTTCCACACTATCAAAACTGATGTTACTATCATTAACTGTTTTCTTCTGATAAATGCTGATGTTAAAGACCATATATATCTTGGCAATTATTTTTACAATGTAATTCGCTACCCATTTTTCATATAAATGTACTTAAATACCATTGTGATTGAAAAATGGTACCACATCTTAAGTCACCCATGCAAATCTTAAAAAACAGAATGCCAAGCTTATAATTATCAAAAATGTAAAAACATGCTATCACAATTTATTTTCCCCTTTCTATTTGTTTATACAGTCGTTTTTTAGTATCTAGTATGTTCACCAATATCCCGGTTACTGATTTGGAGTTCTCATTTTATACAAGGAACTCTGTAACTCCCAGAATTTTGTTAACTCAAGTCATTTCTATCCTTTGCTTAACAAACTAGAGTCGGAAATACTAATTAGATGATACTCCCTTTTCCACTACTAGGCCATAATTAATTTGAACTCAGCAAGCCAAACAATGATGGTTCTTCCTGTTTGGTGCTTTCATTCCTTCTCTAACCTGGCAGACCTAGGTTTGGAGCGATTTTTATGAAATCGTAGATGATAAGGCAGAAGAGCAGAACATAAGTAACTAACAAGCCGTAGTACAGTCCTAACAGCAGTGGCCCGGAGAGTGTAGAGAGAGAAGATTTGCCCCTGAGATTTAATCATTCAAAAGGTTCCTTCTCAAGAACTCTTTAGAAAGTGGGCTCAACTAGGAATACAGGAAGAAGGATCTATTTAACAGAAAGGTTTTGTTTTTGTTTTAGAGAACTGAAAAGTGTAGTTATAAAACCCTGCTTGGTACTAAAACGAAGATGCAGAATAAGCAGTCTTTGGGAACAAGTGTGGGGAGAAGGGGAGGGGCGCGTTACAGAAACACAGTGCAGATTGTCCCGGGTGGAGAGACATCACCGACTGGTGGGGCTTCTGGGGGAGCCGAGGAGCGCTGGGAGCACCGCCGAGGACAGGCACAAGGGCCGCGGGAGAAAAAGCCAGGCTGGGGGCCGCTCACCCAGGGCGAGGCCTCGGGGCCAAAGCCAGGCCGAGGCGAGTCGGTGCCCCGTGAGAAGGGGAAGGCCACTTGCTCCCGCACCCTGCCCATCCCGGTGCTGGCAAGAAATAGGGGTGGGAACGAAAGCAGGAAAAAGTCCTAAGGGTCCTAAAGCAACAAGTGCCCGCGGCGGCTCCCTAAGGGACTGCTGGTCCGGGGCAGGAAAGCAAGGCATGGTGTGGCGGCCTCCTGGCCTTCCCACTCTCAGCCCCTGCCCCACCGCACTCACTCTGCCACACGACGCTCTTCAGCCCCCGTTCCGTCACCGGCGGCGCCATCTTCCCAACACTGCAGAAAAGCAGCCGCCGCCTCCCGCTCGCAACCTACTTAGCAAGGAGAAAAGAGCCCCGCGGCCCCGCCCCCACTCGCCGGCCGCGCCCTCCGGTGACGACACGCGCGACTGCAGGGGGTTTCCCGCCCACCCCTGGACGGAGGCTGCGCAGTGAGGGTGGAATCTGCCTGGGCAGTCGTGCGCCCCCTAACGGGAGGCTCTGTCCGCAGAAGTTTGTTGACCTGTGAGGTCAAGAAGCGAAATGGTGCCTGTGGGTTGGGAGAGAAGGCGATTTAAGAAATTACGAATTCACGCATACAGTAGTTGAAGAAGTACTTCCTCTCTTTGCAAAAGAAGTTTCCACTTTGCGAAGCCATTTATAATACACTTCACTCGGTAGCCAGCTCAACTACCAAATAAAAAATTTATCCCTTACTGGTTTATTTTATTCATTTTTCAAGGATATAATAATTGCGTAGAACTCTGAGGTCCCCTCCAATGTCCCCCTAACTATGCAAGACTTTCAGGGCACTCAAATAAATGAAAAACCCACTTCTGAAGAATTTTAAAACTCCTTTGAAACCTCCATTCTTGGCATGTAGTCAAAAGTTGGTAGTCAAAAGTTGACTTTTGGTAGTCAAAAGGTAGTCAAAAGTTGAAAAAAATGAACGCCTTGGGATGCCGGGTGGCTCAGTGTATTAAGCGTCTGCCTTAGGCTCGGGTCATGATCTTAGGATCTTGGGATGGAGTCCTGCTCCCCTGGCTTGTGCACGTGGGTGTGTGGTCTCTCAGACAATTAAATAACTTTTTCTAAAAGACATTTTTGGCAGAGAGCTATTTCCTGAGAGGGTGCTCCAGGTGACAGGGAATGACACAGAAAGGCCCTCTGGGGTTGGAAGTTGGACTTGGATTACATGGAGTACAGCTGTAGCTCACGCCCCTGAAGGCTGCATTCCAAGGTGGCAGCGTCACAGTGGGACAAATGTGTGCCTTAGCTGCGCAAAGTTGTGGGTCCACAGCCTAAAATCCTGGCTCTGCCTCTTAGTAGCAGTGTGACTTCAAACACCTTGGTTTCATTGCATTTATGAATTAAATATGATAAAGCCTCACCAAGCCCAACAAGATGAAAATACTTATTGGCATTTTACAGATGTGAAAACTGAGATTCAGAAGTTAAATAACCAGGCACCTGGGTGGCTCAGTTGGTTGAGCAACTGCCTTCAGCTCAGGTCATGATCCTTGACTTCCAGGATCGAGTCCCACATCGGGCTCCCAGCTCCACGGGGAGTCTGCTTCTTCCTCTAACCTTCTCTCCTCTCATGCTCTCTCACTTTCTCTGTTTCTCTAATAAATAAATAAAATCTTTAAAAAAAAAAAGAAGTTAAATAACCATGGAAGCCCTCGGAATAGCTCCAAGACGATTGTCCTTTCCGTTGTACCATATTGTATAACCTCCCTTGCTCCCCTAACTTTGTATGACCTCCCTGAGCTGTCTGTCTCTTCTAGTTTGTTTGCCTAGGCAAATTGAACAAGGAATTTGAGTCACCTGAACATCACATGGCAGAACGTAAGGTAAAATCCAACAACACTGGTCAGAGGCGAAACATCTGCCTATGATGTTTTGAAAGAATTTGAAAAAAGAAAAATAATCAAAATAACAAGGGCTGAACATAAAAGCTCATGAGTTAGGGCAGCTCACTCACTCACCATCTTATTCCCAGGTCATCTTCAGTAATAACTGATGTCTTAATCATGATACTCCAGAGAAATATTCTCCAAAAAATATCATGGATCAGTAGGTCTCATTTACTTGGCCCTGTGATAATTTGTTTCAACTGGTTAGCTGTGTAAACATGAGTGAGTTACTTGACCTTTCTGAGTCTCATATTCCTTATCTGTATAAAAGAATAATATTATGTAGCTCATAAAGTTGTTCTGAGAGTGAACTGAGTATGTGGAAAGCACCTAGAAGCACATCGTATGTGCTACACCCATGTTTTGGTTTTATGTTCACCCTGTGTGGACCATCTTGTCTTCTGTGGAATTCTGACCAAAACAGCCCAGCCTCAGATGCCTTGGTGAAGTAGATGGCCATTTCCTTTTCTGTGTCTGGTATTCATAAGATATATGTGTACTGTTCCCAGATCCCTAGTGTCCTAGAACCAGGGATCTGACCTTCATTTGGCCTTAGCCCTTGGCTCTGTGGCCATTCCAGTCAGCCATGGACACTGCTCTATTTGGAGAGAACACCCTGCTGACAAGTGGGCTCAGCACACAGTCTCACATGGGCCCTGCACCACAGCCCAGAACACTGCCCCAGTTCATGGTTGCCCTCACATGGCATGGACCCACTCTGAAGCTCATAGACCCCTCCAGATCTTCTCACCATCCTTTCCTCACATGCCAGTGCCCTCTGTCTTCTGTTAAACAAGTAGGCCATTAAACTGAGGTGGTACTAATGCCTTAGCAGCCTGTGTAAGCAAACCAAACCTAAGCCTACACAATCTGGGACACCTGGGTGGCTCAGTTGTTAAGCAGCTGCCTTCAGCTCAGGTCATGATCACAGAGTTCTGGGATCCAGCCCCGTGTTGGGCTCCCTGCAGACCAGGGAGAAGTCTGTTTCTCCCTCCCTCTTCCTGCTTGTGCTTGTATTCATTCTTTCTCTCTCTCGCTCGCTCAGATAAATATATAAAATCTCAATTAAAAAAAGAAATCAGGGGCACCCAGGTGGTTCAGTCGGTTGGGCGTCTGCCTTTGCTTCAGGTCATGATCTCAGGGTCCTGGGATCCAGCCCCCGCATTGTGCTCTGTGCTCGGCAGGGAGCCTGCTTCCCCCTCTCTCTCTGCCTGCCTCTCTGCCTACTTGTGATCTCTCTCTGTCAAATAAATAAATAAAATCTTAAAAAAAAAAGACATCAAAATCTAAGGACAACCAATCAAATAGCCAATTAGGCTTTCCCAAATATGGAAACCACTTAAGCTATAGACAATCAAATAATATCCTTGCTTTGCTTCTATCTCTTCTCTATGAAAGTCTTTCCTTGAGAGCCTGTAAGTGGAGTGCTCCTAACCACTTCTGGTTTTGTGCTACTAAATTAGAATCAGGTTTGGCTCAAACTCTTAAAATGTTTAATATGCCTCAGTTTATCTTTTAACCCTTCTTAGCCTCCTATCACTGAAATTTTGCTTCAGGGAAAAGCTCACCAATGCCAACCTTTTAGGTTTCTCAAACCTGGCCGTATTTCACTTGGTGAGTTTGTTAAAACTATAGATTCCCAAGCCTGGTCCCAGATGTACTGAATTAGAATCTCCAGAGGTGATGTCTGGAAATCCTTACTAAGCAATGAGTTCTCCAAGTGACGTAGATGCATCTAGTCCAGCTCCTGTTCACATACTTGTGTTTGAGAACAAAAGTGAATTAAACTCAGCCCTACTCTGTGTACTCTCTGATGCAACAACAAACTCTGTTTTTCCTACTCACACTATTTTTTTTTTAAAGATTTTCTTTATTTATTGGCCAGAGAGGGAGAGAGAGAGTGTGTGTGCACACAAGCAGGGAGAGCAGCAGAGGGAGAGGGAGAAGCAGACTCCCTGCTCAGGGGCTCAATCCTAGGACTCTGGGATCATGACCTGAGCCGAAGGGCAGCCATTTAATGACTAAGCCACCCAGGTGCCCCTACTCATACTATTTCTCTTTCTTTCTTTCCGATTTATTTTATTTACTTGTTTGTTTATTATTTGGCAGAGAGAGAGAGAAATCACAAGTAGGGAGAGGGAGAGGGGGAAGCAGCCTTCCTGCCGAGCAGAGAGCCCGATGTGGGGCTCGATCCCAGGACTCTGAGATCATGACCTGAGCTGAAGGCAGAGGCTTTAACCCACTGAGCCATCCAGGCGCCCCATACTATTTCTTAATAAGCCTTCAAAGGACACACATTTTTCTACGTACAACAAATTTATATTATACCTCATTGTCTTTCCCCTCCAAAGATGAAAATAGTGCGTGTGAGTGGGGGACGCGACCAAGAAGATTGATGGTCTTCCCCACAAAACACGTGTGCACGACAGTCTGCCACTGAGGAAGTCTTTGCCTTGACTGTCCCTCTATTGAAGTCTTTGTTCACTCACAACCTTGCCTACAATCCTTCCAGCAATAGGCCGGCAGCTCTACCTGCACAGATGCTCACGCAGAGGTAACATCACAGGATGCTCTGGCTTGGCCAACACTACAAGCGGCTTGGTTTCCTCCTAACTCGAGATGAGGGTGTTTGTTACTACAGGCCATCCTGGATGCTGCGGCTCTCCAAGGCCAAGGTCCTGCTGGAGGTCTGTCTTGAGATGAGCAGTGTCTCTGCGTGGTGGCTTGATTTCAAGCTCTCCGGGAGTGAACATTTGCAGCCCTTGAATGGCAAGAGGGCTGTGTGGCAAGCGCTGGTGTCCATGAAACAGCTATGAAGTGGATGTGTTGAAGTCTGTGTAGTGTTTGGCTACGAAATCTCAGAGACCATTTCTGTGAAGCAGACCTTTTACTTTACCAGAACTTTCCCAGTGTGTGAACTCACTGTGGTGGTCTTCCAGAGCACTTTCTGGATTTATTTCTCTACTGAGTCCTCTCCATAGCAGATCTTGAACTCCTGTGCAGGTGAGGCCACACCTGACCTTGCTTGCCTTCAGAAAGTGGAGTCAGAGTTGTCCTTCCACAGGCCAAAAGAGCTTATCCTACCCTAGAGGCATTTTCATATTCTAATAGAGCTCTCCCCCCTCTATCACACTAACAAGGGGGCCAACCCTGCAAAAAATATGGGAAGAATTTTTTTAAAACACAGCCAGAAAACTTTGCCTTTGACTCATACCATTTCAATTTAAGTTACTCACTAGCTTAAGCCTCTGTTTTTATCCGTGGCTCACTGTGTCATTCTGCGTTTCTTTTCCCTCTGTAAATCACTGAAAGGGCAAGGAAGGGAAGAAGCCACAAGATACATTAAGTACACAGACATTTTCTTAAAAAGCCTTCAAATGTCTCTGAGAGTTAGCTTAGTGTTTTGATTTGAATTGCTATTTTTGTAGCACTTCTCGGCAAGAAAACAGGAAATTAAGACAATCTGAACTGTTCAAATGGCTAGAAGAAACCGAGAAGTGGGTTCCGACGCACCAGGGTGCTTTAGGAAACGACCCCACCCACAGGCTCTTGGAGCTCTGCCTGCGGACTCAGGACAAAGAACTTTTTTCTCTACCCCCAGGCCAATTCGCTGTGTTCTCAGATAGCTCCCACATTTTACTGAATCAGAGGGCTGTGTAGGGACAACATAATTAACCCATTTAACTGCTGAGGGAGTTTCGGGGAGGAAAATTCCTGGGAAAGTGCAGGTGAGGCTGGATGCTGAGGATGAAGAATGCCTCCATGGAGTGGTATCAGGCTACCTCCTGTGAGAACGCCCTTGCCTCACATAGATGGTTTTCCCTTTCTCTTCCAACCTGAATCGAATTTCCAGCATCACAGTAGCTTCTTTGAATTAGGTTGTGGTTCTCAAACTTTAGTGTGCCTCAGCATCACTCAGAGGGCTTATTAAAACAAAGATTGCTGGGCCCCAGGCCTGGAATTTCTGACTCATCACTCATTAGGTCTATGGTGGAGCCCCACAAATTGCATTTCTAAGAAGTTCCCAAATGTTGCTCATGCTGTTGGCCCTGGGACCAGGCTTTGAGAACCACTGAGTTAGGGTATTATGAAGACTGAGTTTACAATGCAAGTATGTCAGTTAGAAGCAGCAAACTAGGGGCATCTGGGTGGCTCAGTGGGTTAAAGTCTCTGCCTTCGGCTCAGGTTGTGATCTCAGGGTCCTGGGATTGAGCCCTGAATTGGGCTCTCTGCTCAGCAGAAAGCCTGCTTCCCCCTCTCCCTCTACCTGCCTCTCTGCCTACTTATGATCTCTCTCTCTCTCTCTGTGTGTCAAATAAATAAATAAAATCTTTTTTAAAAGTAGCAAACTAAAATGTTAATAACTGGCACATAGTAGAGCATGGGATGAGCTTAAATGAATCCTGAATTAATAATAACTACCATTTATTAAATGCTTTCTATGGGCCTATCATCGTGCCCCATAGTTTACCTCTCATTTAATCCTCATAACATCTGATGAGTTGATTTTTCCGATTTTCAGGAAATCTAGGCCGAGGGAGTGTTGAAGCAATTTGCCTGAGGGTAAGTGATAGTGGGGAGATTTGAACCCAGATCTGTCTCTTAATCCATCCATGCTGTGGAAGAGCTTTAGGATAGTCCAAAAGATCAAAAGTCTTGGACTAACAAGATTCCCAAGGCTTCTCTGGCTGTATCTGGGGGCCCCATGTCTCCCAGTGACCTAATGGATCAATCCTGTGTATATGGAGGAGAAATACTGAAGCTGCAGACAGCAGTTTTGAATTCCTCCCTAGATAGAATGAATCCCATATGATGTAGAGACTCTCAAATGATCTGGCTTACTCTTGTTATTGAGAGTCTTACGGGATCTACTTAAAGAGAGGGTTAGCCTTGCTAAGGAAGGGAGAAGTGATGGCTACGGGCAGCCCAGAGGCACAGAGGAAGGGGAGAGTAGTGACCCGGAGCGCTACTGTCGGAACTCCAGAGTATCAGAATCACTGGGAACCTGACAGAAAGACAGAGACCCAGACCCTATCCCACCTCGACAGGACTGGGCATCTACATTTTTAAAAGTAATCTCTACACCCGACATGGGGCTCAAACTCGGGACCCCAAGATCAAGAGTCATACGCTCTACCGACTGGGCCAGCCAGGTATCCCTCCACATTCCTTATTAGCTCTTCAGGAGATTCTGATATACATCAGAGTCTGAGGACTAATACCTAAGCAGTGTTTCTCAGATTTGAAAATGTATATGAATCACCTGAGGATTTAAGAAGTCAGAACGGGGCCCAAGATTGTACATTTATAAAACATTTTTCTGAAGATTTTTTTTAAGTCATCTCTACACCCAAGGTGGGGCTTGAACTCACAACCCCTGAGGTCAAGAGTCACATGCTCTACTGACTGAGCCGACCAGGTGGCCCCTGAGGCTCTACATTTTGAACAAGCTTTCTGGGGATGCTGACGAGTCTATCAGTGATGCTTTTCAAGCACTGCAACTCTGTTTTTCACCAAGTCTTAGGGATGGCCTCCATCACACACCACTTGCCTCCTGCCAGGCGCCCCCAAGTCACTTCTATTACGTCTCGGAGGTGCAGGGGAACACTAGTTAAATACTGACCTAATACTGGACATCGTTTCCAAAAATGCAGACCCAGGCCTGCGGATACTTCATTGAAGACCAGGGCTGGTGGTCATGAGTCCTCTGGGAGTTTTTTAAAGTCATTGTTTATAATTTAGAAGTTTCCTCAGTTTGTTTTTAATCAGCTAGGCTGGCTTCCCAATAGTCGCTGGAAACAAAAACCTTTTAAAAATGAATGGGGTTTGTGCTTATTCCAGACCTGTGGTGGACAAGAATTGGAAAGCACGTGCCCTCCAAGAAGCAATGGACCAGGAGAGTAAACAGAGAATAGGCAGTGGAGAGAGACTTCACATCCAATTCCTGCCAGTGGAAGCCAGTGTTGGATGGGGAGCTGGTCCAAACTGGGACGCTCTCCTGTGGGGTTTACCTATAGGAAGACCTGATTTCCTACTGTCTCCTACTCCTACACTCTAAGGTCAGCCTCATGCCCATGTCTGACGGGGCAAGTGGTGGTGTGTGTGTGTGTGTGCGTGTCCATCCTGTCTGTAGTTTGGGGGTTGATAATATTCCCTGGGGGTTCTCCCAAAGCCCCGAACCAAGCAGGTGCCTGGAAGACAAGGCAAGGATTCCTCGTGAAGCAGCCCATGCTACTCACTGGGTCAGCACTCACAGCTCCGTGGTCATCCCTGCAGGCCTTCCAACACTGGCCTCCATGTGCAGCTAGTAGCCTCCTAGCCGAGATCAGTCCTGAGCATAGCCAAGGAGGTGGTGAGGGTTATCCTTACTCCAACTCCCCTTTAGCACCCCCGTTGCCTCCACTGGGCATATCCACCCTTGCAAACTGGAAGCGGACATGTTGGCTCTTCGCAGGCTGTTAACAATTCCCCCTAACACCTGGCTACTACAAGCGTGGTCAGACACATGGCGTTGATGTCACCAGCATCTCCTGGACCTTGTTAAAAGTGCAAAGTCTCAGATCCTCCCACACTTACCAAATCAGAACCTGGTTTTAACAAGGCCCCAGGTGATTTGTATGCACCATAAAGTTTGAGAAGGTCTGCTCAAAGGCTGCAGTTCTCGGGCTTGGCTCTGCTTTAGAATCACCTAAGGAGCTTTGAAAAATCCCAATGCCCAGACTTACCCCAGACCAATTAAATCAGCTTTTGTGGGGATAAAGCCCAGGCATCAATTACTTTTAAGCTCTCGAGGTGACTCACTGTCCAGCAGGGCTGGGAACCAGTCTCTGAAGTGAAGGATGAAGCTGCTACCTCTACTGAACCATATTTACATTTTCCTGTTGGACCCCAGGAGAATAAAAATACTTGCAAATGCAAAGGAATTCATCTCAACTGGTGGAATCCGAGGGGAGGCATTTTTAATAGGGCAGAAAAGGTTGTGAGAGGGGAGGCCCAGAACCTCTCACATCACAGAAAGAGTCAGCTTTGAAATCTTACTTCATTATGTCACTCAAAAGAGCAACAAAAAAATTCTATTTTATCTTTGAGAAAAATGACTTACCCATTCCAAGTGTACTTCCAGAGCAGGTTACTGTAATGAATAACAACAAAAGCATTTAAAATACATTAACTGACATATTTAAGATGGTCAAAATATAACTTAAAGAATAATGGGATAGTCAACCAAAGAATAAGAACCAGCTTGCGTGATAAGAGGAGACAGCTACCAGCAGTAGGACCTTGGGCAAGTCACTTCACTTTTCTTTTAGTTTATCTGTAAAGTGGTAAGAATTAGAACGCCAACCTCATAAGGTTGTTACAGGGATCAACTTAGTATATGCAAAGCCCTTAGGATAGTGCTGGGCACATACCCTCAATAAATATTAGTCATTAGTATCATTTACAGTATTGTCCTAATGATCAAAGGAAGGCACTGATCAATATCACTGATATTGAAAAAAAGAAACCCAAAAAACAAAACTAAAAAATTTCCCCCAGATGCCCGGTTTTTACCAAAGAGATGGAGCAAAAGTGGATTCCGCAACTTGAGTCTAGACACCCAATCCCTACTAAAGTAGAATGACTGCAGCCTTGAGCTGGCATCCCACCAGAGGGTATCAGCGCTCAGGCTAACAAGGACTTCTGATGGCTAACATACTGGCTGAAGGATCATAGGCAAAAACAGAAACTCGCTAACTCATTAATTTTTTAGATTTAAAATATATTGGGTGATAGTTATGTGCTGCATGTCAAGAGTTTAGAGATGACCATTTATTAGGGAAAATAATATTTTCAACCTACGGTCATGTGGTGTGGTAAAGATTCGGGTGATATGGGGGTCATAAAGGAGGGAGCGAGAAGACCAAATCAGCCTCTAAAATTAGAGACTTGACAGTGGCTGGTGGAGTTCCAGGCAAAGAGTAGTGAAGTGAAATTCCAGGCAAAGAGAAGAGTGCTGTATCAGCTCAGAAGCACGATACGGCATGGAATAAGTGTATGGTGAGGACAGGTGTGTGTGAATGATCGTGACCAGAGCCAAAGGCAAATGCTTAACCAACTGAGTGACCCAGGACACTGAGCGTGTCCCTACTTTTAATTTTTTAATGTGGCTACTAAAGAATTTAAATCTTTTCATACACAGCTTGCACTAAATATCTATTGCACAAGGCAGGTGTAAGAAGACCAACTATGGACAAACTAGGAGGAGCCTTGAATGCCACGCTCAAAGTACTAACTTTTTCCTATTGAGCAATGGAACACTTTGAGGACTTTGAAGCATAAAAGAAATATAATTGAATCAGTGTCCTAGAATGACAGCTCTGGTAATAGTATGTAGGCTGGCATAAGCTCAGGAAGACAAGACTGGTGCAGTATTCTAGGGGAGAAGTGCTGAGGACCTATCATATAGCAGTAGGTATAGGAGAGAGAAGAGAAGTTGGACTTAAAAATCATTATGAGGGACGCCTGGGTGGCTCAGTCGGCTAAGAATCTGCCTTCGGTTCAGGTCTTGATCCCAGAGTCCTGAGATCGAGTCCCACATCAGGCTCCTTGCTCAGCATGGAGCCTGCTTCTCCCTCTGTCCACCACTCCCCCTGCTTGTGCTCTGACAAATAAATAAAATCTTTAAAAACAAACAACAAAAAAACCAAACCATCATGAGGGGTGTCTGGGTGGCTCAGCCGGTCTAGCAGCTGCCTTTGGCTCGGGTCATGACCTTGAGTTCCTGGGATTGAGCCCTGTGTCAGGCTCCCTGCTCAGCGGGGAGTCTACTTCTCTCTCTCCCCCTCCCCCTGCACATGTGCTCTCTCTCTCTCAAATAAATTTTAAAAGTCTTTTTAAAAAATAAATAAAAACCATCATGAAAGGTGCTTGGCTGGCTCAGTTGGAAGAGCGTGTGACCTTTGAGTTTGGGGTTATGAGTTCAAACCCCATTTTGGGTACAGAGATTACTTGAAAAGTTAAAAAAAAAAACAAACACATCACGAAATGAATAGGACAGGACTTGGGAGACTCCTGAGATAGGGAGGGTATGGGAGAAGGAAGCTGACTCCCAGGTTTTCGACTCTCATACCTGAAACAAGGATGCTGGGAGAAAGATTAGAAACTGCAGGAGAAGATCAGGAGTTCCCTTTGGCCCTGAGTAGTTGAAATGCCTGGGGCACCTCCAGATTGAGGTATATGAATATGAATTTAGGGGTTAGAAGAAAAGAAGGGTTATAGATAGAGATGTGGAAGCCTGGAAGCTCTGGTTTGTTCATTTATAAGTTGGAGATAATAAAATCTGTTGAACCTAACTCACAGAGTTCTTTTGAGCATTCAACGAGATACGGAATGTGAAAACACTTGATAAACTGTAAAATGTAATGCAGATATGAGGAAGTGCTGTTACTCAGTGAATAACACTGAATAACAGTGTTATTTTTTTTCCAGAAGAGCTGATCCTCATCCCAAGAACCTATTCCTGTCCCCTCCCATAGGGCAGAACTCTAGACCAGCTTGTCCTGTGGACAAGATAATGAAAAAACAAGGAATCAGAGCGTGACAGCCAAGGGCAGCAAGAACACCAACGAGAGGAACTGGCCTGGTTCCATCCAGGGGCCATTCGAGTCTTCTTGTCACTTACACATAATTGGGAATTTTAGATTCCGGTTATCAGTAAAGGTTTCTAAGCCAATGTTTATTCCTCTTCCTGTGATCACCTATAAAATTCTAGGGCCTTATCATCTCTTTTCTTTAAAAAAATTTTTAGAGATATATGAAAAATATATGACTATGCCCTTGGCAAGGTAGCAGAAGGTGCTGGAACACAGGGCAGGAGAATTGCTAATGTTTCTCTGCCAGCTCTGCTGAGATGGAGTTGCTGACAGTCTTGTTGTGTGATCACAGACCGACTGCCCACTCCTGTTTCCAAACCTAGCTTATGATTTATCAATTCATTTTTTCCCTGATCCTCCAGCTCCTCCTCAGTCATAAGTCTGAACTTGTGCCACCAAAGATTCAAGTCTCTAAATTTCCAAAGTTTCAGGGTGTCTTCCATTATCTCTGAGACTATGTTAAGACTCTATTCCCAAATCTCAAAGCAGAAGCGCATTTCAAATCTGCTTTACTATTTAAACAGCAAGCATCTGGTCCTTTTTCTGAAAAAGAAAGGGACAGCGAAAGAGAGGAGTGTCTCCGAATCACATGATAAGAAAGCATCACCATTCCAAAAAAGCTTGAGGTCCCAGGAGCCAGAATCCACCTACAGGATGTAAACATCTCACACCTTTTTGACCTCCCTACATAGCAAATAAGTGGGATGGCTCTGAGTCTTAATTCACAGATTGAAGTTCAGAGTTAGTTTTAAACACAGGGTTGTAACCTGCTCTACCTGAATATATTTTTTTGGGGCAGAAAGTAAGCTTCAGTCCTGTCTCAGCAACTGGGGAGACCATCACAGTATATACATCCCCACAGGGTATCTTGGTGACATCACAAAAACTGAGGCCAGCTCTTGGGGCGCATGTGAAAATGCCTTTGGAACCGTAGAGGTCAGTGCTGTAATTGGCAGAGCCCCTGGGGGCTTGCCAGTAGATCCGAATGCCATTAGGGCCCAGCCTGTATAATTTCACTCCCAAAGGGCAGCAGGCACCTGAAGGATAAAAACAAACAAATACAAATCACTCCACCGTCAGATAAATGTGGCCCATATTACTCTGGGGAAACAGTGTAGGTAACCTAAATAATATATGATTAGAGCATTCTTTGACGGGGTACTCAGTTCTTTCCATGATGAGAAATCCATGTGTGCCGGTGACATGGGCCATGAATTTTTAATAGAGAACAATGGTGAGTCCAAAAGTCCCCAATGGACGGATACATATTGTATCTCGAACTGTGTGAATCAAATGTACAGCATCTTTATCAAGAGCTTTCATAATTTAGTTCCGTATGATTTTAATGGGATTGAATTTAAGTTAATTGCATTCTGCTTTCATTGAAAAGACTTGTTTTGCTGGCTGAGTAGCATGACACGGGGCGGGGGGTGGCGGTCACTTACACAGCAGTGACCAGGCTTTGCTTGTCCACACTGCGTCCGCGCTAGCTCACTAGGTCCTTCTTTTTTTCTTTTCTAAATGCCTTGAGTAGGCCACACATTCTGTGTCAGGCAGAGTTACTCAGTAACTAAGATAAAAATGTTGTATAATGATTAAAAAAATTCGGTTATAGATAATCAGGTTCATCGAATTTAGTCTTTCCTTTAAAAAAAAAGTTTTTTACACGTGAAGTTAAGCAGTGGGCCATATTTCCAGAACTAGATATCAGGGTTAGAATTTAGACAGCAAAATCTAATGGAAAATAATGGATCCAAAGAACGTCTGAAACAGCTTACAGGTGCATAGCATCTTTTTTTTTTTTTTAATTTTAATTTTTTATTTGAGAAAGAGAGAGAGAGAATGAGAGAGAGGAAGAGGTCAGATGGAGAAGCAGACTCCTCCCCGCTGAGGAGGAAGCCCGATGCGGGACTCGATCCAGGGACTCCAGGATCATGACCTGAGCCGAAGGCAGAGGCTTTAACCCACTGAGCCACCCAGGTGCCCCCAGGTACACAGCATCTTATAAATGCTTTCACATTATAGTTATTTCTATGTCTCTTACCGCAGAGGAAACAGAATCAGGGAAGAAAAGTCAACGCAGCTTGTAAGAAGCTGTGTCTTTAGGCTCCTGGTTGTATCTTTCCACTGCCTCTGGGGTGGCAAATTTCTATTTCAGGTCTCCCATCCCATGCCCCGGGGCAGATACAACTAACTAACTGATCATTGTATTTGTTCTCACTAAAAAGTTATCTTCCGGAGTTTTCTTTTCTTTTTTCTTTTCTTTTCTCTTCTCTTTTCCTTTCTTTTTCCTTTTTTCTTTCCCTTCCCTTTCCTCTCCTCCCCCTCTCCCTCACCTTTCCCAAAACAGTGCTCCAAGCAGCCACTTCAGTGGACTAGAATCATACAAAAGAATCTTATTTGCTAACCCTGTACCACTTCTACCTTCCCCTGCTGTTCCCTAATGATTTGGTCTTTGAAGACCAAAGAATAAGATCCAAAACTGTCAGTAGACAGTGCTCTTTTACCCTGTTGAAATAAGAAACCAGGGAAGGGGCTGGCGTGGTTTAGGAGAGAGGTAATAGCATAATATAATAAGAAGAAAAGAATTCAAGCCAAACAGAGTGTGTGACCTCAATGCTTTCTGACACTCTGCCAGACTGAGTTACTCTGTGCTGCGGGCAACTGTGCCATGGAAAAATCTGTCCTCCCTTCAGGAAAAGGATACGTGCACCATGTTACCAAGGGCATCAATTCACCATCTACCAACGGGAGCCTCTGAAGCTCGGAATGTTCTAAGTCAAGAGGAAAACTATAAACATTTTAAAAGTAATCTGAGGGCGCCAGGGTGGCTCAGTGGGTTAAAGCCTCTGCCTTCGGCTCAGGTCATGATCTCAGGGTCCTGGGATCGAGACCCGCAGGCTCAGGTCATGGTCTCAGGGTCCTGGGATCGAGCCCCGCATCAGGCTCTCTGCTCAGCAGGGAGCCTGCTTCCCTCTCTCTGTCTGCCTGCCTCTCTGCCTACTTGTGATCTCTTTCTCTCTGTCAAATAAATAAATAAGTAAAAGAGAGAAAGTAATCTGAATTGATAGTGCTAGCTAGATGGAGAGGCAGCATCATTTTAGATGAGAAGGAGGGGCATGCGTCTGGATTTATAATCACCGCAGAGCTGGGGTTTAGAAGTCACTCACTGGAGGAATAACTCTGGTAGGTGCAGTCTGCCGTCAACCCCGTGGCACTGATCGCTTGTAGCGCCACCGTGTAATTGACGCCACAGGAGATGCATCCCAGGAGGCACTGGTTTTGATGGGTGAGACACTTCGACTGTCCGGTGTGTGACTCTAGGACTGTCACATAGGTTTGGGCCCCGGTCCCAACAGTCCAGCTCACGTTGATTACTGACTGGGCGACCTGAGTTACTGTCAGGCCAGCTGGACAGCACGGCACTTATGTGGGGAAAAAGAGAAAGAACTGGGCATTTATTGTGGAAAACAACCAAGAATGGTATTTTGTCTGCATCTCATTAAATATCCTAAATTTCTCAAAACCTTCCACTGTTCATCAAAATCTCCTTTTGTTAAGCAAAATCTCATTCCCTCTGATACGTTATCTAACATCAAGTGTACAGAGGGAGTGCTTTCCCCAAGAGCTGTAGGTAATGTGCTCCCCCAAGTGCTCCCACGGAGCACTAACGAGCTGTAGGTAATGTGAGCTCCACTTTCTTCAGAATAAGGAAGAAATCCTCTGTTGTTCTGCAACCTTAGCCATCTCAGTTGCAAATTTCAAAGCAATAGGTGCATTCACGTCTTCTCTCAATATAACATTTCATAGCCTTGACAATTAAATGTATGCCTTTTTCATGCATTTCATAGTACATAACTGATATAAAAACATGTAATACTTTTAGCCAATCATGATTCAGGATCTCAGATATCTAGACTCTTCCTGAGTATTGGACATTGTCTCTGTTCTGCTTTTTACATTCCAACTTTTACAGTCTAGGGTGCCATCCATTATACATAAGAGAAAATAATGTTCCGAAGGCTCCGAGTAATTTGCTGAATTTGCCTCACACACAGCACTATGAAGCAGGAACAGCATTCTCTTATCAAGCCCCGACAACGGAGCAGACCCACGCTAAGTGCTTGCAGCATTAACGTTCACACCCCGCTCCCCCCTCAAAGGAATCTATGATCCCCCTCTTACCAATTAGAAAACCAAAACTCAGAAAATATTTTATACAGAAAGATACAGAAATATTTTATACAGAGAGATTCTGGGCCAAAGAAATAAAAAATAAACCAGCTCATTTGGCCACTTGCTAGTTGTTTTGGGAAATAATGCCACAGAGGAATAGAAATTCAAATCCTTGTTTTGTGGAGCCCATCTACTCCCCCTTAGACGTCAGCGTGGAACTATAGTAGAGTCTTCTGATGCTATTTTTACAGAAACCGTGTCCCAGGATTGCAAGTTTTATTTTCTAAGACTCGGGCTGTTTATGAGTTTAATGTGTTTCCATCACATGGGGGGTAGATCAAATGAGAAGGTTCACAACTCAGAACAATATCTAAGGACCACAGTGAAGTCAATGTTCAGGCTGGTGGTTGCTGCCTACCTGTTTCGAGGGGCACACTGTAGCTGGGCAGGCTCCGCCCGGCCTGGGTTTCGGCCACCGCAGTGATGGAGAACACCGAGCCGCAGGGCAAGCCCGCCATGGCGCAGGACTGTCCAACGCTGCGGCACCGAAACAGCCCCGTCTCCCCCTGGGCGGTCACCGTGTACGTGGCATCGTCGTTGGTGGATCGCCAGTGCACGTTAACTGTGGAGAACGCATCCTTCGAAACATTTTTTATCTCAGGACTGCAGGGAGCTAAGGAATGAAACAGTGTGAGTCAAAAATAGCAGGTGTGCCATGTGGTCTAAAACTGATCTTTCCCCAAGTGAGATCATGGCTACTTTCGACCAGACCAAGCAAGTAGGCCAGATTCACGGAGACTTTGTGGGGAAGCATGGTCTTAGGTTCCTATAGCATTGGACTCACCGGAAAAGGTTAAGAGGCATTTTTTAAAAAATATTTTTTAAAATATATTGTTTGTTTATTTTTGGGAGAGTGAGAGAGCGAGCGTGTGCAAGCACATGAGTTGGGGGGCGGAGCAGAGGGAGCAGCAGGCTGCCCACTGAGCAGGGAGCCTAATGGTCCCAGGACCCTAGGATCATGACCTAAGTGGAAGGTAGATGCTTAACTTGAGCCACCCAGGTGCCCAAGAGGAATTTTGAATTTCAAAAGCAAAAGAAGTTAAGACAAACATTTAGGGTCTTGGGGTGCCTGGGTGACTCAGTTAGTTAAACATCTAACTCTTCTTTTTTTTTTTTTAAGATTTTATTTATTTATTTGTTTATTTGAGAGAGCAAGCACAAGCGGGTGGGGGGAAGGGAGGGGGCAGAGGGAGAGGGAGAAGCAGACTCCTCGATGAGTGGGGGACCGAATCCCAGGACCCTGAGACCACAACCTGACCTGAAGGCAGATCCTTGACTGACTGAGCCACTCAGGAGCCTGGCATCCAACTCTTGATTTTAGCACAGGTCATGATCTCAGGGTTCTGAGATTGAGCCCTGCCCCAGGCTCTGAGTCGGGTGTAAAGCCTACTTTAGACTCGCTCTCTCCCCGTCTCCTTCTGCCCCTCCTCCCTGCAACTCACTCTCTCTCTTTCTCTAAAAAAGAGAGAGAGAGAAAGAAAGACAAATATTTGTGGGCTTAACCTTCCTGGTGTGAATACAGGAAAGCCCCCCACAAGTCAGAGGAGCTGAACAGTGAAGTCATCACTGGGGAAACCTTCCACTCTTCCCATGACCTCCTTTTTTGTTTTCTTTTTTTCCCACTTCCCCTGTTCTACATTCTCTTTCGGTCTCTCCGTAGTCAGACGGGGCTCTAATGGTCCTCACAGAGTGGTTTTACAGTTCTTACTGAATGCCCATCCCGAGGGCCACAGCTCGGGGTGAACTGTTCCAAGGTTAGCGAAGGAAGCCGTAGCTGCACCATACCTGTGGTTATAGATCGGGAAGTACAGGACATGTTGCTGCCCCGGATCTCGCTGAAGGAGTACACCGTGACGTTGTACTTGGTGTCGCACTCTAGAGCTGAGAGGGCGCAAGCAGGAGCAGTGTCGTTGCACTCAACCACGGTGAGCCCATCTATGGCCTTGGTTTCATAAAGTTCGGCACCACGGACGGGAGACCAGACGATCTCTACTCTGTCACTGGACACCAACACTGGGTTGATGTCAGTAGGACAACAGGGAGCTGAAAGCAGGAGCAGGGAGAGAATGGAGGGCAGGAAAGGAGTAATGATGTCAGAGGAACCTGACTTCCTGGTGCCCAGAGCCTTTGCCACCGCTCTCCTAAATTGCCACAAGAAACTCCACGGGGGCACCTGGGTGGCTCAGTCAGGTAAGTATCCGACTCTTGATTTCAGCTCAGCTCATGATCTCAGGGTTGTGAGATTGAGCCCGGCATTAGGCTCCTGGCTGGGTGTGGAGCCTGCTTGATTCTTTCTTTCCCTGTCTGTCTCTCCCCTCCCTCTGCCTCCCCCTGTCAAAAAAAAAAAAAAAAAGAGACAGAACCTCCTACAAGTCTGTCCAGCTCTGATCTTGGTCTAACACCCACTACACAGAGGATAATTCCCCTATGCCTGTGACGTCCCAGGTCGTTATAAGCTGCAACCAGTCTACATGAGCTGTGCCTCCCCATTACCTGCCACACAAGTCTTCTCTCTTTTCTTTTCTTTTTTTTTAAAGATTTTATTTATTTGAGAGAGAGAGAGAGAGAAACAGCATGAGCAGGGAGGAGGAGTAGAGGGAGAGGGAGAAGCAGACTCCCCGCTAAGCGGGAAGCCTGATGTGGGACTCGATCCCAGGACCCTGGGATCATGACCTGAGCTGAAGGCAAACGCTTAACCCACTGGGCCACCCAGGCCCAGTCTTCTCACACCAGTCTTCTCAATTCCCCACCCCACACATGCTCTCATTTCTCTAGGCCTCAAAGACTGCCAACCCTATACTGGCATGCTGTTTCCTTCTTCTGCATGAGAAAAATCATACCTAGTCTAACTTCGGGATCTTATCAGTCTTTCCTGACACTAACCAGATAAAACTGAGGGCTGGAGGAGGGGGAAGCATCATTGTATTAGTAGATGTTAGAAGAGACCCTCCATCATATCACGGACAAATTCTGACGGATGTCCAACTCAGCCTGGACTTTCTCTGGGATGCCCTTGCCCCACCTACATTCCATCCACCCTTTAATATCCAGGTTAAGGTCACTCCTTCTGGAAGGCCCTCCTATACTCTTGGGACTCCCTATTCCGAAAGCACCGATTATTTGATTCCTTCATCTTGGTAAAATGTATTGTAATCCCGCTAGTAGTGTTATTTACATAATGATATTACAGTGTTTCTCTTTGTCAGCATGGTTAATTAAATTCAAGTCATTCACTCCATTTATTCCTCAGAAATCAAGCCTCTCCTACAGGCTGATCACACTATGGTAAGCGTTGAGGATGGAGAGGTAAATACAACAGTCCCTGCTCTGTAGAGGGTTCAAGTCTAATGGAAGAGAGTAACAGTAATAAGGAGGCTAATAAAAATAGCATCTGTGCTTCAGCAGGTCCAAAGACCTTTTCATATTCATGCTCTCACTGTCTGTCCCATTTTGCTGTGGAGGATACTAAAACACTAACAAGGTAAACATTATCTTCATTTTCAAATGAGTTAGTGGTTAAGTCAGACCTTAAAACACAGGTGCCCTACTGCAGAGCCTTCCACACATTGCCTCTGCGGATATCTCTGGTTTGGGGTCCTGGGGAAAGAGTTAACCCCTGAGATGGGACGACTGCCTCCCCTTCTGCCCCCTGCACAGGGTGCTGAACACTGAGTAGATCTTGGTGGAGGTTTTAATTTTTTGAAGCAGGTGTGAACGACTTTATTCTTTGCTTTCTTTTCACTCCTAAGCCTTGCATTCTTGTCAAGCTTGAGTCCACAAGCCAAAATTTCCTGACCTTGAAAGAATGTGAGAGGAGAGATTCTCTTTCCGTTCCTGGCCCTCAAATGACTCCCGGTAGTCTACATAATTTCAGTGCCATAGGTGATCTATGCTGCTACTGAGTTTAGTGACCTCGGCACTCCCTTTAGAAGCTCTAAGGGCAACTTACCTGTGGTGTAATTAAACACGTCGCCCAGAGGACTCTGCCCTGCCTTGTTATAGGCAAAAACACTGATAAAGTAAGTGAAGCCACATTCAGATAAGAAATTGCACTGGGTGAGGGAGGTGTTGCAGTGAACTTCCAAGCCATCATCACTCTTCACAAAGGCCACGTAGTAATCGCCCAGATCTACATCGGACCAAGCCACAGACAGGTGGCCTGGAGGATCTTCTCGGACGGTCACTCTTCCAGGAGCACAAGCAACTAGGAAATGGTACATAATGAACAGCTATGAGAGTCCTGCAGGAGATTTTCTTTGCAACTTTGCAATTGTCCAGGATACAAGGTATAAATCAAATAGCATGAGCACAGCAACGAGACGTTCTCACGTGTTGTAAAACTTGTCTCACACAGTACATGCTGGACCGAGTCAGAAACAGGCACAGACCCCCTTGGTTAACACTGCCTGCGTTTTGGTGTGAAGGCAATGGCAGGATCAGCACAGCGTGAAGGAAGGAATTCAAATGAAGCTTATTCTTTCAAACACTATGCTTTTAAAATCTTGGCCATCCCTAGTGGTAATCTTCCTAAAATATATTTCACCATTTTGGAAACCAGGAAACACATAACACTTTCTAAACACAGTTCTTCTATTGATCAGCGTGGGCCGTTCCCACGGTCCTGACATGCGCGGTGGTTCTCCCAACCGTCAGTGTGCGGAATTCCTTCCGTGGTGCTTTACCACAGCCGCACATTAGAATTAATTGAGATTTACAAACTAGTTGTACCCAGACTCCATTCCCAGCAGCTCTGATTTCATTGGTCTTGGGTGGATTTTATTAAAAACTCCCCAGATTCTCTTAATGTGCATCCAATATTGGGAAACCCCGAAAGGTTCTTTCCTGCATGAAATGACTGACTTGGATCTGCTGTGCTTTTGAAAGTGTATTCTTACCTTTTCCTTCACGCTCAGCTCTCCTGACCTCATAACCATTTCTAATGTGCTGTCCAGAGTAAATTACAGCTGTCAAAAGAGAAGCCAGGCCGCCAGGTGCGTTATTAGTGACCTTAACTTTACAGCACCAGCGAGAAAATGGATCTGAGGGGCTTGGCTGTACTTTTTCCCTGCGAAATACAGTGCATCAGCTTGGGGATGGCTCTTTTCCTCTCCGTGCAGAAGCCTGTTACACTTAGAGTGATACAGTTCTGACTGTTGGGTAAAGTGAACTTTACTGTGATTATCTACATTTTCTTCGGCTTAGAGGACTAAAATCAGGCAATCCTGGGCTTGAATCCTAGCTCAAGCACTTATTACTGGTATGCCTTTGGAAAAATTACTTCATTTCTCAGACCTAAATTTGTTCTGCCTGAAAAAGGAGCTAATAAAGCTGACCTCCTTGAGATGTCATGAAAATCAAATAATGTATTGATAGTGCCTGCTACATAGAAGCATGGGGTAAGGAAGAAGCTGCTATCTGTACCACACAGTTTGAGGTGTGGATCGCTCCAACTGGATCTTAAAATTTGTACAACTTTACAAAGGATAAAGGAAATTAATTAATGATAGGCTAGAATAGGAGCCAGGATTCCTACCAATTTTCAAAGAAGCGCTATTTCCAATGCCTGATATCTGGTGTCACTATCACATTATTAAAACTCATTAGAGGGGCGCCTGGGTGACTCAGTCATTAAGTGTCTACCTTTGGCCTGGGTCATGATCCCAGGGTCCTGGGAATGAGCCCCAGCGGGGAGCCTGCTTCTCCCTCTCCCATTTCACCTGCTTGTGTTCCCTCTCTCACTGTATCTCTCTCTATCAAATAAATAAATAAAATCTTAAGAAAAAATAAAATAAAACTCATTAGAATGTTAATTCAAGCTTTCATTTAGACCAGGCTTTCATGTTCACCACTTCCAGAGTGTTCTGGAACATCATCAGGTGATTCTTTGTTTCCCTTCTGGCAGTCCCCCTGGGTCACCCCCCCACAGTGATCTCACTCTTGTTTACGTACCAGTTTTGAGGGCCTCTGCGGAAGTTGATTTGCTAGAACCAGCATCATTGCTTGCTAAGACTGAAATGAGGTACTCTGTGCCACACTGGAGCGAGGAGATGGTGCAGGCGCTGTGAGTTGTTCGACAGCTCAGCTCTGAAGAGTCACTCAAAGCCATCGCAGTGTAGTTGAAAGCTCCTTCCGTCAGGGCCCATGAAACAGAGGCTTTCAGAGCCCCACTGTCGAAAGAGACTTGAATGTTGGCAGGAGCCCGAGGACCTAGATTTTTGAGAAACAGTTGCCATTGTGCAGTAGCCTCCAGAACCCAAGTAAGAGTTGGCCTAACAACATTGCAGAGCTCGGAGGATGAGGCACCACGACAGGAGGAGAATTGCTGGTGTTTAGACCACAATACTGGGACGTAGGGTAACACATCTGCCATTGACTGTGCAAACTCATGACTAGCTAAGTGACCTTGGCCACGGTATTTAGTCTGTTATTCAATTTTTTTATCATCTGTAAAATGGATCTAATAAGATCAGTTCCCTGGCACAAATAGGTGGTAAATAAGCATATTTTGAATGAATGAATCAGTGAATGCGCAGCACAAGTGATTGAATAATTAAATGAAATTAAAAATGTGAAGGGCCAGAAGGGCCATGTGGGTATGTTATTATTAAGTGGTACATCAAATAGTCTATTATTGGTTGATGTAGCCAAACGGATTGGGCTTCAACAACATTCCTTCTTTACTTGTGATTTTTCGTTTATTTTTTAAAGATTTATTTATTTCTTTTAGAGAGAGAGAGAGAGAGAGAGAGTGTGAGTGCGAGTGGGGGGAGGGGCAGCGGGAGAGGGAGAGAATCTCAAGCACTCTCCGCTGAGAGTGGAGCCTGCTGTAGGGCTCCATCCCATGACCCTGAGATCATGACCTGAGCAGAAATCAAGAGTCGGTGGTGTAACTGATTATAGATTAGTCTCTACATCCAATTTCCTGTTTGAACATACAACCTTAAGATCAAGAGTCA
Organism: Nasua narica; assembly: GCA_028533885.1. Lineage (NCBI taxonomy): Eukaryota > Metazoa > Chordata > Mammalia > Carnivora > Procyonidae > Nasua > Nasua narica. The sequence goes on along the minus strand of CM052798.1, from coordinate 82,431,076 downwards.
TATGCTCTACCCACTGAGCCAACCCCTCCCTTCTTTACTTTTGACCCCTCCTAAGACTTTTTCTGTAAGAGCTTCTAGGTTATAACTGTTTCTAGAAAACAAGACTTTCATTCCATTCTAAATCAGAGGGAAGGAAGGAATGTATTAAGTGTGATGGTCACTCATTAAGGCAGCCATTTTAGTGTCTCCAAAAACACTTCCTTCTACATTCTTAGAAATACACCTTCCCTTTTTTCAGGGTTATGCTCTTGAAAAAGCTTGAGCAGTGTTCTCTTTGGCTGGGAGGAGAGAGATTGGCCTCAGTTGTCTAGAATCTGGGCTATAATGAGCCCCACCTGGCAGGCATTAAAGACCTCCTTGCATAGCATATGAGCAGAAAGCAGCACCTTCTGAACCCGGGGAAGGTCCCGTTTGAGGAAACAGACTCAACTCATTCTCTGCAAGGCAGGCACCTGCCATATTCCCCTGACGGGCCATCTTCACGGGACCCTTCCCCTGTTTCATGGTCAGCTTAGGGGCAGTCACAGATCTGCTCTGGGATAATTCTGGGCCCAAGCATAGTAAAGGTCATCTGCAGTATTTTAGGACAACCTGCCCTTCCCTTATGGGGCATAAGAGAACCAGGAAAAATGAGTAGAGTACTGGGGGACTGTCAGGGGCTGAAATGAGTCCCCTCAAAACTCACATGTGAAGTCCTAACCCTTACTGCCTCCAACTGTCATCTTATTTGAAAACAGGGTCATAGTAGATGCAATCAGTTAAGAGGAGGTCAGGAGGGTGGGCCCAGTCCAAGATGACTGGTGTCCTTCTACAGATAATTTTGTGCTCATTTCAGCAGCACACATACTAAAATTGGGATGAGATGGATTAGCACAGCCCCACACAAGGATGACAGACGAAATCATGAAGTCCTTCATAAAAAAATAAGTAAAAATAAAATAATAAAAAGAGGGGAGGAGGAGCAAGATGGCAGAGAAGTAGGAGGTTGAGATAGAGTCGGATCCCAGAAGTTCATCTAGTTATCAAACCATTCTAAAAGCCAGCATACTCAACAGGAAAGAGAAGAGAGGAAGAACTGCAATTCTAGGAGCAGAAAATCGACTGCTTTCCGAAAGGTAGGACGTTTGGAAAAGTGAATCCAAAGCGACATGAAGAGACTGTGGGGGGAGGGGCCAGCTCCCTGCAGCCGCAGAGCCTCGGAGCACAAAATCAGAACTTTTAGAGTCCGCTCCGCTGAGGGACATCCCTCCAGAGACTAAGCCGGGGGTTTAGCCCTCGCGGGAACAGTGTAGTTTCAGGACCCATGAGGTCACAAAGGGACTGGGGGTGTCTGAGTACGGCAGAGCTCCCAGGTGTTCGGGCGGAGAAGCCGGCGGCAGAGAAGGAGCCGCGCAGTGCGCTTTCAGCCTGGGCTTACCTTACACCGTGAACCGAGGTACAGCTGCGCCGCGGCTCTTCCAGCAGGGACCCCGCAGGAGGCAGCTCCGGAGAGAAACCCCACCTTCCTTCTCTGATAGGAGCCGCACAGGAGTGCACAGCAGGAATCTGCTGAGCTTGGAGCGGGGGCCCCGAGCGCTTGACTCCTCCGACCGGAGACTGGGAGCCGCCATTTTTATTCCCAGCCTCCAGGGCAGTACGGAAAGCGCTGAGGGAACAAAGACTCTGGAGAGCGAACCGGAGCGAATTGCTTGGCCCATCCCCTGGCAAGGGCGAGGCAATTCCACCTCGGGCAAAGATATTTGAGAATCAAGCCAAAAGTCTCCTCCCCCAGAAGATCAGTGAGAATACCAAGCCAAGACCAAGTTCATCAATCAGTGAAAAAACTGTGGAACTCCAGAGTATTTTTCTCTCTCACTCATCTATTCTTAGCTCAATAAAATGACAAGGCGAAAAAACTCACCACAAAAAAAAAAGAACAAGAGACAGTACCGACAACTAGAGACCTAGTTAATGCAGACATTAATAATATGTCAGAAATAGAATTCAAAATGACAGTTATCATGGTGCTAGCTGGACTCAAAAAAAGCATAGAAGAAATTAAAGAATCCCTTTTTGGAGAAATAAAATCCCTTTCTGTAGAAATAAAAGAACTAAAATCTAACCAAGTGGAAATAAAAGAGCTATTAATGAGGTTCAGTCAAAAATGGAGGCTCTTAATGCTAAAATAAATGAGGCAGAAGAAAGAATTAGTGATATAGAAAACCAAATGACAGAGAATAAAGAAGCTGAGAAAAAGAGAGACAAACAACTATTGGACCATGAGGGGAGAATTCGAGAGATAAGTGATACCATAAGATGCAACAATATTAGAATAATTGGGATCCCAGAAGAAGAAGAAAGAGAGAAAGGGGCAGAAGGTATATTGGAACAAATTATTGTTCCTTAATTTCCTTAATTGTTCTAAATTTCCTTAATCTGCCAAAGGGAACAAGCATCAAAATCCAGGAGGCACAGAGAACCCCCCTCAAAATCAATAAAAATAGGTCTACACCCCATCATCTAATAGTAAAACTTACAAGTCTTAGTGACAAAGACAAAATCCTGAAAGCAGCTCGAGACAAGAAATCGGTAACATACAGAGGCAGGAATGTTAGATTGGCAGCAGACCTATCCACAGAGACCTGGCAGGCCAGAAAGGACTGGCATGATATATTCAGAGCACTAAATGAGAAAAATATGCAGCCAAGAATACTATATCCAGCTAGACTGTCACTGAAAATAGATGGAGAGATAAAAAGCTTCCAGGACAAACAAAAACTAAAAGGTATTGCAAACACCAAACCAGCCCTACAGAAAATATTGAAAGGGGTCCTCTAAGCAAAGAGAGAGCCTAAAAGGAACCTAGACCAGAAAGGAAGAGAGACAATATATACAGTTAACAGCCACCATACAGGCAATACAATGGCACTAAATTCATATCTGTCAATAGTTACCCTGAATGTAAATGGGCTAAATGCCCCAATCAAAAAACACAGAGTATCCTACCCGTGACTCCCCTCAAATGGTGAATGGGTTACTGGCCTGCAGGAATATTGATCCTCTCGGCCCCTGGAGAAGCGAGGTCGGTCCCATGTCAATCAGTGGCCACAGGTGAGTTGCCTTGGCCATCAGCAGCCTCCTCCACTTCCTCCGGGTTGCCATACAAGCATTATTTTCCAGGTCCCTTGATAAAAGGTTGGGAAGCACTAACGTAATATGTGGAACCCTCAGAAATAAATCTATTTTAACACAGTAAAAAAAAAAAAAAACAAAAAAAAACACAGAGTATCAGAATGGATAAAAAAACAAGACCCATCGATATGCTGTTT
>CM052798.1:82407920-82427268 GCA_028533885.1 Nasua narica | reverse complement strand
AAAAAAAAAAAAAAGAATCTCAAACAGAATATTTATATGTACCTGAGAAATGCCACCTCACCGATGTCATGCGTTGGAAGAAGAACACACAGAAGGCTGTGTTTGGAAGAATTGTAGAGAAGGGTCTGGAGCCGAGCCTAGGAGATAGCTGGGGTTTGTTTTGTTTGAAAGTAAAGGAAGAGCATTTCATGAGGGGGATACAAGATGATTCCTTTTTACTTATGAAGCAATAGCTCCTCTAACAATGATGCAGGACTATTGCAAAGGTTCTCTTGTGTGTTTTGTTTCCATTTTGCTTTTGTTTTTGTAAAAACTGCCATCCAGTGCTGTTACTCTGGGAGTGGATCTTTTTACATGTGGCCCGTCTTACCAGAAATGTGGGATTGTTCTAATTCCTATTTAAGTGAGCTTATGTACCAAGCAGAAAGCTTTTATTACAAGATAGCTCATAATTTTCCAGCAAGTATAAGTTCTAGAGTTAGCAGAAATTTTTGTTTCTCTTTTTGTAAACTTAATTTCACAGACACCAACTTTTTTCTTTCTTATAGAGGCTAGTGAACTGTTTAAGGTTAATAGGAATCTTAATTTTGAAAATTTTCAGTTGTTTTTTTTTTAAGTGAATCTGGCTGTGGCATAATTGAACCCATGTTTTTGCCACTGTGAAAATTTGATATTTGAAAAAGTTTCCTATGTTCAGAGATAAGTTGGGAAAAATATGTCCTTTAGTATTTATTTGATGCATACCATAAGTAGCTACCGAGATACAGGTATTCCCTGAATATGACTAAGACTGTGAGTATTGCTTCACATTGAAACATAAAAAGTCTTTTCCTGTGAATGGCTAAACACGGCCTACTACCCATCAATAAGAAGGAATAACAAGTAAACCATTGATACACACAGCAACTTGGATGAACCTTAACAAAATTATGCTGAATGAGGAGCCAATATCAAAAAGATACACACCTTGTGATTCCACTGAAGTAACATTTGTGAAATAACGTAATTATAGAGATAGGGAACAGATCAGCAGTTGTCCAGAGTTAGGGATGGGGTGGGGAGGTGTGTCTGGATATAAAGGGAGCCTTGTGGTGATTATATAGTAGAGTATCATTTTTTTAAGGATTTATTTATTTATTTATTTGAGGGAGAGATACAGAAAGTGAGTAGGGGGAAGGACAAAGAGAAAGGGAGACAAGCAGACTCCTCACTGAGCAGGGAGCCTGACGTGGCGCTCAATCCCAGGACCATGTGACCAGGACCTGAGCCAAAATCAAGAGTGGGCATTCAACCAACTGAGCCACCCAGGCGCCCGCAGTTGAGCATCTTCATTGTGGTGATAGTTAGGCAAGGATTTGAATGTGATAAAATTGCCTAGAGCCACTCACACACGCAGGGGTGCATGTGCCTGCATTAACTGGTGACATCTGAATGAGAGCTATGGATTGTAGCCATTCACTTACTTGGCTTTGCTACTGTACCATCTCCGTGTGAGATGTGACTGCTATTGACAGAAACTGGAGGAAGTTTATGGTACTTCTCTGTACATTTCTTTTGCAACCTCCTGTGCATTTATAATTCAAAATGAAATGTTTGAGAAAGAAAAACAAACTTTTCCCAAGTGGACTAAGAAGGAGAGAGAAGAAAGACTACACAGCGGAGGGAGAGCTTTTCAGAAAGAAAATTGCTTGACTGCATTCCTGATCTAGGCAAGCTTAATACTCCTAAGAAGCAAGTTAAGAAGAAAAGAAGAGTTATCAGGAGCCTCTGAAAGAAAGGTACCATTAGAATTAGAAACCAAAAAAAAAAAAAAAAAAGAATTAGAAGCCAAGTGTCTCTCTAACTATATGGCAATTCCTATTACTTTTTTTTTTTTTTGAGAGGGAGAGAAGATGGAGGTGGGTGGTGCAGAGGGAAAGTGAGAGAGAATCCCAAGCAGATTCCATGCCCAGCACAGAGCCCGATGTGGGGCTCAGTTCCACGACTCTGAGATCATGAGCTGAGCCGAAACCAAGAGTTGGACCCTTAACCGACCCACAGTGAGCCACCCACTGCCCCATTAACATTTTTAAAAAGTAAGCTACAAAGTAGCTACAAAATGAGTTCTTGGTTATGACAGGATGGAGGTATTTACTACATTTCTAACAGAATTCTGGGCTGAGCTATGTAGAGACTTACAAAGTCCATTTCTCCATTCGCGTAATAAAATAGGATCAAGTTCAATAATGTGGGAGAGGGGAGGACCTTGCCTTACATAATTCATAAGAAGTGGGTCAGACAAGCAGAAACTTCTCTGATTAGGAAGAGTGAATACTATGAGCCTAAATATGTTTTCCTGTTAGGAAAGACATGGAGAAAAGTGTGTATGTGTTGGTGAGATCAGAATGCTGTTTTTTATAGAAGTCTACACACATATTTATGAGACCACAAATATATATGTATGCCAGTTACATCTCAATAAGTTGTTTTAAAAAACCAGTCTAATTCTAACACTGATATCCTTCCCCTAAACCACTCTGGGGGCGCCTGGGTGGCTCAGCCGATTAAGTGTCTGCCTTTGGCTCAGGTCATGATCTTGGGGGCCTGGGATGGAGCCCCTGGTCATCATTAGGATCCCTGCTCAGTGGGGAGTCTGCTTCTCCCTCTCCCTTTGCCTCTATCCCGCCCCGCTCATGTTCTCTCTCTCAAATGAATAAAATCTTTTAAAAAATATAATAAAAAAATAAACTCTGCTTTCTGCACATGAACTACTATGAATTCAAGGCATTTTGGGGCATTCAACAAGTATATATTGAGTACTTACCGTATAGCCCGATCTATTCTGGGCACTGGGGACATAAACAGAAGCGAACCAAAGCCCTGCACTCATGGAGCATACACTCTAGTAGAAAAAGGCCAAAATAAGCAGCTAAAGTAATAAATATTTACTATTCCAGAACAGAAGTTTCTTTCTGATAGAAAATAGTGGAGGCAGAGGATCCAGGGCTAGGACGGCAGTCCTATTTCATGGGAGGCTGCAGAGACCCAGGCTCCTTTCAGTTTTGTAGTCTGCCATTGTGAGGATGAAGCTCTCTCTAGGTCCAAAATAAAGCTCCGGTTACATCAAAGTTCTAAGCAGCAGAATTCAGGAAGATGGGGGTGGGGTTAGGGAGGGGGAGATGAACTTTATGCCAACAAGCGCTTAAGGAAGGTTCCTGCTGCCTGTGATATCCCATTAGGCAGAAGTTGGTCTCATGGCTGTCAAACTGAAAGAAAAAAAAAAAGGCATACACAGTCAAAACACTGTATTGCTATGGAAGAAGGGAAGAATGGATATGGACAGTTGGCAGTCTCGGCCACACGAAAGTAGAAGTAAAAGTGTAGGACAGAATTTACAACATTTAACAAAGGATAAAAAATGAGGTGAGGAGGAAAACAATACACGTGACTGCAGCTGATGTTGTGGTTTGGGGGAGACATGACAGTGATTTGAGGGATTTTTCTTACCTGATAGTCTCTGTATATGAAGGGAGCATGAGTATGGAGGTAGAGTGAGGGACTTAAGAATCTAGTGAGGATTTGAAATAGCCATTATAGGGGAAATAAAGTTGTTTAGTGACATAGAAGGAACATAGACTAAGACTGATTGTCCAGGAGAAACTTGGACACTGTGAGATTTATAGTGGCCCTAATTCATACTCCATTTTCTCTTCATACCTACATATCCCCCTTCTGCCCTTGGGCGGACCACTTTTGCCAAGGAAAAGCAATTGCACTTAGAACTTCTTTGTTGACTTCTTTGCCAGGTCCAGTGTCAAGTAGATGAATCTATTTTCTTACTGGTGCTGAGCACAGATAAGAATTAAATGTCAAGGAAATGCCAGGAAGACAGACCTTCACTGATCAGGGATCTCTGATGGCTACGATTAAAGAAACCAGTTAGGCTTGTGGGGTCTCAAGGAAGAGCAACTCAGGCCATCTTAAAGAAAGCAGAAATCACAAGCATATCCAGTGACCAGAAAAAAAAAAAAAAAGCCCCCAAACAATGAAAAAGTCAACAGGAAGCAAGGCAGCTAGAGGGTATTTATTGTGCCATCTCTTCCACGAGGGCATCCTCCTGTGATAACTACACAAGTCTCATCCATTCTTCTAAGGACTGGACTATTCCTTGTTTTCAGTCAAAATTCTGTCAAGAAGCCGGTCTGATTCACTACCTAGTTTTCAGCAAATTTAATGGGCTGAGCGCCTTATACTACACTACATTAGGGGTTATCAACCAGCCTAATGAGGGGGGTACCCTTATGATTGGGATCTTTATCCACTGTACCAGTCAGGGTCCAGTCCAAACCTGAGACACAGTAACTTGAACAGGCAAAGTATGGTATAAAGAACTAGTATCCAGTCACAGGGGATTAATTACTAAGGGAAAAGAGAACTCAAGAATACAGCAACGGTGGCTATAGGAGCAGCCATTATGTCTACAGCTGAGGCACGTGACCCAAGTAAGGAACACATTTGGAACAGGTTCCTTTGCAAGATTGAGAGTCAGTCTGTGGAAGAGGGTGTGGTTGTGACCCACTATTTGCTACTGAAGCCCAAGGCTGAAAAGGAGAGGTTGTCAACAAAACTAGTTTGGAAGCATCCCACTGGGCTGCCAAAGAGCCTTGCTGGAAAGTTGCCTGAAGACTCGCTGGGAAGCACTCTCCCAGGTGCTGCCCTGAGCAAGAAAAAAGAAAACACACCAGACCCAGGATAAGAAGCTCCTTTCTTCTGCAGCATCCTTCCAGTATCCTCTCCTGACAAGTTGAACATAGTGCTAGCAGGCATAAAGAAATGTTTGGAGGGCACAGCCCCCGCAACATAAAGCAGAACAAAGAGGGATTTGGGAACTGAGAATAAACTGATAAATGGCATGTCCACAATCAGTGGCTGTCCCTGCACAAGGCTCAGCATAACTCAACTTCCCAGAACGGGGATCAGAGAGGAGTCATTCTGGAAGGAATGCTCACTGAACCAGTACCTGGACTGGCTGCACGAGTCCAGCACTTAAGAAATCTCACCTTTTGGTACTACTACTAAGGACACCGATTACTTCAGAATTTTTAAATAGGAAGGAAGTAGAGAAGGCAAGAGGTCTTCTCTTGCATCTGCTCAGCAAGCACTTTTTCTCTCACTTACACTGTATATATTTACTGAGGAGGTTAGGAGGGCTGCTGGAATTTGTAGGGAGTGACTAAATCCAAGTACCCAGTGGAGAAATATAATTCAGCTTCAGAATGGCCAGAACAAGTACTGACCAAGGAAAATTTTTAGACGAGTGGATTTTAGGTATTTGCACATCAGGGACGCTTAAGTAAAGATTTGATGGCCTTTCTTTTCCTTATCCTTGTGATTTAAAAAACCCCTCATGGTTTGTGAATTTAAGGTCAACTGCTCTAGTTCAACAAATAGAACTCAATTTTTGCAACATGCTGAAGACAACCTTCCCCACTGAATACATTCTACTTGTGCAACACATTATAGATTGAGACTATTTAATAGAAATTTGACTATCAGTGCTCTGAGAAATAGAGTGGATTTTAAGTAGGCTATGTAACATTTTCCAGTTTTTATCCTGACATGCTTCCTACAATAACAAATGTTGATAGACAGTGATTCTAAAATGAAAAGTGCCACTTCAGTAGTATTTGTGAAGTGCTGTGAAATCCCACAAGATGGAAGGAAGGAATTTCAGAGACAGACCATCAGGAAGAAGTGTTTTCCTTTTCCATAAAAATAAGCTCTTCCTGTAATTATATTAGTTCCTCAAGGCTGACTGTAGCATTTCCATGATAGAATCAGATTAGGACTTGAACTAATTTAAAGTCCATTAGTTGGCCAGGAGCACCTAGGTGCTTCAGTTGGTTAAGCATCTGCCTTCCGCTCAGGTCATGAACCCAGGGTCCTGAGATGAAGTCCTGCTTTGGGCTCCCTGCTTAGAGCGGAGCCTGCTTCTCCCTCCCCCCCTCCTCTCTACTCATGCGTGAGCACTATCGCAAATAAAAATCTTTTTTTTTTTTTAAAGATTTTATTTATTTATCTGACAGAGAGAAATCACAAGTAGGCAGAGAGAGAGGAGGAAGCAGGCTCCCTGATGAGCAGAGAGCCCGATGTGGGGCTCGATCCCACGGCACTGAGATCATGACCTGAGCCGAAGGCAGGGGCTCAACCCACTGAGCCACCCAGGCGCCCTCGCAAATAAAAATCTTAAAAAATAAATAAAGTCCATTAATTGGCCAATATAACCAGTGAGAACTGGCCGAATGATCAGTTGGGTAATCCAGGTTGCACACTGGAATCAGTTGGAAAATGTATAAACTGCCAGTCTGAGCCTCACCTTTGCCCAAATTAAAAACTACTATTCATAAAGGACAACTTTTGGGGAAGATAATTGAGTACCATTAAGCTTTTTTTCCCCATTTCACCTTTTAAGCAAAAAAACAAGAACCAACAACAACAAAAAAACCCCAAAACTGTTGCCTTTGGTACTCTTAGGAACTTAAACTTGCTCTTCATTCCCAACTACTACTGTTCACCTAATCACAGCTTTTAAAAAAATAAGTAAACAGCAAGACCTAGGGCAGTTTAGCTCTTTTGAAATTGCATGCAATTTTAGAGTACTTTTATTCTAGACATGATTTGTAGCTTTCATTAATCTCCCAAAAAGGAGCCCATACCTCAAAGGTTAAGAACCATTGTCTCAGAAGAACTAAGGCACTACAGCCAACGAATACATTATAAATTGGGCATTAAAATGAAGATTCTATATTAAAATTCCAAGATTGATAATATACTAGCCCATGTATACTATTTAATTGCAAATGGAACATTAGAAAACAGATGAAGGATATTAATACATGAAAAGGTGAAGTCATTTCAGAAAGCTGAGAACAAATACTGGATGGAGGCTGCTATTTATAACGTTCTATCAAAAGCTTTTCAAGTTTGCTCATGTTGTAAGAAATTATTCTGAGAGATCTTTTGCAGCCACTTGTTTTCCCAGTCTTTTCAGGAAGCCACTCTCCAAATTAAACCATGCATATATCTGGCAACAATTAGTATTATCAACATGTTCTACTACTTATCTAAATGTTCAAGAGCAAATTTAACATTAAAAATCATAAATCAAATACAGCTTATGATAGTATTTTCATCTCTATTTGAAATAAGTTTTCCACACTTTACCTAAAATACAGCTAAATTAACATTTCAGGTGGAACTGTATTCAGGAGTAGCACCATCACTTAAGTATGCTAAAAATATTTTCAATATAAGATTCTTTGATTACTTGAAAATACTTTTCTATGTCTAGTGTCAATTCACTTGATGCTCAATTAAAAGGCAAGATGATTGAATCTTTTACTTATTTAAAAAAAAAGCATAGCATTTTTTCAGAGAGGAATTCCTTCATTTAATGAGATTTTTCTGGAGTTAGGTAGGTACAAATGTTAAGCCCACATATGGACTCTTCCAAATGTACTTGTTTGCCCCATTTAACACTTTCGCAAGGTGGCTTCCGAGTGCCCATCAAGTTGGCCAATATAAACAGTGAGATACAACATGTTAATAAGGTATACACTGTCTGGAACACTCACTTTTAGTCTTGGCACTGACTGAACACATCACCTTGCATCTCAATTTCTTGTTCTAAAAAAAAATTGTATGAGTTATCTTATAAAACTTAAAGTCCAAATTTTAAATGATTCTAATATGTAATCCAAGTGCAAAGTATCTCAATAAGCACCTTTGATATGAAAACTTAGTAATCACCCTATCAAAAGAACCCAGTGACACACAGAACACCCACTGACAGAGGGAAGTACCGATATTAAGATCTCGAGTAAGGATTATTGACTATCACGTATGTCCAATTCTAGTCTACACGTTTAGAATTCACTTGTCCTCTGGGCACTGAGATATCCATCCCTCTACACAAAGCGTGGCTCTAATTCCACAATAAAAATACTTTTTAAAAAAATGTTGACAAATGGGGGAAAAGTCAACACCCAGAATAAAGGATTTAATCCAGTATTTATTCCACACTCATGATCGTTCTCTGTAATCAGAATACAAGTCATAAGAACAATCTATCAAATAATTTGCTGATAATCTTAAATGCAGCATAGCATTACTTTTTAATACTTCTCTGTTCTAGATTTAGTTTAAAAACTCAAACAGCAATCTTCATTATCAATAAAAAAAGTTTTGAATTTTAAAAAAAGGACACTATATCAAGCTGTCTCATAATTTAAGTTTTTCCCATTTATAAAAATGCTTTGGAAGCTTGAGGCTTGAATCTATTTCTCTACTCATCTGCCCCACCCTCTCCCAATTTCACGTTAGTACAGGGTTGCTGCAAGAATGCTAGGCTTTAGACATTAATTTTTTCCTTTAATATAGTACTTTAAAATCTGAGAAATTCAAGAAAAAAAGATTACATGTCATGTATTTCTTCAAATAAAAAAGAAAAACTAAGTGAATAAATTTTAGGCATACTAACAGTGTCCCTTTGAGGTAGAATGCTAAAAGGACTTTTGATCAAATCACAGCCTAATTGAAACCTCTGCATCAGACACTAACTTGTCATGAATCTCTCTAAAGTTAACTGTGGAGAATATTAAGTGTAACATATTAACAAGAGCCTTCCAAGATAATATACAGTGGACAAGAATGTTAATCCTACAACTGTTGCCTTCATGTACACTGAAAGCACAAAATTCTCCTATAATAGACATCCAAGATCCATTCTCAAAGTCTTTAGCATTCTATTATGAAAAGCACAGCCATGCTAACTTTAGTACACAAACCATAATCCCACACCTACAAAACAAAAATGGAATTAGTGGCAGTTTATTGCCTTATACAAATTTAACCAACATGGCAACCATGCCAAAAGAATTAAAACATTTTCAGGACATATGTACAGACTGTACATCTCAAAAACAATTAAACAATAAAAATGCAAGAACAATCTGTGCATCATGTATCAAACTCAACAACTGGGTGAAAACATCAATGCAATAAATGGGATTACAAAGGCACTTCCCTACACAAAAGAAGAAATGAAAATGCAGCCTACAGGGAGCTTGAAGAGTGCGTAACTACTGCACAATCTCAACTTGGGAGGAAGAAAAAGAAAGCAGATTTAATCAAACATTTATAGGATTCAATGTGATCCACTTTTACAAAAAAAATTTCACACAGTCTCATCTTTGTTTTTATGTTGTTTTTCTTGGCTCTCTGGTTCTATACTTTGGCTCCTTCGACGATCATGTTTATCAGACTGGTCCTTACTATCACTGTGATCTCGTTTGTGGGAACGTTCTTTGCTTCTGCTACGCTTTCTAGATTTTTCTTTGCTGGGGCTATGTTCCCGTTTTCTCGATTTTTCCACACTGTCAGTTCTTCCTTGACTGCCACTTCTACTTCGTTTATTTGATTTTTCTTTACTTTCATTTTTATGTTTACTTGATTTCTCTTTGCTCCTGCTTCTGCTTCGTTTCCCTGCATTTCTACTTCTACTCCTACTTCTGTGTTTCCTTTCTCTGCTTCTACTCCTACTGTGTTTTTTCTCTTTCTTGGAATCTTTTTTGTCATCTCTGTGCCGTCTATCGTCTTTATCTTCTTTGTGTTTCTTTTCTTCTATCTCACCCCTACTTCTCCGTTCCTTGGACCGTTCTCTTGATCGCTCTCGCTCCTTTTCTCGGTCATTACCTCTTTCCTTATCATAGTCACGATCTCGTCTTCTACCTCTCTCATTTTCTTTCTCTCTTTCCCGATCCCTGTCCCTTCGATCCCCTTTCCTATCCCGACTTCGACTACGACTTCTATGCCTTTCCCTACTCCTGCTACTCCGCCTGCGTTCCAACCCCCGATCAATACTTCGGGATCTTCGCCTTTCTTTCTCCCTTTCTTTGGCTTCACGCTCTAGTCGCTGGCGTTCTTTCTCTCTTTCTAATTCTCGATCAAAACTAGAAGACCCATGGCCCTCCCGATGATGGCTTCTACTTCTTGATCTTCTTGGGGACCTCCGTGGACTCAGTGATCTCCGTGGAGACCTAATATTTAAGAAAGAAGAAAATGTCAATCAATAAAAAGTATCCTAAAAAATCTAACTTTTGTCTTATTTATTTATATCCCCCACTTACACAGACATGTTAGGAACAATTAAAGGCCCCGAAAGGCAGAAAAAAATGACCTTATGGGGTTAAAAGTGACAAACTCACAAAATGAACAGCATACACAGAATTTCCTGAAAATTTGCCACTGACTTCAAAGGATCTTTGTACAAAGCCTATTTTTGAAGTAATTTCAAGAGGTACGTTACCTTGAACGCCTGCGTTCAACGTGTCTATCTATTTCCTCAGCACCTTCCTTCCCGTCTTTCTTGATTTTTCTAGGCCGGGTTTTTATCTGTTGATCAATATTCTTCTGAACTGGAACCGGAATTCTTGGAAATAGGGTAGAAAACCACTCCAGTTTTGTGAGAAAAGACCGTAGCATTTCTCCAATGGTCATTACACAGCCTCCACCAGCCTTCACATCTAGGTCCTACAAAAACACAAAAGATACCCTAGCCGTCAAAAAAAATAATTTCAACATATACACGTATACTATAAAAATATTACCATCTTTGGAATCTCAAATACAAAAAATTCTAACAAAAATTGTAATCTGTGTACCCTACTAATCTGGTAATGAATAATACAGAGAAATCATTTGGGCTTAGTGTGTGCATGCAGGTGAGAACAAATCCTGCAGCCTCGTGGGCATAAAGAATACTGATCTCACTCCGTTAACAGGAATATGAAACAGCCCCTTACATTACTGAACTCTGTGGAACAATAAACTTAAATTAACATTCCACATACCTACTAATCATTTCTTTCTGTGGACACGTTTGCACACATCATTCCTAGCACTGTAGCCTAACTACATATGAACTACTTCAGACAATCCTCTCTAAAGAGTATCTTTTAACAGCTCTAATATAAAATGAAGCCCTAATAAAACTGGAAGCAATAGCAAACCAACTGCCATGAAGCAGTGAGGTTTCTAATTTAGAGTTATGTAGAAAATAAATAAATGAACAAATAATTGGAAACGCATAATCCATGATGACCATTGTCTCTGAAAAGGGTCATTACCGCATGAAGGCCTTCTTGCTATGCCCTCTCACAGCTCAGGACATGTTAGTCAGCTATTGTCAGTCCCAAACCTATAGTGCAAGCACACAAGGAAAGTGAGATTTGTTATCTAAACAGGAAAACAAGAGCTAAAGGTAAAACTGCTTGCACTCACACACATTTAAGTGTTCAGATATACAGTATTTCCAAATATAATCGCTGCAGATATCTAAGGAAGAAAACAATAAGTTAGCTTAAATAGAGATCCTCAGGTTTGTAAATACAATAAAAAACAGATTAAATAGAAGCATTCAGAAACAAACCTAATGCAATACCAATTATGAAGAGGGACATGCTTTTTAAATATAGAAGGGAAAAGTGCTTTGGCCTGGAAAATCTCATCTAAAAAGAAAAACTTTAAAGATTGTGATTTATCACCTAATATATATTTTTATTCTTCAGAAATATGAATAATTCAGTAAAGAGCCCCTGCCAAAAAAATGCAAAAATTCTCCATGTCTACAAGAGTGAGACTTTTTTAAGGAGTGCACATAATAAAAACACTAGAAAGATCTCTATTACAGGGCGCCTAGGTGGCTCAGTTGGTTAAGCAACTGCCTTCGGCTCAGGTCATGATCCCGGAGTCCCGAGATCGAGTCCCACATCGGGCTCCCAGCTCTATGGGGAGTCCGCTTCTCACTCTGACCTTCTCCCTTCTCATGCTCTCTCTCACTCTCTCTCTTTCCTAATAAATAAATAAATAAATCTTAAAAAAAAAAAAAAAGATCTCTATTACAACTATCCTTTAATTCAACAAATTCTTTGGATAAATGTTTTAAATGGGACTACTGAAGCGCAGCACTCAAGATTTACTTTATGAACCTTAAAATACAAAGTGGTGGGGGCATATGTATAGACAATACAGGTATGTATTAATTACCTTTTGAGATCTTGAACTTCACTATGTAAGCATAATACATACATGATTTAAATCTGACACAGCAATGTTTCTGAAAGTAATTTTTGTTTCCTGAACATATGTAACAAGCTCAATCTTGTTAAGCTTGAGTGGCAAATTAGATTTATATAATTAAACAAAAAGGGGCACTGGTCTGGCTCAGTCTTAGACACACATGACTCTTGACCTTGGGGTCGGGGGTTAAAGCCCCACACCAGGTGTAGAGCTTACTTTAAAAATTTTTTTTAATTAAAAAACAAGAACCTAAAGTACTAATTTTAGGGTATTCTTCTGGCTTTATAAATAAGTATAACATATTAGGAGTCAGAACGAAAAAACTGAAATATTTTGATCATTTTAAATAAATCCTCTAAACTCTCACCCTATATAAATCCCACCCAGCTCTTCAATTCTTCACTTCTAAGCAAGTGGGAGTATTAATATATGGAAGAAGTTAGAGCGGAGAGAGCTGAAAAGTTCCAAGACAATAAAGCGCTGTAATTAGTATTGTATGCGCATGTCTCAACACCTCAGTCTTGAGCATGGCCCACTTAAAAAGTCACTATCAACCGCACAAATCAAGATCAATGCAACATACAAAACTCAATTAGAAAGAAAAAATTGCAATAGTTACCAAAACCATTTAAACAATTAAGAAATAAGAAAATTTAAGAAAGTTAACCTAAGACATGTAAAATCCACTAAGTCTTAGTAAAAGGACAGCAATTCCAAAAGAATGAGTGAAATAAATTTAAGTACAGAAAATTCTGAAAAACATTAAATTTCCAATAAATAAATAAAAGATATTAAAAACATGAGAGTAAGCAGAAGAAAACTAATTATTACCCTTGCTGACATACCTCTTCATCATCAAGGAAGGATTCAAACCAGTCCCATAGATCTGTAGGGGGCTGTGTATACCTAGAATTACAAAAGATTGATTAGGCTTGTATGAATTAAAATGTGAATTTAATGGAAATGTAGATAAATGCATGCCTACCTTATATACATAAATCCAAGGGCTCTAATATATGGAGAGTCTGTGTGTGTTATGAGACCCATCACCTGCTTACGAGTTAGCTTCAGAGTAAATAATTTGTATAACAAGCAGAAAGCTGTAGAAACAATTCCTCCTGTTCCAACACCTCGAACCTTCAGGGGAAACAGGTAAGAAAAAATTGTAAAATAACTAACAGATATTTAACACCAACTTATTAATCCCATTAGGTATTAATAACAAGATATAACCCAGAACTAAGAATGGAGCATTAATAAACAGCAGCTTTCTAATGCCATTCACCAGACATTTGAATTTAGATAAAAACAAAAGAAACTTCTAAGCTTTGCCAACTGTCATTTGAGTAACTGTCACTTTTAGTTTCTTAATTTTAAAATTATCAGACACAGAAAAACTGAAAAATGCACGTACTTCTACTTACCCCTCCGCACATCCCCGTTTGGCCTGCTGTTTTCCTGCTTCCTTTCTCCCACGGTTCAACATGCGTGACCTGAAATAGAAAAGAGGAACACAACAAACATTCATACTTCGAATTTTTTTTAAAACTATGATTAAAGTAAACCCAAATCCCTAGTAGGGCAGCTTCTTCTAAAAGTTTGGAAACTGATTACTTTGACATGATGTATATATTTTGTTTACATGTAAACCATCTTTGAAAACAGCTTAGTTTTTAAAAAGCACCAATAAAACTGCCAGAGTTTAACAAAACCTCACAGTTTTATGAGCAGAAATCCCACTAAAATAGCTTTGTAGAGAGCTGATACTTGTGGAGCGAAGAGATTTCTAGGAGTTTCATATACTTGTAAAAATATATTTAATATTATATCAATTTGTATCTTATTAGGAGTTGTTAAAAAAATAAAAATTCTTATTTCAAAGTGAATTTAAGGCTCCAACTTGAAGCAAAAAAGTATCAATGAAGTTTTAGTATTTATTAAAAAAAACTTTAATACCCTTTATGGTGACTTAAAATTCTACATCATAAAATTTAAAGAAAGACTTTACGCATGTTAAAACAGTAACAAGTTACTTCTAATGCAAAATTATGGAAATTCGTTTGTACATTTTTTTTTTTTTACCACAAACAGGCATTATGTTCATTCCTGATTAGAGATGAAATTACAAGGGCCACACCTACACAGATCATTCTTGTATTTTCAGCCTAATTACGTGAACCAATTCCATTTTTCCCCAGGATATAAACTGTTAAAAACTGAATGTGACTAGTCATTGTATTAAATATAATCGATACAGTATCATCTTTCTTGAGGTGAGTACCCTATAAAAACCACATACTTTACCTAAAAATAGCCAAGAAAGAATATTAGCTTGAAAACAGTTAACTCAAGGTCTTTTAGAAAGATCTTAATTTAAAACAAAATCAAAATAAAATTGTTCTTTCAGTATACATTTCTAAAACTGTATTTTTACCCACTCATGGTTACATTTTTAGTCTTTTTCAGTGGCTTCAGACAGAAAAGCATGCATTTAAATGTGAGCACTACACTATTATGCTCAGCACTGCTTTATGGGTTTCATTTCCTTCCCCCAGTTTGCTGTATGAAAGATGTTCAATTCCTTAAAGGCTAGCTAGCAAAGGGGTAGATGCAACACGAATCAACTTAAAACTAGAAGCCTACATATGCCAATGATTATTTAATCTGGACATCTTGATAACGAAGACTGGATCTTTAGTTTTATAACTAAATTTAAATAATTTCTAGTACATTCTTAAATTGTTTCAAAACACAGTTATCTAAATTTGAGAAAACAAGCTCTTCCTCTATCATGTTAACATCTGCCTGTATTATTAAACAGAACCTGCTACACAAAGAGCAGGAACCCAATTTTCATTTGCTTGAAGTTTACTACACAAAGCTAAGAATATTCACCATACTGTATTCATATTGAAAAAGGCCTTACCTTTTAAAAGCTATAAAAACCTAGTTCAGAGTATCACACTTATAATATTCTTGTAAAAGGATAACA
Source organism: Nasua narica (assembly GCA_028533885.1). Taxonomy (NCBI): domain Eukaryota; kingdom Metazoa; phylum Chordata; class Mammalia; order Carnivora; family Procyonidae; genus Nasua; species Nasua narica. The sequence continues at coordinate 82,412,159 of CM052798.1, read as the reverse complement.
AAATTTCAGTGTACTTTACATACCCAAAATTGAACTGTATTCTCAAAATACGATTTTCTTTCAAAAACTAGTATCTCAAAAAAAAAAAATCCTTCAGTAACCTAATCACTTAAAGGAGTGGGGTGGGGGGAGGATTGTGGACAAAATATAATCTAAAGGCAAACAAAGAGAATTTCCTCTTGCTAACACCTCTACAGGTATGTTCAGATCACAGAAAATATGTGGTCTGTCAAATATTTTAGGGGTCAAATACACAAAACAGACGGTATTCTGTTAAGATGCCCTCGCTAAAATTTAAAGATCATTAAGACTATTATTAATATTCCTTAAAATATTAATTAACCTTAAGAGGCCTGGAAGATAGCTTTAAAACTACGTAATTTGCAGGGAAGTGGAGAAAACCTATCTAGTTGGTGAAGAAAAGCCCAAAACCAATGGCCAAAAAATACCTAATTAGCCGTTCATTTAACCAGGGAAATGCATTTATGGCGATTGAGCATGATTAATAGTGCATACCTCTACCTGCGACCCTGGGCTGCTCCGAGCCTCGCTGCAAGACTGAGTCAATCCTGCTAACGAAACAAGAACTGAGACAAGAGTGCAGTGAGGAGGCGCCAGGTGAGCTCCCCAGCACAGCCAAGCCAGCACCGACCCTGCCGCAGAAGCCCAGGGCCCAGATAATTCTAAACAAGCCCAATGCACAAGTAACTCAGACCACTTACTCCTGACTTCCTGCTGGGAAAATTTCCAGGCCTTCTGTACACCTCTTGCCCTGGCACCTCTCCACCCTCAACCCTCCCACCCCCACCCGACACACGCACTGACCATTTCCCTGTCTGGATCGGATAGAATATACCAACAACACGAGGCCAACATTGAAGTCAATACACGCCCTGGCCCAGGGTTAGCGGGAGAAGCACCAACTAGTTGGCGCTCAGTAGATCCACGTCAAAAGGAATAATTTTAAAGCTGTAAACTGGAGAGGATTCAGTTACTCTTTTTCCCCTCCCCCACCCCTCCCGTCCAACTCCCCCCAGGGGTGGGCAGGAGGTTGTGGGAGGAGAGAGTTCAATAGTGGCGGGCTCTCAGACCAGCCCTAAAAATCTGAAAAAGAAATGAGAGGGCGGACCCAGTTTGACCCCTCCCAGGCAGACTACTGACCACCGCCCCCCACCCCACAACCTTCCCGCACTTACAAATGCTCAGACCTCAAGGGCCGCCTCCGCCCATTTCCTCTAACCCTTCCTCGGAACTTAACCCGCCCGCCCCCTGGCCCCCCAGGCCTGGACTCTTCGTACCTTAAAGTAGATCTCGTCCACCACCTCGTGGTAGGTCTTGAGCTCGTAGAGCTGCACTTTGAAGTAAGGCGACGACAGGATATTGGTCAAGATCATGGGGTTGAGGTTCATAGTCTTCTCGTTGCCCCACAGCGGAAGCACATTTCCCTGCTTCCCCGAGACTGCCGGCTTGGTGGCGCCGCCGCCGCCACCGCCGCACTGCTGTTGCTGCTGGGCCGCGGCCGCGGCCGCCTGGTGCTGCGGCTGCGAGTTGCCTGTCAGCGCGGGGCTGTTGTTAGCCATGTTGCGGCGGAAGGAAGAAGGGAGGGAGAAGGGAGGGGGAGGGGGCCAAGCTCGATCTCGCTCTTCGGGACAACGGTCCGGGACCCTACTCCATGGAACGCCGTCAGGAGAGGGGGCCGCCTCGCTGTCCCCCAGCTGGATGAGGGAGGGCAACGGAGACGCCAACAAGAGGACCCTGGATCGAAAGCAGACGCCGAGACGCGGACCGCGAGAACTCCCGGCAGAAGGCGAACCGGCGGCCACGGAGGGCGATCTCTTCCGCCAACTGCCCCTGGGAACAAGATGGCGGGCCGGCGGATGTTACGTCTCCCGCCCCAGAGTTCCAGGCTGAGCCGACAGCCAATCAGAGACGCCCAGCTGGGCTGGAAATTCCTCTTCCTAGTTCCGCACGTTCTGTGCACGCTGCGGTCGCTGCGGTGGTCTCCAGTGTCCGACTGTTAAATTCTCCCTGGGAATTTGGGGCCAGAGAAAGGGGTTGAAGGCCCAAATCGTATGTTTTAGAATTTGGGTTGGGGGCCTAGTTTCTTCTCTTGAAAGCCGGGCAGGAAAGGGTTTGCATGGATATACTTGCGAATTCGTGACTATGACTTATACGGGAGTACCCTATTCTCTTGGGTTCACAATTTTAAGATTCTCTGGAATGGATGTGATTAGGACTTCATTCCTCCATGCGATTCCGATGCAATAGTTACATCTTTTTATCTACCGGCTATACTGTAAGGCCAGAGGTTTTATTGTTTGAGCCCAAATTTATTCAGCTATAAGACTGGAAGACATCGTTCTGGGCTGCTAAAACATCTGAGCTACTATACCTGTAGAGCCCAGTAGAATTCTATGAGCGTTTGTTAGGTGCCTTTCTTTCCTCCCTACTTGAGTTCATCCATTCTTCGGATGCGTTCTGAGTGGTAAACACTGGGCGAGGCACTGAACAGGGGAAGAGGGAGGCAGGCTGGAGGAGGTGTAAAAATGAGTCAGAATCGGTCGTCACTCAAAAGCTATTGTTAACCTAGAGGAGATACGTGGTATTTGGGAGTTAAGAGAAGGCTGCAGGAAGCACTTAAATTTATACAGCTGCTGTCACGATGGGCATTTTTTATCAGCAGAAAACAGCCTGAGGCTATGTAGAAGCCAGAAAGATCAGGTTTGTTAGGCGGTAAATAGTCCAGTACAGGAGCTAGGGAATATGCTGATGGGCTGAGTAATGGCTGGGATGGAATTGGGCCACCGTTAGTGCCTGGAATGCCAAGATGAAACATAGGAACTAATGACATTTAAATCCAAGGATTACAATTATACCTATGACCCCTAAATCTACTTTTAGATGTTAATATTCCTAATATTTTCTGGCTCCAATCCATTCTTCAGAGTACTGCCAGATTCTTCATTCCAAAAGTGTAACACCCCCACTCAAAACCTTGGATGGCTCACTTAGTGACCTCCTAATTGCTGTTGCCAAAATTCAGTGACTTTTTCACTCCTCATCCTATTTGGTTTCTGTGGTACTTTTTTTTTTTTTTTTAAGTTTTATTTAATCTCTACACGTGGGTCTCAAACTCACCACCTAAGAGCGAGAGTTGCATGCTCTTTAGCCTAAGCTAGCCAGCTGCCCCTGTCACTTTTTATCATTTACTCTTTCCTAGAAACTATTGGGGTTGGAAGTTTGAAAGTGGAGATCTTAATTTTCAGTGGCTTCTACACAGAGGAGGGGGAAATGGTAAGACAGAAACCTTGGGGGAAATCCACACCCAGATGAAGATGAAAGCAGGAGAGAGAAGACAGAGAAGTAGGAGGTAAACTGGGATACTGTGGTATGACAGAATGCGAGGAAAGATAAATGATATTTAAATGAGTGGTTGGAGGGGTACCTGCGTGGCTTAGTTGATTACACCTTTGCCTCATTATCTCAGGGTTCTGGGATGGAGCTCCCTCCTCAGTGGGGAGTCTGCTTCTCCCTCTTCCTCTGCCTCCGCCCCTCCACCTGCTCTGGCTCTCCCTCTCTCTCAAATAATTAAAATCTTTTAAAAATAATAAGTAAATAAGTGAATGATTGGAGTGACTGATATTTGGAGTTAGATAGTACATGAATGATCATCCTTTCTGGTTTATTTTACATTAAAAACAAGCTTTGAGAGAAGTGGTTTTCACTTCCTAGTAGATCTTGAGTTTTTCTGTACATTAGTTTATACAAATATACTTCCCAAAGAAAATTGATGATTCCGGGGCGCCTGGGTGGCTCAGTTGGTTGAGCGACTGCCTTCAGCTGGGGTCATGATCCCGGAGTCCCGGGATCGAGTCCCATATCGGACTCCCGGCTCTGCGGGAAGTCCGCTTCTCCCTCTGACCTTCTTCCCTCTCATTCTCAGTCTCTCTCTCTCTCTAGTAAATAAATAAAATTTAAAAAAAAGAAAATTGATGATTCCAACCTCTAATGAATTGCCAAGTTAAAAATACAATGAAAAATAATTTTGAACCCGGGACGCCTGGGTGGCTCAGTTGGTTGAGCAACTGCCTTTGGCTCAGGTCATGATCCCAGTGTCTTGGGATCGAGCCCCGCATCGGGCTCCTTGCTCCACAGGGAGCCTGCTCCTCTCTCTGCCTCTGCCTGCCTCTCTGCCTGCTTGTATTCTCTCTCTGTTAAATGAATAAATAAAAAAAATCT
>CM052798.1:82376691-82407420 GCA_028533885.1 Nasua narica | reverse complement strand
TTTTTTTTTTAAGATTTTATTTATTCATTTGAGAGAGAAAGTGAGAGAGAGCATGAGAGGAGAGAAGGTTAGAGGAAGAAGCAGACTCCCCACGGAGCCAGGAGCTCGATGTGGGACTCCATCCCGGAACTCAAGGATCATGACCTGAGCCAAAGGCAGTTGCTCAACCAACTGAGCCACCCAGTACATGTATTTTTCTGTCTGGTTAATAAGTTTATTGAGTTTAATCTAGTTACACTCCAATTGCCAAATTCTGTGATCTTTTAAAAATTCCTTACCACATGTGATCTATGTAGTCTTAGATACTCATTTACCCCTAGACTCTGAGTGAAATGAGCTCAGAGAGATTGAGGTTTTAAATGAAAGTCTCAGCACCAAACTAAGGGAGCCAGGTATTATGATAAAGTGCTTAGCATAGTCAATCCCTACAACAGCCTGAAGATATTACTGTTATTACCCATTAAAAACAAACTTGATATTTAACTTAGGAACACTACACTGCATGTAGATAAAGCTGGGAAGTTTGGTTTGATCTGTTTTGACATGTGCACACCCACTGTCTTAGTCCATTCATGCTGTTATAACAAAATACCACAGAGAAGATAGCTTAAAAATACCAGTAATTTATTTCTCACAGTTCTGAATGCTAAAGAGTCCAGGATCAAGGGACATGCTCTTCTGGGTCATAGTTGGAACCTTCTAGCTGTACTTACGTGGTTGAAAGGGTGGGGAACCTCCTGGGGTCTTTTTCATAAGACCAGTAATCCCATATATGAGATCTCTCCACCCTCCTGATTTAAACGCCTCCCGAAGGCCTCACCTCCTAAAAGGGTCACTTTCGAAGTTAGAATTTCAATGTACAAATTTTGCAGGGATATATCCAGACTACAGCACTCATTAAATCATCACCACAGTGAAGATAACCATCTTGCATCAGCGCCAAATGTTCTCCCGAGTTTGTAATCCACGTCTCCCTCTAATTCCATTCCTAGACAGCCATTTTCTGTCAGTTTGCATTTTCCTGAATTTTAAATAAATGGGATCATACACTTAGTTCCCTTTTTGTCTGGCTTCTTTGGTTCAGCATCTCAAGCTTGAGATTTATCCTTATTGCTTATATCAACAGGTTATGGTTTTTTTTTTTATTATTCCTGAGTAGTATTCCATTGTGGGATTTCCTACAATTTTTTCAATCATCTGTTGTTGGGCATTTGGGCACCTAATCTTGGGCTATTATAAATATAGCTGCTGGGCCCCTGGGTGGCTCCGCTGGTTAAGCAGCTGCCTTCATCTCAGGTCATGATCCCAGGGTCCTGGGATCGAGCCCCACGGAGGGCTCTCTGCTCAGTGGGGAGCCTGCTTCTCCCTCTCCCTCTGACTCTCTCTCATGAGTAAATAAATAAATAAAGTAAATATAGCTGCTATCAGTCAGTTAAGCATCTGACTCTTGATTTTTGGCTCAGGTCATGATCTCCGGTGGTAGGATTGAACCCTGCCTCCGGTTCTGCAACTCAGTGCTCAGTGGAGTCAACTCGTCCCTCTCCCTCCTCCTCCCCCCATGTGTACTCTCTCTCTCTCTCAAATAAATAAAACCTTTTTAAAAAATAAATATGTATCATTCATGAATAAATGCGTAAAGAATTAAAATAACTGCCATGTGTAACTAAATGTTCTGCTGTTTTGAACATTTTTACTATTTAGAACAATTACAAATCTAGAGTAACATAAGAAACCATTGACCGAGTACCTAAGAACTAAAAATTGTTTGCATAGTTAACTCCTAATAATTTTTAGGTAATCTCTGTACCCAACTCACAACCCTGAGATCAAGAGTGACATGCTGTATGGACTGAGCAGAAGGCACTTAACCAACTGAGCCACCTAGGTGGCCCCTGGGTTTAAACTCTGCCTCCATTATTTTAATGTGGACAAGTTATTTCACTTTTCTCTGCTTTCATTTTCTCATCTGTTGAAATGGTGGGTGTTATTATTACCTAGATGTTATTATTTCCTACTTTATCAGATTTTATGTGAATCAAATTTAGGATATGTGTTAATCCTTAGAACAGGACTTAGCACATACTGTAACCTTAAATGTTCTCCATTACTGTTTTCTAAATAGCATTTAACATTTTTATTAAATTATAAGTTCACCTTTAAAATGTTATTGCAGGCTTATTTTCTAAGTCTGTTAACTTTTTACTTCCCATTAGAAATCTAAATTCTGATGCAGTGTTTTGCCAGAGACATTTCGGTGTGGCTGCCAACTGTGTAGCACGGCCAGGATTACAGATGGGCTGGATCTACTCAGCAGATGGGTCATAAACTTGATACCAGATTTATTTTAAGCTGTTAACAAGAAGTAAAGAGGTTATGTCTCAAACCTTTGAAAATCATATATAAAAGAATAACTGTGACTAACAGCCCCTTCTCTGTATGGCTTTGGCATACCTATGGTCTCTTCTAAGTGGAATTTTCTCCCTCTGAGTACTGTTGACAGGACAGCCCTATGTGGCCATGATTTATACCAACTGACCCTCGCTGTCTGGCCAGAGATGGTACCGAGTCACATGCTAACCTGTGATAATGGCTCCCGCGGAATGAAGTGAGCTGGGCTTCCAGATCCATGCTGGAATTTGAAAGGGGAACGGAGAGAAAATCAAGCAGTTAGCAGTAGGCCCAAAGCAAAAAGAATGAGTTTCTCATTTTGTTTTGTTTTGTTTTGTTTTTTAGGTAGGCTCCATGTCCATCATGGGGCTTAACCATACAACCCTGAGATTGGGTCATGTGCTCTACAAACTGAGCCAGCCAGGCACCGCAATTAAAGAATGGAGTGAGGGCGCCTGGGTGGCTCAGTTGGTTAGGCAACTGCCTTCGGCTCAGGTCATGATCCCGAAGTCCCAAGATCGAGCCCCACATTGGGTTCCCAGCTCCACGGGGAGTCTGCTTCTCACTCTGACCTTCTCTTTCTCATGCTCTCTCTCACTCTCTCTCTTTCCTAATAAATAAATAAAATCTTAAAAAAAAAAAAAGAATGGAGTGAGATAGGGAAGGGGTCCTGTGGATTCAGCCAGGTTCATACCCCGATTGTGAGGAAGCAAGAAAAAAAAATGAGCAATGACCTGTTGGAAACAATGAGCCCCAAATGGAGTCACTTTTGCTAAGCCTCACCAAGATTTTATTTTTGTTTTTAGGAGTTTATTGAAATTAAACTTCCCAGGTGTTGATATTCCAAATTTTCCATATTCCCCACCTTTGATCTTCCAGCAATTTTTTCATACCAGGTATTCTGTGAAATAAGATCTTTTGTTTTGGGCGCCTGGGTGGCTCAGTTGGTTGAGCAACTGCCTTCGGCTCAGGTCATGATCCTTGAGTTCCAGGATCGAGTCCCACATCGGGCTCCCAGCTCCACGGGGAGTCTGCTTCTTCCTCTAACCTTCTCTCCTCTCTCATGCTCTCTCTCACTATCTCTGTCTCTCAAATAAGTAAATGAATAAAATCTTAAAAAAAAAAAAAGATCTTTTGTTTTGTTGGTGTCCATGAGCATATATGTGTTGTTTGCCATTTGAATTTTCAGTTATTTATTTACTTATTATTTTTAAAATTAACATATAATGTATTATTTCAGAAGTATAGGTCTCTGACTCATCAGTCTTATACAATTCACAGCACTCACCATAGCACATGCCCTCCCCAATGTCCACCATCCAGCCACCCTATCACTCCCATAACCCCCTTCCCCTCCAGCAACCCTTAGGTTGTTTCCTGAGATTAAGAGTCTCTGGGGGCGCCTGGGTGGCTCAATGGGTTAAAGCCTCTGCCTTCAGCTTGGGTCATGATCTCAGGGTCCTGGGATGGAACCCTGCATCAGCCTCTCTGCTCAGCGGGGAGCCTGCTTCCCCCTCTCTCTCTGTCTGCCTCTCTGCCTCCTTGTGATCTCCCTCTCTCTCTCTCTGTCCAATAGATAAATAAAATCTTAAAAAAAAAAAAAAAAAAGAGTCTCTTATGGGGTTTCCTGGGTGGCTTAGTGGGTTAGAGCCTCTGCCTTGGGCTCAGGTCATGATCTCAGGGTCCTGAGATCAAGCCGAGCATTGGGCTCTCTGCTCAGCGGGGAGCCTGCTTCCCTCTCTCCCTCTGCCTGCCTCTCTGCCTACTTGTGGTGTCTCTCTTTCTATCAAATAAAGAAATAAAATCTTAAAAAAAAAAAGTCTCTTATGGTTTGCCTCCCTCTCTGGTTTCATCTTGTTTCATTTTTTCTTCTCTTACCCTATGATCCTCTGCCTTGTTTCTCAAATTCCACATATCAATGAGATCATATGATAATCGTCTTTCTCTGATTGACTTATTTCCCTTACCATAATACCCTCTAGTTCCATCTGCATCATTGCAAATGGCAAGATTTCATTTTTTGATGGCTGCATAGTTTGTCGATGGACATCTAGGCTCTTTCCATAATTTAGCTATTGGGCCTCACCAAGATGTAATAGCTAATGCAGTTTTAGCCTCTTCTAGGAGGGGAATTTTTTTTTTTAAAGATTTTATTATTTATTTGACACAAGTAGGTAGAGGGGCAGGCAGAGAGAAGGAGAGCAGCAGGCTCCCCGTTGAGCAGAGTCCGATTCGGGCTCAATCCCAGGACCCTGAGATCATGACCTGAGCCAAAGGCAGAGGCTTTAACCCACTGAGCCAGCCAGGCACCCCTAGGAGGGGAATTTAGATTAATTAATTAATTGATTTTTTTGTTCAGGTTTTTATTTATTTATTTATTTTTTATTTGTGATCAGGTTTTAACTTTTTTTTTTTTAAAGATTTTATTTATTTATTTATTAGGAAAGAGAGAGAGTGAGAGAGAGCAGGTCAGAGTGAGAAGCGGACTCCCCATGGAGCTGGGAGCCCGATGTGGGACTCGATCCCGAGACTCCGGGATCATGACCTGAGCCGAAGGCAGTAGCTCAACCAACTGTGCCACCCAGGGACCCATGTGATCAGGTTTTAAATTCTAGTTAATATATAGTGTAATATGGGGCGCCTGGGTGGCTCAGTGGGTTAAAGCCTCTGCCTTCGGCTCAGGTCATGATCTCAGGGTCCTGGGATCGAGCCCCGCATGGGGCTCTCTGCTCAGCAGGGAGCCTGCTTCCCCCTCTCTCTATGCCTGCCTCTCTGCCTACTTGTGATCTCTCTTTCTCTCTGTCAAATAAATAAATAAAATCTTAAAATAAATAAATAAATAAATAAATAAATAAATATATATATATATATATATATATATATATATATAGTGTAATACTGTTTTCAGGAATAGAATTTAGTGATTCATCACTTATCTGTAACATTCAGTGCTCATCACAAGCACCTTCCTTAACCCCATCACCCATTTAACTTATCCCTCTACCTCCCATTCCCTCCAGACACTCTCAGTTTGTTTTCTATAGTTAAGAGTCTGTCTAGGAGTGGAATTTTAAACCAATCAGTCTGGAATTTCCTAATCAGCACTTGTGAGCTCATCAGCCTGATAAGATCCCTGCCTGTAAGCTCGCTTGAAAGAATCAAATCTTTTAACTTTCTTGTCTCACCCTCTATCTGCCTATGAGAGTCTATTTTGTACAAGTCCTAGGACCTCCTATCAATTTTCTAGATGGGTTCCTGCCCCATTCATGGATCCTTGGAAAAAAGCTAGTTAGGTTTTTGAATTTACTCAGTTGGGGCTGCCTGGGTGGCTTAGTCAGTTAAGTGTCCAACTCTTGGTTTTGGCTTAGGTCATGATCTCAGGGTTGTGAGAATGAGCCCTACGCATGGCTAGGACCCTACTTAAGATTCTTTTTCTCCTTCTTCTTCTACCCCCCCTCAAAAATAAATAAGGAAATAAATTAAATTTACTCACTTGAATTTTGTTTTTTTAGCAGATCTATCAAGTTGAGAAAAGGTTATGTTCTCAACATAGTGTACCATGAAAATGGAACATTGATATATTTTGATATTCTAAAAATTCCTTAAAAATACAATTCATATTGTTTTGTGAGGTCTGTCTGGATGTATGGATGTTCAGAATGTTTTAAGGGATTCACTTTCCAGATTCCCACTTTTTTTTTAAAGATTTTATTTTATTTGAGAGGGAGAAAGTGAGAGACAGCACAAGTGGAGGGGAAGTGGCAAAAGGAGAGGGAGAATCAGACTCCCCCTTGAGCAGGGAGCCATATGTGGGACTTGATCCCAGGACCCCGGGATCATGACCTGAGCCAAAGGCAGATGCTTAACAGCTGACTCTTAGGGGCACCTGGGTGGCTAGGTGGGTTAAGCCTCTGCCTTCAGCTTGGGTCATGATCTCAGGGTCCTGGGATTGAGCCCTGCATCGCGGCTCTCTGCTCAGCAGGGAGCCTGCTTCCCCCTCTCTCTCTGCCTGCCTCTCTGTCTACTTGTATTCACTGTCTGTCAAATAAATAAATGAAATCTTTCAAAAAAAAAAAAAAAGCTGACTCTTAACAGAGCCACCCAGACACCCCCTGCCAAAAAAAATCCTTAAAAAATATGTGTATAGGGGCACCTGGGTGGCTCAAGTTGGTTGAGCAACTGCCTTCGGCTCAGGTCATGATCCTCGAGTTCCGGGATCGAGTCCCGCATCGGGGTCCCTGCTCCACGGGGAGTCTGCTTCTTCCTCTAACCTTCTCTCATGCTCTCTCACACTTTCTCTGTCTCTCAAATAAATAAATAAAATCTTTGAAAAAAAAATATGTGTATATACACACACAAACACATATATAAAATCTCATTAAAAGATTTCATAAAAATGTTGCCTTTTGTGTTTAATACCAATTTTTATAATACCTATTTTGATTGATCAGTTGTGTTCTAACAGTAACTATTCAAACAGTCATATAGAAGAAAGTAAGTTTTTTTTTTTTTTTAAGATTTTATTTTATTCATTTGATACAGAGAGAGAGAACACAAGTAGGCAGAGAGGCAGGCAGAGAGAGGTGGGGGCGGGGTGGGGGTGGGAAGCAGGCTCCCTGCTGAGCAGAGAGCCTGATGAGGGACTGGATCCCAGGACCCTGAGATCATGACCTGAACTGAAAGCAGAGGTTTTACCCCACTGAGCCACCCAGGCGCCCCTAAAAGAAAGTAAGTTTTAAAACTTAGAGCCTTATACTGGGGCACCTCGGTGGCTCAGTGGGGTAAAGCCTCTGCGTTGGGCTCAGGTCATGATCTCAGGGTCCTGGGATCGAGTCCCTCATGGGGCTCTCTGCTCAGTGGGGAGCTTGCTTCCCCCTCTCTCTCTGTCTGTCTCTCTGCCTACTTGTGATCTCTCTCTCTATCAAATAAATAAAAATAAAAAATCTATTAAAAAAAAACTTAGAGCCTTATACTCTTAGAAAGTTAAATTTTTTCACATACATTATACATTATATACATTAAATACATACATTATATTTGCAGAGAAATATGATCATTTGACCAGTAAAAGATGTGTGAACATAAAGATGTTGTTAGGATAAAATTTTATGAGGGAATTGGAATAAAAATACTAGATCAGGGAGAAAAAAATGAGATAAAATTTCTTACTTCCAAAGCAGCTTCATGTGTTTTTAAAATGCCTAATCTCATTGACTATCTTTTTTTCCCCTGGATTTATTTATTTTATTTAAGATTTTAATTTTTTTTTAAGATTTTATTTATTTATTTGACAGAGAGAGAGAGATCACAAGTAGGCAGAGAGGCAGGCAGAGGGAGAGGGGGAAGCAGGCTCCCCGCTGAGCAGAAAGCCTGATGCGGGGCTCGATCCCAGGCCCCTGAGATTGTGACCTGAGCCGAAGGCAGAGGCTTTAACCCACTGAGCCGCCCAAGTGCCCCTAAGTTTTTTTTTTTTTTTAAGATTTTATTTATTTATTTGAGAGAGAGAGAGCACGCGCATGCACATACACACATACACACACACACACACACACACACACACACACACACACACACACACACGGTCGGGGGAGGGTCAGAGAGAGAAGCAGACCCCCTGCAGAGCAGGGAGCCCAGATGCAGGACTGGATCCCAGGACTCCAGGATCATGACCTGAGCTGAAGGTAGTCGCTTAACCAACTGAGCCACCCAGGAGCCCTCACTATCTTAAAAGGAGTAGTGTACTATTGTCAAATGTCAATATTTATAAATCACAGCAAATTATATCCATTACAACCATTTAAGCTTTTTTTTTTTTTAAAGATTTTTATTTATTTATTAGAGAGCGAGAGACTCAGAATGAGAGGGGAGAAGGTCAGAGGGAGAAGCAGACTTCCCGCAGAGCCGGGAGTCCGATATGGGACTCGATCCCGGAACTCCGGGATCATGACCTGAGCTGAAAGCAGTTGCCCAACCAACTGAGCCACCCAGGCGCCCCCATTTAAGCTTTTGATGAAAAATTTTAGAAATGTCAATTTAAAAAGGTGTGGGAGATCAAGAGAATGAGAAGACAAGCCACGGGCTCCAAGAAAATATTTGTAAAAGACACACCTAATAAAGTACTATTATCCAAAATATACAAGTACTTTAAAAGTGAACAAGAAGGGGCACCTGACTGGCTCAGTCAGTAGAGCATGTGACCTTTAATCTCTGGGTCCTGAGTTCAAGTCCCAAACCGGGTGTAGGATTTACTTAAAAAAAAAAAAAAAAAAAAAAGAATAGCCAAGGAGCGGCTGGCTGGCTCAGTCAGTAGAGTATCCGACTCTTGATCTCGGGGTTTTGAGTTTGAGCTCCATGTTGAGTATAGAGATTACTTAAATAAATAAAACTTTAAAAAAAAGTAAACAACCCAATTAACAGACACCTCACCAAAGAAAATGTAGGACAGCAAATAAGCATTTGAAAACATGTTAAACACCATGTCATCAGGGAAATAAAAATTAAAACAATGAGATACCTCTACCCATCTGTAGCTGGGGCACAGGGGTCTAAGTTTGAAGTTCTCTTTCATACCTATCAGAATGGCCAAAATCCAGAACACTAACACCATGACCAAATGCTAGGGAAGATACGGAGCAGTAGGAACGCTCATTCATTGCTGATGAAAACACAAAATGGAATAGCCACTCGGAAGACAGTGGCAGTTTCTTACAAAACTAAACATACTCTTACCATATGATCCAGCAATTGCCCTACTCGGTATATATCCAAAATAACTGAAAGCTATAGGCACCTAAAAACTTTCTAGCTGTTTCTAGCAGCTTTACTCAGAGTTGCCAAACCTTGGAAACAACCAGGTAGGTAAATGGATAATCTGTGGTACATTCAGACAATGAAATATTCTGCACTAAAAAGAAATGAGCTATCCAGCCATGAAAAGACATGGAGGAAACTTAAATGTATATTACTATGTAGAAAAAGCCAATCTCTAAAGTCTACTGTGTGATTCCCAATGTATGACATCCGGAAAAGTCAAACTATGAAGGCAGCATAAAGATCAGCAGTTTCCAAGAGATAGGTGGAACACAGAGGATTTTTAGAGCAGTGAAAATACTCTGTATGATACTATAGTGGTGGACAGACATCTAATACATTTGTTAAAACCCACAGAATATACAACAGCAAGAGTGAACCTTAATGTAAACTATGAACTTTGGGTGACAATGATGTGTTCATGTGGGTTCATTGATTGTAATAAATGTTCTACTGTGATGTGGTGACAAGCATTTTATGGGAGCACTATACTTTCCACTCATTTTTGCTGTGAACCTAAAACTTCTCTGAAATACAAAATCTCTTTAAAAATAATTTTTAGGGGCGCCTGGGTGGCTCAGTGGGTTAAAGCCTCTGCCTTCAGCTCAGGTCATGATCTCAGGGTCCTGGGATCGAGCCCCGAATTGGGCTCTCTGCTTGGCACGGAGCCTGCTCCCCTCTCTCTCTGTCTGACTCTACTTGTGATCTCTCTGTCAAATAAATAAATAAATAAAATCTTTAAAATAAAATAAAATAATTTTATATGTTAATTAAAAATTAAAACAAAATAAAACAAAAAATAATAAAAATAATTTTTTAGTTTTTGGTTTCTTGATGCCAAGATGACCAATAAAAGAAGGAGCAATGGTTTTGCCAAAAATGGCCCTGGCCACGTGCCATTTGTGAGTTACCACAACTTGTTATTAGAGGAAATCAAGCACCTTCTTTGGGACTCTGCTGGAAGAAGGCCCTGGAAGGTCTGTGGCTAGCTTGCCCCAGATTTTTCTCCATGTATCTTTTCCCTTTGCTGATTGTGCTTTCCTTTCACTGTAATAAATCAGAGCCATCCCACTATCTGCTGGGTCCTGTGTGTGTCTTCCTACTCAGTTACCCAATCTTGAGAGTTACCTTGGGAACTCTCAACATATTACCTACAACAACTTTCTCATGTCTCTTTGGAATGCTCTCCTGCCCTGGGAATCTGTTGACAGGTTCCAGCACAGGAGAAAATAAAATGCCAGGAGAAAATAAAATGCCAGTGTTTCTTTATAAAAAGAAGGGGCTCCTGGCTCAATTGGTAGAGCATGTGACTCTCGATACCAGGATGGTGAGTTCTAGCCCCATGATGGGCACAGAATTTACTTAATTAAAAAAATATATATAAGTAAGTTAAAATGTAAAAAAGAGGGGCGCCTGGGTGGATCAGTTGGTTAAGCAACTGCCTTTGGCTCAGGTCATGATCCCGGAGTCCCGGGATTGATTCCCACATCAGGCTCCCAGCTCCATGGGGAGTCCACTTCTCACTCTGACCTTCTCCCCTCTCATGCTCTCTCTCATTCTCTCTCTTTCCTAATAAATAAATAAATAAAATCTTTTAAAAAAATGTAAAAAAAAAAAAAGAAGTCTAGGTCCTGAGTGCAGGATAGCCTTATCTGCTCACCAATCTCAGAATTGCCCCAGGTATCACTCAGATAATCAGAATTCTGTTTGCGTGGGAGTCTCTAAGCCCCACCTGGCACGTCCAGGTGTAAGAGAGTAGTGGTGATAGGATTGATCTCATATCTCAGAATGGAGAGCTTATCCCAAGTCAATAAGAATATTCGACGACCCGGAGAATAAAGGTTGACACAAGACCACAAGACAAAGTGAAGCTGAGAGCATTTTTTACAGCCCTACCCTCAGGAGAAATGCCTGCATTTCTTAACAGTTGTTTTGGGGAGGGAAGCTTCCTTCCCCTCAGTCGGAAAGGCGTGACTGGTGGCAACAATGGTTAAAGCCTCCTGGCAATGTCAGGAAGGTCAGGGCCCAAGGTTTCCTTATTAAAACCTATCGTTGCAGATTTTTGAGAAGTCAGAAACATTTTTTGGTTAAGTATTTATTCGTCACTTGTCCTTGTTTTAAAGAAGTTTTAAGGAAGAGAAAGTAGAAGTAGAGGGAGGGTCAGATAAGGTAACCTGAAGACCCAGTCTTTTTTGCATTCCTCTAAATAATTTGTATACAGCAGTTGGAGGACATTTCCTCACCAAGGGAGAAAATATCCGCCCGCAGCTCCCACCAGAGCATGGTGAGAGCCAAACTGACCTGGGCTCTCTGCAGCTCTGCTGCTTATGGAAGTTATAATCTTGGGTAACTTTACTTTTTAATTTATTTTACTTTATTATTTTAACTAAAATAATTTTAAAGTATATTCTACACCCAACTACACCCATTCTACACCCAATAGGGCTTGAACTCAGGATCACGAGATCAAAAAAGTTGCAGGCTCTATGGAATGAGCCAGCCAGGTGCCCCAATCTTTGGTAACTTTAAATCTCAGTTTTTAAAATCTGTAAAATGGAATCAATGGTACTCAGCTCATAGGCTCTTAAGAAGATTAAATGGATACTATATGGGCAATGTTTAGTGTCATGGTATATGCTTAACAGTTGCTTAATCCCAAATAATATTCAGCACCAAGTCCTTTTAATAAAGAACTGTTGCCTTATTATTATGGAAGTATTTACTGTAATCTAGCTCATATTGATTCTTCGGGTGGCTTTTGTGGTCTGAGACAAAACAAAAATAGGCCTTTTATGGCCTATTCTTTAGACATCTCTCCATTTTTGAGGGAGAAATTTGTCCTTTGTAGCTTTGAATGCTCTGGTAATTTTCTACATAATGATATTCATTTCAAAATAGAAGCCCCATCTATAGGTCCCCAAAAACTACACTCTAAGACTCTTACAGCTGAATATAAACTAGACTCAATTTATCAGATACACTAATAGAACTAGATTCAAAAGTGAGCAATGGAAGAAGGTGGTCTCAAGTCTAGGGATTAATCTTCCGACAAGAATGGTAGAGGTGGCCGAGGTTCTGACATCCAATGTGGAGCCTCAGATGGGCCAATTGTGGAATTTTTGGTGGAGGTCTTTTTGCTAAAGAATCCTTCGGTTGTTGGGTGTTGTTCTAGGCTATGTACAAGAATTGTGCTGTCTACTTTTCTGAGAGTTTAGGTAAGATTTCAATATCCTATAATTAATTTTTTGCCACTCAGAGCCCTAATTTAGGGATGCCTGGGATGCCTCAGTCAGTTGAGCGTCTGCCTTTGGCTCAGGTCATCATCCCAGGGTCCTGGGATCCAGCCCCACATCGGTCCTTGCTCAGTGGAGATCCTGCTTTTCCCTCTGCTTGCTGCTCCCTCTGCTTGTGCTTTATCTCTCCCTGACAAATAAATAAAATCTTTTTTAAAAAAGAGCCCTGATTTAATACATTTCTTAAAAAAAAAATTAAAGAGGGGCGCCTGAGTGGCTCAGTGGGTTAAAGCCTCTGCCTTCGGCTCAGGTCGTGATCTCAGGGTCCTGGGATCCAGCCCCACATCAGGCTCTCCGCTCAGCAGGGAGCCTGCTTCCCCTCTTTCTCTGCCTGCCTCTCTGCCTACTTGTGATCTCTCTCTGTGTCAAATAAATAAATAAAATCTAAAAAAAAAAAAAAAATTAAAGAGATACCAGAAACCTTTCGCTTTAAAAAAAATTCTTAAAAAAAATAAATCTTTCTCTTCATTCCACTGACCCTATTTTTTAAAAAAGATTTATTTATTTATATTTTATTTGAGACAGAGAGAGAGAGAAAGAGAGAGAGACAGAGAGAGAGAGAGAGCATGAGAGGGGAGAAGTCAGAGGGAGAAGCAGGCTACCGTGAAGCAGGGAACCTGATGCAGGACTCGATCCTAGGACTCCAGGATCATGACCTGAGCTGAAGGCAGTTGCTTAACCAACTGAGCCACCCAGGCACCCTGACTCCATTTTTTTTATCAGAGCACCACTGGGTATTAAGTCATTTTGGTTTTAAAAGTATCTTAAATTTATACTATTCTTTAGACATTTTAATTCATTTTTCTCACCATAATGACCCTCTCAGGTAGGTTGGATAGATCTTTTTCACCTTCGTTCTACAGATAAGGAAACTTGAGGGCCTCCAATACATCTGTCCTACTTCCTCTTCAACCATACTTCTAAGTCCTGATCTCCCAAGCCCACAGAGGCAGTCCTACATCCCCAGCAAGCTTGACCATCTGCCTACCCCACACGTGTGATTGAACCAGGAGTGGAGATTTGACCAAAGCTGACCAAATTTCCTCTTCTGTTGAGTGTGAGGACCCCCGTGTGCGTGAGGTCCTGTCACACTCTATTGGGAGAATGGGATCAGAGTCACTGTGAGGTTGTGCAAGCATTTCCTCTAGGCCTGATCCTGGCAGGGTAGATCCACGTTTGTGGTTTTCACAATGAGACATAGACAATATCAGGACCTTCATTAAGAAAAAATACTTTTTTTTTAAAGAAAAAATACTTAAAAAAATTATAGATATGTAATAATTTTGCACATCTGATAACTGGAAGAATTTTCCAAACTCTTGGAATCACACATTTCAAATCTTTTTTCTTCTTTTTTACTTCCCACGTAACTATAGAGCTGGCCCCTAGGTCACATTCATGTTAGGATTTGCTCTCTGGGCCTGCACCCATCAGGATGTCAAACAGGTCTGTAGCCATTCTCACAGGAAGATAGCCAGCAATAACCTCACTACTAGCAAAAAACAAAAAACAAAACAAAACAAAAAACTCCAACACTTGGAGATGGATGATTGCGTGATTTTTTTACTATCATGCCAGAGTATAACCTGGCTCACAGACATCTGCCTCTTGTGGGTATTGTAACTTTCTCCGAGTTACTGTCTACACTATCTGCGAGTGAGAAGCCCTAAACAGTTTGCAACCCTGAAAAGTTATAGGTTAACTTGAAGGAGGGATAATTTGTTGTTTCCTGCTTGATAGCAAGGATACTCCAAAGATTATGTTTTTATCGATCGGTAGGATATTATTCAGTTTTATACATAGCTTAGCAATCTTATTTCATTCTCTTTCCCTGCCTATGCTATATACTCCAGTTATTCAAATCCTTTCTTAGGCCACTCTGCCATTCCATTGGTTCCCTCACTGATAAGTTAAATAAAACTTTGTCCCATGTTCACTACTTCTATGGAATTATGGTCTTAATAATGTGAGAACTGTATTTGACCCTATGTATGGAAATGCCTGATGAACAACACATTACATGTACCCCCAAACCAACATCTTAATGTCAGAGTCCTCCCGTGCTGGTGTTAGAGGGGAAAAAGAGAGCAGTCTTTATCAAATACAGTTAAATGCAAAATTTATTTTTAAAAAATGGCCATGTAACATGTGCTAGGTCCTCTCAGGACCTTGGCTGGTCTGATGAAGTGAGGGGAACTAGACAAATTGAATGAGATTTTCCCCCTCTAACTCACCTAATCTCAGCTGTCACATATTAAATTACCTTTTCTTCATAATGGCTCCATATTAAATATGTGGTTTTAAAAGTTGTCTTCATACTATAAGCAATCTCCAAACATTCAGTGCAATGTACTTTGGGAAAATCTTTTTATTAAAAGGTATTCTTATTCACTTCTTTATGACTTGAATTAATTTCTTTCCTTTCCTTGGAAATCTCTTTTCCCCATTTCGCCCTACACAGCCCAGCTGAGAAGCTACCTCTTCTCTGTAGATATCTCTGACCTTCTCCTACCTAAGGCAGAATAAATTATCCCCTCATTTATGCTCCCACGGGTTTTTTTTTACCTCCCTCTCTCATTATTTAATTCACTGTGATTTATATCTTTTTCTCCAAACAGGGTCAGTGGAAACACTAGGGAGAAACTGTTCCGTAATATCAAGAGATATCAGGGAATGCTTCACTGAGAAGATAACGTGCTGCAAATGCAGAGGCCCTGAATTCTTTCATCCTATTAACATTTTCTGAGTATTTACCAAGTACCCCGGGAATGTGTAGTTCAAGGAAGATATTATTCCTACCCTTTTAAGGCACTAGGTAGTGCTTCATGTAACACTCGTTATCAACACACATTTGTTGAAAAGCCATATTCAACACAAGAGTAACATGAAAGAAAAATGAATGGCAATGCATACCTTATTTTCTTTCTTTTCTTTCCTTCCTCCCTCCCTGCTTCCCTCCCTCTTTTTTTTCCTTTCCTTTCTTTCTTTCTTTTTCTTTCTTTCTCTCTCTCTCTTTCTTTCTTTCCTGGGCAAACAGGTGGTTTTTATTAAAGCACAGGAACAGGACCCATGGGAAGAAACAGCTGCTGCATACCTTATTTTCTTGAGTGGTGAGCAGACTGCTGAATAATTTTTGCTCACCACTCACTCCCTTTTAAAGTAATCTCTACACCCAAGGACCCCAAGACCAAGAGCTGCATGCTCTACAAACTGAGCCAGCCAGGTGCCCTAGCTCGCCCCTATAATGTAGCTTGTCTTGGTTAGGTAGATTAGATGACTGCACTGTGTTTTCCTTACTCTGGAGTATGTAGATAGTGTTTCTGCAGCATGTACAGGCCCAGAAGCTTGCCTGTGTCATTCTGCAAGTCGAGGCCACACCTAGTGCCACCATCACAAGCACATGTACCCGAGGCCGGGAAACAGTCCTGAGTCCTCCTTATCACCCCTTACAATCAACTGTATTGTTATGAAATTCATCTAGACTCTGCACATCTCTGGACCTCCACTGCAATCACAAAATCCAGGCCACTATCGTACTTCTTCCGACTTACCGAAAAAGTCTGCTTCCACTGTTCCTGGCGTCCAATTAATTCTCCATGAAACAGCCTGAGGGGGACGCCTGGGTGGCTCAGTTGGTTAAGTGTCTGCCTTCGGTTCAGGTCATGGTCCTAGGGTCCTGCATCGGGCTCCTTGATCAGTGGGGAGCCTGCTTCTCCCTCTGCCTGCTTCTCTCTCTCTCTCTCATTCTTTCTGGCAAATAAATAAACAAAATCTTAAAAACAAAACAAAACAAACCCAGCCAGAGTGGTTGTCTCAGGTCCGGTTTCCCCAGGCAGATTGTGAGATAGGAAGATTTAGGTGCAAGTAATCTCCTAGGAGAAGCTTGGAGAAGGTATTGGAAAGGGGAAGAAGGACTGGGAGGAAAACAGGCAATAGTGCAATTTCAGGTCAAGTCCTATGGATAATAGTCTGATACCTCAGGGGAACTCTGGAGTATAAATTATACACCATTTGCACTCCTTTCTATAAGTGGGTACAAAAGAGGTGGTTTTATTCAAGTACCGGGATAGGACCTACGGACAGAAAGAACTGCCTGTGCATCTTAGAACACCTTAATCTGTCATAATTTTCCTTCTGGCCACAAACTGTTTACATATTCCTTTTACATGTAAAATACAATAATCTTCTCCCAAGACCTCTGTAATATTTGGAGCATCAGGCTCAATCTAGCATCCAGGATAACTTCCGGTCACTTACTGCATGGCAAACATGTGATCTCAACTGTCTCCATTTTGACCTGTGTATACTTTCTAATTGGGTTCTCCCTTCTGGCTCACCTCTTAACTCAGGCAAGAGACCCTGTGTGCAAAGCATCCTTTGGTGGGTGCTGAAACTACCCCTCAAGCAAGAAGGACTGCCCTGAATCGGCAAGGCCCTGAGTGATCGACCTGACCCTTTTTGCCTACCTACACGTACCCCTGACTTTTGTCCCACATTTTCCTTAAATAAACCTAGACGTATTTTCAGCACTTTGGAGATAAGTCTTTGAGAAGTTAGTCTACTGTCTTCCTAGCGTTGACCTCACTAAAATAAATTCCTTTCTTGTTTTACCACCACTTGTCTCTCTGTCTCTGGATTTGGGCAGTGGTGGGGGTTGAACCTGATCTGTTTGGGACCCTCAGAGCCAGGTGCTCTCGCACCCCTGTGTCCCTGTTGCCTATTTACAACTCTTGGACTGGAAGAGCCACAAGAAGGACCTTCATCTGTCTTTTTCACTCAAACCAATACTTGGTCCATAATAGGTACACTGTACACAGTTATTGAATGGGTAATTTTTTTTTTTTTTTTAAGGTTTTATTTTTA
The DNA here is from genome assembly GCA_028533885.1 of Nasua narica. Lineage (NCBI taxonomy): Eukaryota > Metazoa > Chordata > Mammalia > Carnivora > Procyonidae > Nasua > Nasua narica. The sequence goes on along the minus strand of CM052798.1, from coordinate 82,390,066 downwards.
GGTAACCTCTACACACAGTGTGGGGCTCGAACTTACAGTCCTGAGACCAAGAGCCACATGCTCCATCAACTGAGCCAACCAGGATTCCCTTGAATGGGTAATTGAAAAAAAAAATAGGGGCGCCGGGTGGCTCAGTGGGTTAAAGCCTCTGTCTTCGGCTCAGGTCATGATCTCAGGGTCCTGGGATCGAGCCCCGAATCGGGCTCGCAGGGAGCCTGCTTCCCCCTCTCTCTCTGCTTGCCTCTCTGCCTACTTGTAATCTCTGTCTCTGTGTCAAATAAGTAAATAAAAAATCTAAAATTTTTTTTTTATTATTTTATTTATTTGAGAGAGACAGAGCACAAGCAATGGGTTGGGGCAGAGGGAGAGGGAGAAGCAGACTCCTGACTGAGCAGGGAGCCTGATGCTGGGTTTGATCCCAGGACCCTTGGATCATGACATAAGCTGAAGGCATATACCGAACTCTACCAACTGAGCTACCCAGGCACCCCTTGAATGGGTAATGTTATTTCTCACTTTTCAACTGAAAAAATGGACACTCAGAGAGGGTAAGTACATTTCCAAAGGTTAGAGAGTCATAGTCAAATCAATATTGACTTTTTTTCTACAAAGAAAATCAGTAAAATCATGTAGAAAGTCGAGAACATAACTTATTATATGTGTGTATCTTTTTCTCTGTCACATACATAAAAGCACACAAACTTGTTTAGAAATTATTATGGAAACCCATGTTAGAGATGTGCATGAATCCAACCAGAGACCTCCTCTTAGTTGGCTAAAGTCCAAGATTTTACTTTACAATAAAAAATAGCAACAGACAAAAAGCATCCAATATAATAAGTCTTTACCTTATCCAAGAAGTGTTTAGTGAGGGCCTGTGATATACCAGGTAGGCAGTGTTCTGGACACTGGAGCTATGACAGCTAACAAAACCGAGTCCCGTGTAGCTAATGTTTTAGGGGGAGGAAACAGACAATAAGCAAATGAACAAAACTGTAGGTTATCAGATGACAGTAAGTGCTAAGGAAAAAAAATAATGCAGGGTAGGGGTACCTGGGTGGCTCTGCCTTTGGCTCAGGTCATGATTTCAGGGTCCTGGAATCAAGTCCCACATTGGGTTCCCTGCTCAGCAGAGAGTTGGCTTCTCTCTCTCCTCCTACCACTCCGCCCCCTCCATGCTCTCTTTCTCTAATAAATAAATAAAATCTTAAAAAAAATAATGCAGGGCGCCTGGGTGGCTCAGTGGGTTAAAGCCTCTACCTTCGGCTCAGGTCATGATCTCAGGGTCCTGGGATCGAGCCCCGCATCAGGCTCTCTGCTCAGCAAGGAGCCTGCTTCCCCCTCTCTCTCTGCCTGCCTCTCTGCACTTGTGATCTCTCTCCTCTCTGTCAAATAAATAAATAAAATCTTAAAAAAAAATAATGCAGAGTAAAGAGAAAAGAAAGTGTGGTGGCTGGAAACAGGTCTATTTGTTTGACTCAAACTCATTTGGAAAGTGTAGAGCATGGTCTCTGTGGGACTTAAGACTCTAGAGGCAGAAGGTAAGATTAGGCATGATGAGAAAACAAGATGACAAAGGGTCAGCAAGTGTACTGGCCTCTGAAAGGAACAGATGCAACTGACTGCTTGAAGAGGTCAAGATTTGGTGATTGTCCAAATGTGGGAAGGGTAGAAATAGATAGAGCCAAAGATGATCTTCACACTGAAAGAGCAGGAGACCAGGAAAATGGTGAAATAGACACATTTGGAGAGGGAGCTGGACATGAGAATTCAAGTTCATAAATGAGCCACGTAGCAGCTTAAGGCAAAAATTCGAAATCCAGGAATCTTGTACAGATGATTTATTCACCTTTTTTTTTTTAAGATTTTATTTATTTATTTGACAGAGAGAGATACAGAGAGAGAGGGAACAAGCAGAGTGAGTGAGAGAGGAAGAAGCAGGCTCCCTAGGGAGCCTCATGCGGGGCTTGGGGCTCAATCCCAGGACCCTGGGATCATGACCTGAGCTGAAGGCAAATGTTTAACCGACTCAGCCACCCACGCGCCCCTATTAACTTTTTTTTTTTTTAAAGATTTTATTTATTTATGAGACGGAGAGAAAGAGAGAGAGAGAGAAAGAGAGACTGCTAAGTAAGGGGAAGGGCAGAGGGAGAGGGAGAAGCAGACTCCTTGCTGAGCAGGGAGCCCAACTCAGGGCTCATGACCTGAGCTGAAGGTAGACGCTTAATGGACTGAGCCAGCTAGACACCCCCATTTATTAACTTCTAACAAATCTCCTTATTTTAAAATTGTGGTAAAATATACATAACACTTACATTTTTCCCAGGTGTGTGTATAAGTCATTGATTCGATAAGTCTATATGTTACGCTAAAACTTCCCATTTTAAGTGTATAGTTCAGTGGCATCAAGTACATTCACACTGTTGTGCGACCATCACCACCGTCTATCCATGGAACTCTTCCATCATCCCAAACTGAACTCTGTACTCATTAGCCGTTAACACCCAATTCCTTCCCTCCACCCCAAGCCCCTGGCAACCACCATTCTACTTTGTCTCTGTGAATTTGACTACTTTAGGTATCTCATATAAATGGAATCATAATGAAGGGGGGAAAAATAATTTTCTCTCTACCCTTCTGAGTTTTTGGCTGAGACTCCTATATTAAAAGACATATTAACAAGAGAAAAAATTTATTAACATATATACCTCATGGAACAGGGGAGATAAATGGGAAGAACGAGTAAATCGCAAAGGTAGCCCAAGCCACCACTTTAAATACCATCTTCAATATAGACAGATGTTGAGGTGGGGGTGTCGGGGGAGACCAGTTAGGGGACGTTACCAGGAAAAACACGGTAAACAAGGGTCAGGTTTGTTTTGCAGATTTAAATCAGTGTCTTCTCCATTTATAACATTTCTTGGATTTAGTCATCTTTCTTTGGCTGGTATAAAGAGGGAGACACCATTACAGATGAGGATTTCCTTTATAAATATAAATTTCCCTTACAAAAAGGTAACTTCTATTGTGTTTTCAGAGCTTCTCCTGTGTCTTCTGCTTCTGGAAATAATCAGTTCGACACAACCCTGATGCCCAAGAGGCATAATTTGGGGTGGCATATTCTACTACCCACATTCTTGCCACATTCTTTGAAACTTCTTCAATTTTCATATCCAGAAGCTCAGTTGGTAGCTTTTTCCATATCTCACTGAACCTGTCCCTTAACTCTGAGCCTAAGTCAATTAAGTTAAATAGTTGTACCTCATGTCAGGAGGTGGTGTTTCAGGTGAGCTCCCAAAGTTAGGCCTATATGGTGCAATCAACAGTGATTTAATAAGAGATATTTCTAGGGACACTTGGGTGGCTCAGTTAAGCTTCTGACGCTTGGTTTTTGGCTTAGGTGGGGATCTCAGGGTCCAGAGATGGAGCCCCAAGTAGGGGCTGTACTCAGAGTCTGAGATTATCTCTCCCTCTCCCTTTGTCCCTCTTGCTTGTGCTCGCATTCTCTCTCTCAAATAAATAAATAGACCTTAAAAAAAAATATTAAGAGACATTTCTATGGAAACAAAAGAAAAATAATGGAACAGACTGTAAACTGAGTTTTTGGGCCCAACGGGCAGTTAGTCAAGGAGATTTCTAGATATTGGGCTTGACGCATCTTCAGTGAGGGTGAGGAGAGGCAGTAGTAATCATAGATTCTCCTGGGTTGCAGTTTGAATGTCTCTGGTGGTGTCATCAGGCGTCCGGTGTTCAGTGAAGTTTCTGGTTTGGCCCACATAACAAGGCATGAAGGTTGTCCAGAGCTGAGCTGTTGTGACTTCTCTGGAGTTTACATCCAGTCATCTAGCTTCAGCTTTCAGGGTTTTGGGAAAAGGACAGTTTTTGCTTATTGATTCCAAGTCAGAAGGGTGGAGGAAAACTGAAAATCTCCATATCGATTGGAGAAAACTAGAAGAATTCGAGACCCAGTCCAGTTTGCAGGTAGATAACAAATCCTCAAAGACAAGGAAGGACTAAAATTTGATATCCCCAAAAGTATGCCACCGAAAATTATTTTTCCTCTTCTCCCTGGCCCCTTACAGTATTTGTCCTTTTGTGAGTGGCTTATCGCTTAGCATAAAGTCTTCAAGTTTCAACCGTATTGTAGCAGGTTAGAATTTCATTCCTTTTTAAAGCTGAACAGGGGGACCTGGGTGGCTCAGTTGGTTGTGTCTGCCTTTGGCTCAGGTCATGATCCCAGGGTCCTGGGATCGAGTTCCATATCAGGCTCCTTGCTCACCAGGGAGCCTGCTTCTCCCTCTCCCTGCCACTCCCCCTGCTTGTGCTCTCTGACAAATAAATAAATAAAATATATAAAAAAATAAAGACTGAACAATATTTCATTGTATGTATATGCTACTTTTATCTATTGATGGACATGTGGATTGTTGCTACCTTTTTGCTGCTCTGAAGGACAATGCTGTGAACACTGGTGTGCAAATATCCGTTCAAGTCTCTGCTTTCAATTCTATTGCATATATACTAGTAATAGATAAACTGAAGTATATTGAAATTTTTAAGAATTGGAGCAAACATCAGTTTGGATCAGGTAGGTCCTTATCACTGCCAATAACTAGAGGAAAATCTTCTATAGGGAAGATGCTAAAGCAAAGAAGGTAATTATTTGGTTACTGTTTCAACAGGTAACAGGTTACTGTTTCTTTCTTTTGGGAAAGACTAGGTATATTCTTAGGTTTCCAAGGTTTGGGTCTGCTTATGTAGGCTGCCCAGGCATTAGGGACACCTCAGTCTAATGGCTTCCTTATTTAATTAATTTAAAAATAGCCAGAAGTGGAATTCACTTAACTTTTAGGATTCTTTTTTTTTTTTTTTTTTAAAGATTTTATTTATTTTATTTGAGAGAGAGAGAAAGAGAGGGAGAGCACACAGGCAGAAGCAGACTCCCCGCTGAGCGGGGAGCTTGATGCGGGGCTTGATCCCAGGATCCTGAGACCATGACCTGAGTTGAAGGCAGACGATCAACCACTGAGCCACCCAGGCGCCCCAACTTTTAAGATTCTGTTTAAATTATGTATCCTGTAATAAGGAATACACTCCTCTAATGATGACAGTCTACTAAAACTGCAGTTTCCCGAGGCCAATAGGAACGTCTCAAACAGTAAAGCTTGAGTTGTATGTTTTTACCATGACACCAGACTCCTCAAAACACCAAAAACAAGAACTGTGTTATCTAGTTTTGTGACATTCCAAAGCTGTTAGTACTGCCCTTTGCATATTGTGATATTAAGTATTTTAAAGTACAGGTCTAACATATGATACAGTATATTAGTGGATTATTAATTCATTAACAAACACCTTTTTGAGTCTCTTATAATGGACGAAAAATATTTTTTCCCCCAAAGAAAGCAGCTTCGCATCTTTTCTCCCTCTCCTTAAATTCTTCCACCACATACAATAAAGAAATAAGGAATTATCAAGTGTCAAGTTGGATGTCTTGGCAGGGGCAAGACACGATACAGTAACTTTTCTAAGAGAACACACAGTTGCACCCCAGCATGCAGAAATTACCAGTTGGAGGGTTGGGAGCCGAAAGAACGTTCTTCCGAGCTCAGATGTTACTGGACCAACCTTGTCTAGCCCCGAGTGTCCTCAAGGTCCCTGTGATCGTTCCCAGGATATGAGAGCCGGCGGATTAGGACAGCAGCCGGCCGCCGGCTCGCTCTCAGCCTGGCCGCTGGCCTTGCTGCCTGCCCCTCGTCTGGGACCGTTTTCTGTTCTCTGCTGCGAACCGGCAGAGCCACCAACGCAACAGCCACCGGAGCCGGCCGCCTGCTCGCGGCCCGCAGACGCGCCTGGCGCGTCGCCGCCGCGCGCCCCTGGGGGACGTGGCGCGGACAGCGGTCTCCTCTAAGGTTCGGAGGGACTCCTCGAAAATGGCTTCGGGGCATGCGCCACAGCGGCCGTTAAGAGACGCAAAACCGACGCCTCGCAGCCCGGAGCCTCAAGGCACAGGGCTGGGCGTCCGCCCGCGAGCGACGCCTCGGGCTGCAGACCAGGGCGGCGGGCTGGAGCGCCCGCGGCGCAGGTGTGGGCGCCGCAGGTGTGGCCGCGGGCGGGTAACGTCACGCAGAGAGGCCGCGCGGGCGGGGCTCAGGGGCGGGGCCTGAAGTTAAATACAGTGGCGGCTGCCGGCCGGCAGCTCGAGTTCGCAGCGCTCTGCTTTCCCGGTGGTGCATTCGTTCGGAGGTAAGACGTGCGGGGACAGGGTATTCATGCTCTTCGAGGACTCTGACATTAGGTCGCTTCGGGGGAGGGTTGTGAGAGGACTTAGTAACTCAGAAGTCGGTAAATTAAATGTTGCGTATATTTTAGGCTGAGAACCAAGATTGAATAAAGTCTATCAGTGAATTGGGATATTGGAAGTGTTTTTAGCTTCTCAGTTACTTCGGGCATTTTTTTCCCCCTCAATTTCGTTTTTTGATCATGTGTGAGAAAGTGATTGAAAGCAATTTGGGGGTGCCTGCCCTCATGGGATAGAGCATGCGATTCTTGATCTCAGGGATGTGAGTTTAAAAAGTCACCACGTTGGTGGTGGAGCCTGATTTAAAGGATAATCAGGAAGTGGGTAATTTAGGGATTATAAGAAATAGTCATGAATTCATAGGATTGTTCAGATTGTATCATATCTAACAGGAAAAGGGAAGAGTTACTGCATTTAGCTTTTGTCCTGTGAAAAGTGACGGGCTTTCTGAGCTTGTTTTTTTCTGAAGTATACTTACTAAGCAAATATTGTCGATTAAACAAATAGTAACATGTTAAGAGGGGGAGGAAGCTTGCTCTCTCCCTGGTTGATCTAGGCAGCTCTTGTGCTCAGGTTCCTTTATAAAACTGCTACTTTGTATTTACAGCCGAGTCATTGCTGGTTCATAGAGCTTGAAGGATATATTGGCTTTTTTTTTTAACAGAACTGAAGAAAACAGGTAATGCTTCTCTTAAACCTGCTTGTATGACTGGAGGTATATTTGAGGTGGATTGTGAGGTAGTTAAAAGTAAAATCCCATCGAATTTAGCTCCTAGCATTTTTGGGGGTGTTGAATGGGATCGAACAAGGATATACATAGATAAAATTCCTCATTTGGTGTATATGATGAGAGTATCGGTTATCTACTTTAAAAGATATTAAGTGCTTTTGGATTCTCTGGAGATTTTGTTCACTATAAAGATGCTGATTGAGGAGGTGTGGGGTGAGGCCCAAGATTCTGCATTTCAAGGGAATCTCCAGGAAAACCAAACATTTGGAGTCTGTGCTGTCAAATAGGTAACCACATGGTATAAGTGGTTACTGAACACTTGAAAATGCCTTAGTAAGGCTTAGTTGAAAGTCTTTATTCAGGACAACTGCAACAAGAGCATTGCAGTAGGGGAGAGATGGTAAAAACTCCATTTTCTGCTGCTGGGGATTTGTAGCCATAAACAGAGGGGCCAAGTGGATAGAAAAGAGACCACCAGAGTTGGGGCATTAAGCAGAATTAACAGGATTCTTGATAAGGGAGCTCCTGGGGGATCAGATTATTAAGGGGTGGCGGCAAGGAATTTGATCAGATTGTGAGATTAAGGGTGGGGAATTCTGTAAGCTGACTTAGTAGGATTCTTGCTAAATTGGCCTAAGCAAGCCCAAGACAGAATGGTGTCCAGGTCAAGGGCTAATCAGGAGCCTGACATTAGTTTGGTCAACGAGTCTGAGCCTCCAGCTTTGGCAATTCACTAAAGGTCCCTTGTGGCTAGGAGACTTAGAATTGTTAAATGCATTAGTTTTCCCTTCAGCTGACTCTAATAGGCTCTCAGCTTAAAGCCCGATTCTGATTTAATAAAAGATAAGACTGGAGGCTGGATGAACTATGGAGGGAATGCAGTACCACTGGGTTTTTTTTTTTGACAGGTGAGGTTGAAAGGCCAATGTATTGTACCAAGTAATTGGGAAATGAAGTTGGGTTTTCCTTAATTCCTGAAATTGCACATGATTTAGAACACCTCCCTTCTGTTTCAGTGCAACAGTATGGATAATTGTGAAGCTCCCAGCAAAAAAGTGATTGAGTTTAAACCACCAGTATATGAGCAGAGATACTACTTTGTTAAAAACTTAGTGAATCAATATGGACTCAAGAAGGTAAGTATTTCTTTCCAAACACTTAAGTGTTTAGTCAAAATAAAAAAACTCAAGGATTTGGCAAGTAAGCAGAGACTTGTTGCAAGGAAGGAAAGGGATTAATGTAATAGGGAGAACACTGACCTAAGATCTACGTGCATCAATAGTTGGGGGAAAAGGTTTTTCTCTAGAGTAACTGATTTGTGGGAGTGGAAAAAGGGTGGTGTAATTGGATAGTATAATGTATTAGCCTAAGGCTTGATCCCAGGACCCAGGGATTATGACCTGAGCTGAAGACAGATATTAAACAACCGGAGCCACCCCTAGACTTCTAATGCAATGTAACCCTTCTCCCACTGTCCCATAAATGTGCCAGTGTCACAAGGGAACATTACTGCTTGTGGCTAAGGGTGCAATATTGTGGTAGATTGTGAGGTTTACCTGAAATGTTGAAGTAAAAAATGGAACACATCTGAGGAAAATGGATTGAATGTAGGTTGAATGTGCCTATTGCTAAGGCAGTTATATTCCCTTTTTCCAGAAGGGAAATTTTTTTTTGAAGCAACTTAGGAAATGCTGTAATTGGTTTTTTGATAGAATGAATGAATTGAGGTATACTTTAGTCTGTTTCAGATTTAACCTTTTGCATCTTAATCTTTAATGTCTCAGTATCCAAAAATACCCCCTTAAGGCGGGATTAGAGAAAATTAGCTACCCTAGAAGCTGATTTGGGTTATCTTTGGGATGGGTGGGAATCAGAAATTTAGGTGATGAAAGACTTTAGTGCATAATTAAGAAATCCATTTAAGAATACATAGAAAATACATGCAAATTGCATTAAGGGGATTAGGTTAACACTGAATATAAATCCCTAAAACACGGGTCAAGATTAGGCACTTAAGTTGAACCTCAGAGGTTCAAGGTTGTGTTTTAAGTTTTTTTTTTTTTCTAAGATTTATTTATTTATTAGAGAGCGAGAGACTGAGAATGAGAGGGGAGAAAGTCAGAGGGAGAAGCAGACTTCCCGCAGAGCCGGGAGTCCGATATGGGACTCGATCCCGGGACTCCGGGATCATGACCTGAGCCAAAGGCAGTTGCTCAACCAACTGAGCCACCCAGGCGCCCAAGGTTGTGTTTTATAGGGTACCTGCCTACCATGTAGCGTGTTCTGGGTGCCAGGTATTCACCTGAATTCCTTTCTTGTAGTCCAAACACTAACAAAGCTTATTCCCTACCCTCCTGTCCCTTATGTTTCAGGTTTCCTTTTTGTGTACCTTTTTCTACCAAAGATCTTGACATGATTATCTGATTAATTCTCATAATCACAGTAAGTTTTCGGTCCTATTTGACTTCTGGCAATAATGTTTCCAATGTTCTGTTTCATCTGTAGATTGCAGATTTGGGCTTCGGGGACGCCACACTCCTATGGATGCTGAAATTCCACCGCTGCGTTGAGTGTCTTGTTGGAGTAGACCTCGATACTGATCTCTTTAGATGGGGAGGGTAATACCGAGTTTCTGAAAGTATTACACCTTAATCTAAAACTAGTGGCACTATGAGGAAGTGACAGTTTTTATAAGCTTACCAAATGACTGCCATAATATTGTGAATGATAGTTTTTCCTAGCAGTGTAGAAAGTAGCCTGTTAATTATACAAGACAAAGGATTGCAGATTCAATTTTCAAATGGCAAAATCTTAATGCTAGACACCAGGAGAACTGAATTAGAGGATTGAAATTGCCCCATACCTGTTAAATTTAAGCCCGAGCAGCTCCAGTCTAATATTGACTGCAGATTTTTTCAGGACTTTTTTTCTTCTAAAGTTCACTGATACACAGGAAGCTGGAAGACAAAGTATTAAATGGTGAGAGGATCAGCAATATTCAGTCTTCTGTCTCATTGGCCAGTAATTTATGAGGAAGTTTAACCCTATGACCTCGTGCTTACTACCTCAAGTCTTGGAAAACTCATTTTAGAGAATGACCAGAGGATCAGATAATCAGAATTCTACAGCTGGTGAGATTCTGAATAGATGAGTTAATGTACTTTCTGTTTTTTGCAGGGGTAGGTTGTCTCCTGCAGTGGGTAGTTTCCTCTATCCTCGGGAGCTAGATTTGACCATAACCCTGTATCGTGGTTCTGCTGTACAAAAAGACTCCCGTTTGCGGGGATTTGACCTGATAACATGTATTGAATTGTAAGTAAGCTGATTCTTACTGTCTAAATTAGAAATCTGAATTCTCAGTTAAATGTGTCCTAGTTTAAGTTAATTGCCAGCTTTAATTTGTAAAGCAGATTGCCTGACAGGATTGGCTTTAATTTCAGATTTATAGATGGAGAAACTGCAAAAATAGTACCTGGGACACCTTTTATCCAGATGCACTCAGTAGTTTTCCTTAAGATCTTATCTGACAGAGGAAAGATCACAAGTAGGCAGAGAGGCAGGCAGAGGGGAAGCGGGCTCCCTGCCGAACGGGCTTGATCCCAGGAATCTGAGATCATGACCTGAACTGAAGGCTGAGGCTTTAACCCATGGAGCCACCAGGTGCCCTGTTTTGAGAGCAAGAGTGTAAGAGGAGTGGGGCGCCTGGGTGGCTCTGGGTTAAAGCCTCTGCCTTCGGCTCAGGTCATGGTTTGAGTCCTGGGATCGGGCTCTCAGCTCAGCAGGGAGACTGCTTCCTCCTTTCTCTGCCTGCCTCTCGGCCTACTTGTGACTTCTCTCTGTCAAATAAATCTTTAAAAAGTGTAAGGAAGAAAGCATGAGCCAGGGGTAGGGGCAGAGGCAGAGGGAGAAGCCGATCGCCCCCCAAGCAGGGAACCCGACATAGGTCTTGATCCCAGGGACCTGAACTGAAGGTAGATGCTTACCCCTACTTAATCATTAAACAGTCAAATATTTTTGAGCAGGGACCCCTGGATGGCTTGGTTAAGCATCTGCTTTCGACTCAGGTCAGGATCCTAGGGTCTTGGGATTGAGTCGTGCTTTGGGCTCCCTGCTCATTGGGGAGCCTGCTTCTCTCCCCGTTTGTGTTCATGTGCTCTCTGACAAATCTAAATTTGAATAGATGTACATTTCTGTGAATTTTAACACGTGTTTAGTGTAACTTAATGGTCAAGTCACAGAACAGTTCATTACCCCAAACAACTCAGGCTGCCCCTTTTGTGGCAACACCTTTTCCTCACCCCTGGCAAACACTCATCTACTTTGCAGCATAGATTTTGGAAACACTAGTAATGCAGAACATACAGCATCAGGATAGAAATGGCTCCCTGGGTCTAGTGGCTGCCTGCTCAACTTTGAGGCCTGTATTCTGGTCTCAGAGCTACAAGCCTCCTGGGGAGCTTACACTTAATGCTCATGCTTCTGGTTCCTAGCAGTGAGGCCCAGAGCCCTGAAAGGGGCAACATGGTCTAAGAGCAGGGTGAAGATACAGGCATAATTGGTTTCAGGGCATGTAAATACCATTACATAGATTCAGAAGGGATAAATGTAGAGATAGGAATTGTTTTTGCTAAATCAACTAGGAAAATAATTGCATTGTCTTGCCCATTTACCATTTCAGGGTAGAACACTTAAATTCCGAAGATCTGGCCAAGTTTCCTGAGGTTGTGTTTGGGTACTTTTCTCCGGGTATGGTCGTCATTAGCACACCAAACTCTGAATTCAATCCCCTGTTTCCAGCATCGACCTTTAGAGATCCAGATCACAAATTTGAGTGGGACAGAGAGCAATTTCAGACATGGTGAGTTCTCATGTTTTATGAATTTTGGTAGGGGGGTGGTGAGGGGAAGATGACCATTTCTCAGGTGCAGCTTTGTCTCAACTTTGCAGCTAAGCAAAGTGTGGGGCACCAGGTGTCTTCTGATATGAAGGCATGAGGAGTAGGAGTGTTGGTATGGAAACTGGGAAACAAAAACAGGGGTATAGGGCAGTGAGGGTAAGCCTCACACCCTAAGTGTTCTCTGCCAGGTCCTTGAGATGGACAGGTGGTCATGTTTCTGGCATGATTGCAAACAAACTCTACGGTGGTCTCCTTCATGCCTCCACTCTGCTCCATAACTCCCTTTCCATACTTCTGTGATTACATGGAAACAGACTCAGGACCCTAAAGCCCCTCAGAAGTAAGCAAACTTGGGGGTGGTATGTGTTCTAAGAATTTGCAACTAAGAATTTGCAAAGTATTTTTAGCTCATTGTAGTATTTTCTATTCTGCATATTTTTAAATCTAACCATACCTTTCAAAAATGTGTTTTCAGGGCTTTGGATGTGGCAAAGCTCTACAATTACTCAGTCGAGTTCACTGGTGTGGGGGATCCACCAGCTGGAGCTGAGCATGTTGGATACTGTACCCAGATAGGGGTCTTCCGGAAAAAGGCAACGGAATTGAGCATTTCAGAGCCAGAGGAATTGAGCACTTCCGAGCCAGAGGAACACGTTTATGAAGTTGTGAGTATTGGGGGAGGTGTAGGGGCCAGGGTAAGAAGCACATGGATTAGGATGGAGATAATGTAGACTCACATGTAAGTGAGCTTAGAAGCCTTCATGCCTACAATTGCCTTCAGGATTGGTCTACTTGGCCCTAGAGACCACCTGGCCTCATGACATGTCTCAAGCATGTTACAGAGAGCAGGAGTCCTGGAAAGTGGACACCCCCCCCATCCCCATATAATCCCTTAGGATCAGCAGTGGGAAAGGAAAGCCTTCAGCCCTCACTGGCCTGGCTCAGGAAATGAGTATGAGTATTGCACCTGAACCTCCAAGCTTTTCAGGCCCCTGTGGTTTCAGGAGGTATGGTGAAGAATAAGCACATTGCCCTCAATCTTTTCTACCCATTTCCCTCTTATCAAGCAGGAACATTGGTGTGAATTTGAAATGGTGGAAAGCTGGCTTTGGGAGACTTGGATCATTATTTTTAAAGCAGATCCGGATAATGTCTGCCTCTGGTTTTGATTTCCCATTAGATGGCCAGAAGGATTTGACAGTGTGGTGTAAGAAGTTACTAATGAAATCTTTGCAATGGTTCCTTCAGGTTTATACCACCTTATACCCCAGTTTACAGCAAAGCAGATACTTCCGGTTTTCTCTGAGTAGTGAGTCCGTGAAAGCCATCAACTTAATAAAAAAGCTCTTTGTCCTGGGCCCGAGGAAAAAGGACGGCGATCGGGTGATACCTCTCGGCAGTTGCTGCAAGGTGCAACACGGATTTACCGAAGCTCAAAAGGATGAAG
>CM052798.1:82262432-82376191 GCA_028533885.1 Nasua narica | reverse complement strand
TATATATATGAAAACTTCCATAAAGTTTGACATATGTATATGTCATTCCTTAACTCTGGAGGAAGTGTGTATATATATACACACACACACACACACACACACACACACACACACACACACACAGGAATATATGTACACAAGAGGCTGTAAATATCCTCCAGAGGATATATACATATACTGAAGGATGTATGTATATCTATCCTCCAGAGTTAAGGAATGACATAAGTATTCCTAGTAAAGGAGGTAAATGAGTGCCAAGCAAAATGAATGAAAAAAGATCATCTAGATATAATATCACAATTTTAAAACACCAAATATTAAGATATTTTTTAATTAAATTTTTTGTTGTAAGAACACATAACATGAGATCTACTTAGCAAATTTTTTAAAAGATTCTATTTATTTATTTGACAGAGAGAGACACAGCAAGAGAGAGAACACAAGCAGTGGGAGTGTAAGAGGCAGAAGTAGGCTCCTTGCTGAGCCCCCACAATGCCGGGCTCGATCCCAGGACTCTTGGATCATGACCTGAGCCGAAGGCAGACAGTTAATGACTGAGCCACCCAGGTGCCCTTCTTAGCAAATTTTTAAATGTACAATAGACTATAGGCTTGTTAACTATAGGCACAATGTTGTTCAGATCTCTAGAATTTATTCATCTTGCATAATTAGAACTTTATACCCAATACTCAACTCCCAATTTTTCCCTCCTCCTGGCCTCTGGTAACCACCATTCTCCCTGCTTCTATGAATTTGACTACTTTAGATACCATGCAGTGTTTGACCTTCTGTGACTGGCTTACTGCCCTTAGCATAATGTCCTCAGCATTTACACATGTTGTCACATGTGTCAGGATTTCCTTCTTTCTTATGGTTGAATAATGTTCCATTGTCCTTTTTTAAAAAAAAATGTTTTTTTAATCCATTCATCCATCAGTGGACATTTAGGTTGTTTCCACATCTTGGTTATTGTGGATAATGCTGCAGTGAAAATGAGAAGAGAAAACTTTTAAAGCCTTTAGAGTAGAAGAGCAAAAAAGGTCACTTACTGAGAACAACAGTAAACTAATAGCAAACTGCTTGTCAGTAATTCTTATACTAGAAGATAGTGGAACCAAACCTTCACAGTTCTGAGGACAATAAAAATGTTCGAAGACAGAACTCTGTGCTCTGCTAAACTACAAATCAACATGAAGGCATACCAAAAACATATTCAGATTTACAAGTACTCAGAAATTTCATCTCCCATATGTGTTTTCTGATGAAAATTTGTTGTTTTTCTAAAAATTGTTTGTTTCTTTGTTTCAGATAGAGAAATCAAGAGTGAAGCCAGCAAGCAAGAGAGCAGGAATGGGGGTCAGGGAAGGGCAGAGGGAGAGGGAAAAGCAGGCTCTCCACTGAGCGGGGAGCCTGATACAGGGCTCTATCCCAGGACTCCAGGAACATGAACTAAGCTGAAGGCAGATGTTTGACTGAGCCACACAGGCACCCCAAAAATTTGTTTAACATATTCTAGAGAAATGGGGTGGAAAACAACAGAGAGACATGGAATATGAAAAAGGTGGAACTAACCTGGGAGTCTAATGCAAAACAATTTCAGAGTGAGGCTATGCATAGGGTTTATAATCTAACTCAGAAGAGGAGGTCAGTGGGTCTCAAGTGCAATGTCTTCAGAAAGAAAAATGAAATGTAGTTTGTGCAAAAGATACAATGACTATAGAAATGGATAGTATCAGTAATATGATAAAGAAAACGTGTTTTTTTTCTCAACAGGATATAAGAAAAGACAATTGGAAATTCCAGGCTACCCTGGAAATAGTAAAAATTACATTTTTAAAAATATTTATTTATTTGACAGAGAGAGTGGGCACAAGCAGGGGGAACAGCAGGGGAGAGGAAGAAGCAAGCTCCCCACTGAGCAGTGAGCCCAACATGGGACTCAATCCCAGGACCCCAGGATCCCGACCTGAGCTGAAGGCAAACGATTAACCGACTGAACCACCCAGGCATCCCAAGAATTATATTTTTAAAAATTCATGATAGGAGCACTTGGATGGCTCAGTCAGTTAAGCATCCCACTCTTGATTTCAGACCAGCTCATGATCTCAGGGTTGTGAGTTGGATCCCTACATAGGGCTCTGTGCTGGGCATGGAGTCTGCTTAAAATACTCTCTCCCTCTCCCAAGGCCCCTTACCCCTGCCCTCTACTGGCACATGCAAGCTTGTGCTCTCTCTCCCTTTCCCCTCTCTCCCTAAAAAAAAAAATCAAGATTAAAAAAAGGAAGACAGCTGGTAAGCCTGCCTGGTTCAGTCAGTTAAGGGTCTGCCTTTGGCCCAGATCATGATCCCAGGGTTCTGGGATCGAGCCCCGCATGGGTCTCCTTGCTCAGTGAGGAGCCTGCTTCTCCCTCTCCCTCTGCCTGTCTTTCCCCCTGCTTGTGCTCTCTCTCTGACAAATAAAGAAATACAATCTTTTTTTAAAAAAGGAAAAAAAGAAGACTGCTAAAATCTGGGATAATTTTAAGCAATTTATGAACTTAGAAAAAATTTATTTAATGTGGACACTAGAACATTCTTCTTCAAGGAGCCCAGAGGTCATGACCTTGTACGTACTTCTTTTTTTTTTTAATTTATTTTTTTTCCTACTTCTGTTTAAATGTAATTTTTGCATATTATTTGGCTATGCAACAAACAATAATTAAGTAGGAAAGTGTTTATTGTTAACTTTCAGGATCAACCTATAAACAGTGCATGAAAGACAGGTTACAATAAAGAATGAACTTGGCATTAACCTTGAAAATGTAGAAACAAAAGTATGGATGACAATATAGGTAGGTAGAAGGGTAAAAGGTGGAGGAAAGGGGAAAAGAGCTGATATTCTCACCAAAGTGTATCCAGAATGTGACTACTTCTCACCAACTCCACAAGCACTCCCTGCTCAGAACTACTTTTATCTCTGTCTGGGTTGCTGCAGTAGCCTCCCAATGCATCCGCCTGCTTCCACCAATGCCTTCCTATACTTATTCTCAACATGGAAGCTAAACAAATCCTTCTTTCTTTCTTTTTTTAAGATTTTTGAATTTATTTATTTGACAGAGAGATGACAAATAGGCAGAGAGGCAGGCAGAGAGAGGAGGAAGCAGACTCCCCACTGAGCAGAGAGCCCAACTCTGGACTCGATCCCAGGACCATGAGACCATGACCTGAGCCGAAGGCAGAGGCTTCAACCCACTGAGCCACCCAGGTGCCCCCCTTCTTTCTTTTTTTTTAAAGATTGTATTTACTTGCTTGCTTGCTTGCTTGCTTATTTATTTATGAATGAATGAATGAATGAATGAATGAATGATAGAGCAGGGGAAGGAGCAGAGGGAGGACAAGCCCTCTGAGCTGAGAAGCAGGACTCAGTCCCCCTACTCTGGGGTCACCACCTGAGTTGAAATCAAGAGTCGGATGCTTAATGACTGAGCCACCCAGCCACCCTGGAAGCTATACAAATCCTTCTACATGCAAGTGAGGCTATGTTATTCTCTACTCAAAACCTTTCAGTGGCTTCCCATTGCACCTGGAGTAAAAGTGAAAGGTCTTTATACTGGTCCCTATGGCCCTACGTCATCTCACCCTCTGTTAATCTCTCTGACCTCATCATCCACCGTCCAATTTGTCATCTTGCCACCCAATTTGCTCGCTCCCTTCCAGTCATACCAGCCTCCTCGTCAATCGAGAATGTGCCAGCCATACTCCTGCTTCAAGGCCTTTGCTCTTTCCTCTGCCTGGAATCTCTTCCCTAAGATATTCACGTGGATAACTCCCTCCTGCCTTTAAGTCTTTGCTCAAACATCACTTCTCACTGAGGTCAAATCTGACCACCCAGTTTAAAATTGTCACCCTCAAAAATAATAATAATAATAATAAATCAAAAAAATTGTCATTCCCACCTCCCTGACTCCTGATTCCTCTTAACCTTATTCTACTTTTTTTCCCATTAAACATGTCAATGTCTACTATATGTGTCTCAACATCACTCCCCCCACTAGAATGCACGGGCCAATGAGGCTAGGATCTTTGTTTTGATCATTGAGCACTTAGAATAGTGCCTACCATCATCGCAGATACTCAATAATCATTAAGTGAATAAATATAGCTTAATAATCAAGAGATATTATGTAAGGCGGTTAAGACAAAACCTAGATGTTGAGTGTATTATTTAGAAATATAAAAGAAACTGATAATAAAACTATAATATCTATCAAAATTCAAAGGACAGTTAAATCCATGTTTTTATTATAGTCAGAAAATAGGGTTTTTTTCCCCCAAATATGTGTATTTTATTTTTTCAGTGTTATAGGATTGATTGTTCATGCACCATACCCACTGCTCCATGCAATACGTGCCCTTCTCAATACCCACCACCAGGCTCACCCAACCCCTCACCTCCTCCCCTCCAAAACCCTCAGTTTGTTGCTCAGAGTCCATAGTCTCTCATGGTTCATCGTCCCCTTCGATTTCCCCCCATTCACCCTTCCCTTCCTTCTCACAATGCCCTCCATGTTTTTCCTTATACTCCACATGTAAGTGAGACCATAAGATAATTGACTCTCTCTGCTTAACTTATTTCACTCCACATAATCTCTTCTAGTTCCGTCCATGTATCAACATGGACAGGACTAGAAGAGTTGTTTTTTTTTAATTGGGAAGTCAAGAAATGGCAGCAACAGCATACAATTGGAAGTCGAGTTGTAATTCGTGGACTATTCAAAAGAAAAAGTTATTAAAAGTAGGTGGTACCTCCATGTGTTTATATATGTTTGTTATAAGCATAGGAACAAAGACTTGAAGGATACAGACCAGATTACTTGCAGCTATAACTTCTTAGGAGATAGTTTAAAGGAATAAAAGGGTAAAAATCATTAATTATTAAAAATAATTTTAATCTTTTTACCAAATAAAGGTTATTTGCCTCTGGAAAGGAAGACTGAGAAGTAGGGATAGACAGCTGTTGTTTTTTGGTGTAAATTCCTCAGTTCTGTTTTATTTTTGTCATGTACATGTATGATTTTGATTAAAAAATTGGCGGGAAATAAATTTTAAAAAAGAAAAGGAATAAATAGATCTAGTTTTCCTCTAGCATGGAAACAAATATCCAGTAGGTTCCCAAAGCACCATCTCATTAAGGTCAAGATATTGCTGACCTTGGGAATTACTAGAGCAGGTGCTTCCAGCTGATCACAATGGCTATAGCAAGTAAAATGGGGTCACCTGGGTGGCTCAGTCAAGCGGTTGGTTTCAGTTTTTGGTTTCAGCTCAGGTCAGGATCTCGCTGTTGTAGGACTGAGCCCCCTGCTCTGCTCTACACTCAGCATGGAGTCTGCTTCAGATTCTTGCTCTCTCTCTCTCTTTCAAATAAATAAATAAAATCTTTTTAAAAAGTAAAATGAGATGAAATAACATTAAACATTTGGTTTTAAGCACTTTAACTTCCTATACATCTGTATGGATTTCAAAGTGCCCCTCTATTACCCAGAATAGTCTCTATTTGAAAGCAAAGCCCTCATCTCATATCAACCTGCTAGAGAATTAGTCTAGTATTTTAGCATTTGACTTCATTTTCTCCTTTCTAGATCATGTGAGTTGGCTTTACCTCTTTATGAGTATGCCAAAAGCAAAATTCCAAACCCAACATCTGTCATTAAATAGGAGATTTAGTACTTTTACCTAAAGGAATATTTGTTACAACAGGAATATTGTTATCATTAAACCAAAATGATGCCTCAGCCCTGGTCGATGGTGTAATCTTAGACCTCAAGGGCTCAGGGAACAACCTGCTTCTTCTCCCACAGGGCCCTGAAGGACACAGAATCTTCTTCTGCAGTGCTTTCAAGAACTGGGAGGAAAGTTCTGATAATGAGGGGCTATGCTTATCTACCCAAGGTTCTACGAAACACAAAGCCTTGGATAAAAGCCCTTAGCCACTTACTCATTGGTTAGCCCTAGCATCTGATAGCAATATTCTTCCAATTCCTAGCATGGCTGGAGAAGTTGATAAAGACACTATTGGCAAGACCTCAGGCAGAAGAGAAGTTCTGGTTCTCAACACTGATCTTGTCGCCACAGGACAGAGGAGAACACAGTACCAGTTAATACCAAACAACAAAAGTTTCCTTTATCTCCATAGTGTATCTCTAGGATGGGAAAGCCATTACCCTGCTTATAAAGATCAACTTACCTACAGGAAAGGTAAGGTGACAAACCATTAAAGTCATTTAAGCCAGTAAGTGCTAAAATTTTATCTGTGCATTTGTGTGAGCTTTTGAAAAAAAGATCTGAAAACTATATTGCATCCCCCACTGGATAAGTTTATTATATAGTTTATTGAGTTTATTAAAAATAGAACAATTACATTTTGGAGGACAGCTAAGATAACAATGCTAATTTTAGAACAGTTAATATTATGCCATTTTTTCTGACAACATTTATTTTACAAAGATTGATTGCCCATTGAGGTCATTCTTGGTTCTTAAAAGAAAAACTGTGTTATCACACAATTACCTACCCACCCTGCCCCATTTTCTAAAATGGTGGGGCAAGGGTCAGAAGGTGATTTTGTTTTAGAGCCCAAATCTTTCAATGCTATTAAAATGTAGGCTTTAAAAGCATCAGCAACCAGGAATCTTTATGAAGCCTGTCTACAATTCCTGTCCTCAATCTCAATAATCTCAGTTCCGTGCAGATGTTCAAGCTAGAAACCTGGGAGTAATTCTTGCCCTCTCCCTCTACCTTATTCTTCACATGCAATCATCCCCTACAAAGTCCTATTGACTATAATTTTAAAATATGGGGCACGTGGGTGGCTCAGTTGGTCACGAATCTGCCTTCAGCTCAGATCATGATCCCAGCGTCCTGGGATCAAGCTCTGAGTCAGGCTCCCTGCTCAGCGGGGAATCTGCTCCTCCCTCTCCTTTTGCCCCTCCCCCTGCTTGTGCTCTCTCTCTAATAAGTAGAATCTTTAAAAAAAATAAAAATAAAATATATCATAAACCTTTCATTCTCTCTAGTTAAAGATATTCCAAGTCACTGATATCTCTCATTTGGGCTGCTACAACAATATCCTTAAAGTGAAAATAGCAACAAATACTTCATAATACTTCGGATCAAGCACTCCTCTAAACACTTTAATGTTAGTTCATTTATTCCCCTCAACAACTGTATAAGGTGTTCTGGTACCTTACCACTCAAAGATGGGGAAACTGATGCACCGAGGGGTTCAGTAACTTCCCCGAAGTCACACGACTAAGGAGGTGGAGAAGACAGCAATCACCTCCTAACTCACCTTCTGCATTCACACCTGTCAGCCTCTGGTCTGATAGCCACTCAGCAGCCAGTGTGAATATTTAAAACAAGTAACCTTGCCCAAGGACTAGAAATTCTTTTAAGGTGAGAAAAGAAAACAGCTTTCTTCTTTCCTTCCCAAAAGCCTGATCAGATGAGCTGCAGAAAGGTTCTTTCCTAATGCGTAGGGAAAGTCCCCTGACATTTTTGGTACACTCAGTTAATCAAAGTTCTTCTTATTAGTCACTAAGTAGTCTCAGTTCAATAATAAAAATGCCCAGCCCGGTGTCTTAGTTAAAACTCTAAACTTTATTGCATTTAATGCTTCCTCCTCCTACTGACCCAAACTGCTCGGGCTGGAGGCCTTTGTAGTGGGGATCAGCAAATCTTCATTCGCTCAGCTGGCCTTTGGTCAGCCAGGGGGTGGAGGGGCCAGAGAAGGAAGAGAGATAAAGGGTAGGTCTTGTTTGACAGGCCACATATAATCTAGCATTGGTATACTCTGGCCCTAGCAGGTGTTTAAAGTCGACTCCTGCTCTCAGGGTTGGTTTTATGAGCACCTTGGATATCCTGCTGTGAGTTCCCTTGACTATAGCTTCCTTGAAGTAGGCAAACCCTCCACCTGAACTGGACACTTATGCAGGAAGCCCAGCCCCAACCTCACCTTCAGCATCTGATAGCACATCTGCAGCCTCTTTATGTTAAGGCTGTCTGGTTTAGGCAGAAGGCCCCTTGGACACGATCCCATCTTAAATAACCCAGGCACATACTCCTACCAAGGGTTTCATACCTTTAAGATGTCAACGAAGGGATTATAGTTACTTTTCAAAGGCAGTTCTTTATTCTGATGCCAGTAAACTACCTTCCAAGTATTTCTGTGTTCCATGGAATCCAGGGGATACAAGTCAAACTCTTCATCTTGTCCACTTAAAGCCTTCCTCAGTAAGCCGGAGGTGAAGTAAAAACACCTGTCCCACCAGTCTCCTCTGTGCTTGGAAGACTCACAACGCACTGAAAAATTTTTCCATGGGAAACTTCTAAATCTCAACTAGCTTCTCAGCCCCTTCAATTTTGTCCCCTAAGATAGGCAGGGGAGTAAGAATTCACAGAACCGGTTTTTAGCACCTTCTCCGTAATTCTCCCATGAATGATCTGACTCTAATACCTCACTTTGCAATGTGGAGGCCATTAAAAGAGCCAGCTGAATCAGTGAGTCAGCAAGAGTCATGTTTTAACATCCTGTTAGAAATACTAAAATGTCATGTCTTGGGCCCCTGGGTGGCTCAATGGGTAAAAGCCTCTGCCTTCGGCTCATGTCTTGATCTCAGGGTCCTGGGACCTGAATCAGACTCTCTGCTCAGTGGGAAGCCTGCTTCCTCCTCTCGCTGCCTGCTTCTCTGCCCGCTTGTGATCGCTCTATCAAATAAATAAAAAAAATAAAATGTCATGTCTTTCCGCTGTTTAAAGATTTTTGTTTTTATTTATTTTATTTGGAAAGAGAGAGAATGAGAGAGAGCATGAGAAGGGAGAAGGTCAGAGTGAGAAGCGGACTCCCCACGGAGCTGGGAGCCGGATGAGGGACTCGATCCCGGGACTCCGGGATTATGACCTGAGCTGAAGGCAGTCGCTCAACCAACGGAGCCACCCAGGTGCCCTGTCTTTTCACCCTTAAGATTAAATGCTAACTCTTTAATATGTTCTATGGTGTGCTGCATGTTCTTTCTTCTACCACTCCTTGTCTTCTCATTTCTCAGCTCCCAGTTAAAATAATATCTCATTATTACAAAGGACTTTACTGAAATTGCTCCCCACCTTTACTCCATTATTCTCATTCATACATCCTATTTTATTTTACAGCATTTTTCACAAGTTATATAATTGCATGTTTACTGGTTTGTAGTCACATGGCCAGAGACTGCTTAACTATTTACCAAAGCATTTGCATTTTCCTCCTAGGTATACAACTGGACTACATTTCCCAGCCTCCCTTGCAGTTAGGTGCCACCGTGTGACTAAGTTCTAGCTAATGGCATATAGGCAGAAAATGGGATATAGGCAGACCACTTCCATAAAGCCTTCCAAGTTTGACTCAGTTTCAGTTGTGGACCTCATTTAGGAGACCCTGGTATAAGGGGACTCTACCACTTACTGATTGTATAAACATAAGAGAGTTGCATAATCTCCATCTATAAAACAAAAGAATAATATCTACCTCATGGAATGGTGAGATTTGAACAAATGAATACATGAAGGTGCTTAGACTAGAACAAGGCCTATACATAGTAAGTGCTCAATGTATACTGATATCGTTACTGTTATTATGGAATAGTAATACCAGCAAATATATGGAATAACAAATACAGATTTGCAAAGTTTAAATTGATATGGTAGAAGAAATAGACATTTTTCACTAATAAGGGAATTTAAAAATCATAACCAATAAATATGTGTTAGGATTAACAAAGCAGAGCTTGACTACATGAGAGGTAAGAAATAGTGGAGAAATTTAGAATTAAAGTCTTAGAAACCTCTGCCAATTAAAGATCAATCAGAAATGAAAGTAAAGGGGGGCGCCTGGGTGGCTCAATGGGTTAAAGCCTCTGCCTTCGGCTCGGGTCATGGTCTCAGGGTCCTGGGATGGAGCCCCGCATCGGGCTCTCTGAACGGCAGGGAGCCTGCTTCCCCCTCTCTCTCTGCCTGCCTCTCTGCCTACTTGTGATCTCTCTCTCTCTCTCTCTCTGTCAGATAAATAAATAAATAAAAGCTTTAAAAAAAAAAGAAATGAAAGTAAAGGAATTCTGAAAATACAGCATAGAATTCAAATTTGATTAACAACAAAAGAATCAGCTTATATACAACTTTTCAGGAACACTTCTATAGTGTTAAATCAAAGCACATCTGTATTCTTCAATACAAAATGTCACTCAATCAACAAGGACAGATGGGATATCTTTCCTTGTGCCCTTGCTCCTTCTGTACCACATAACCACAATATCCCCATTTTACTAATAACTATCTGGGAGGCAACAACATCCCTCTTGTCCTAGCCAAGCTTATCACATTAGTTCAAGGCCCCAACAAAGATTTCCACAAATGAACATGTGTGATTAACTAAAATACATGTTAAGAAATCAAGTCTGGGGCGCCTGGGTGGCTCAGTTGGTTGGGCGACTGCCTTCGGCTCGGGTCATGGTCCCGGAGTCCCGGGATCGAGTCCCATATCGGGCTCCCAGCTCTGCGGGGAGTCTGCTTCTCACTCTGACCTTCTCCTCTCTCATGCTCTCTCTCGCTCTCTCTCTCTCAAATAAATAAATAAAATCTTTAAAAAAAAAAAAGAAGAAATCAAGTCTGCACTAAAAGCTAAAAATTGAAGCAAATTACTGGATAATTTGGATAAAACTTGCTTTTAAATTCTTTTATGCATTTACCTCAGTTTTCTTTCCTACATTGTCATTGGAAAAAATTTTATTTTATTTTTATCATCACATTATTGTTTTGCATTTTTTTTTTTTTGCTTTGTAATAAAACCATCAGGATGAAATTATACTACAATCTTCTTTGGCCAAACTGATCTGCCAAGCATGTAGCAGTCTTCTTGTTCCCACAAAGCAACCTCCCATCTTTTCTTAGCTAGTATTCTGAAGCATGCCAAACAGAGGAAATGATACTGGGTGTCTCAGAGTAACTTCAGTCTTGGCCTTCCTCTCCTTCAAACAACAACAACAAAAATAGCTTTTTATAAAGATAGCTCTTAAGATTTGAAAGGGAATTTAAAATATGTGAAATTAAATATGGCAGTAAAGGTATCAGAATAAATAGTAGGCCTACTGTATAGTCCAACTATAATTCTTTTCACATTGAAAATTAAAAACCACAGATGTGGAGAAAGGTCCTGCTTAGAACATTTCGGGTTATAAATGTACTCACTTTAACAGATCATCCCTAACTACCTAGTTAGAAAGTACTCTAGTAAAACAATTATTAAACCCTTAAAAAAAAAACCGTTTTTATCTTAACCAATTCTTTTTTTTTTTAAAGATTTTATTTATTTATTAGAGAGAGAGAGACTGAGAATGAGAGGGGAGAAGGTCAGAGGGAGAAGCAGACTTCCCGCAGAGCCGGGAGTCCGATATGGGACTCGATCCCGGGACTCCGGGATCATGACCTGAGCCGAAAGCAGTCGCTTAACCAACTGAGCCACCCAGGCGCCCTATCTTAACCAATTCTACTGAAACCTGAATATTCTTTCTTAGAAAAATTATACAAATAAAAATTATGCTTTGCAACTGGGAAACTATTTTTGATTGCATTAGTC
This sequence comes from Nasua narica, assembly GCA_028533885.1. NCBI lineage: Eukaryota > Metazoa > Chordata > Mammalia > Carnivora > Procyonidae > Nasua > Nasua narica. Next base: position 82,364,550 of record CM052798.1, on the reverse strand, counting down.
ATGATAATCACAGTACCTGTTTCTGGGCTATTTATCTGAACTATATTAACCATACCAGATTTAATCAGAAAGCCCCTGAGTTTCAGTATTCAAAGAACATATAAGCTAAAAGCTTAAATCAAGCCCATCCATGGATGGGCACTTTCCTTGTTGTTGTTAAAGATAAAGATCTTTTGTTCTATTTTAAGAATATCCTTTGTTAAAGATTTTGAATGCAGTAAAAAAATCTATATACCTTAGACACTTAGCAAACCAAGAAGGTCAGGTTAAGGTTACAAGAAACATTTGTCCAATTTATCACTCTGAGAACATAAATATACTTAAATAATGAAGGAGAGAACATTGAATATAAATAACCTGGACACTCATTATTATCATAGAACAAAATTCAAGATATCCCCTAGTGCACTTCCCATTTTCATCACTGGCTTCAGTTCAATCTTCAATTGAATATATATATATATTTCCAGAATATAGTAAAAATATATTTCTTCCTTTCAAGAGCATATTTTCTGTATCAATCTTAATCTGTTTCTCCTCCTGCATTCCCTAAATTAGCTTGAAGTACCACCATCCTCTCTGTCATAGAGACTCATAATATTGGAGTCTTTTTTTTTTTTTTTACTTGCTCCCCTTATTCCATCACCATATGCAATAGATTTCTGAAACCTACTGATTCTAGTTTTACAATAACCTCTCCTGAGTCCTCTCTTTCTGATGCCCTGCTAATATCCCAATTCAGAGCCTATGGTCTGCCCCGCTTTAGTAACTAGCCTTCTGACTGGCCCCTCCATTAGCCTCTCCTTAGCCCAATGTATAATCTTAAATACTCCTGTCAAGCCAGTGTTCCTGACAAACATCTCTGATTTTTCATTCTCTTGCTCAAATGCTGCACAATCTACAAAATAAAGTCTAGACTACCCAGCCCAGCATCTAAAACCACATTCTGGCCACATTCTGTGATTCCAGCCTGGTTTTCCTTTACTCCTTTTCCTAGATATTTTTTCCTTTGTTTCAAATCTGACTCTTCTCCCTAACTTCATGCTTTCCTGCCTCTGTGCCCGGGCTCAAGAAGGAAGTGGCCTTTCCTTCCTTTTCTGCATTGATAGAACCTATGCTTCCTTCAAGGCTCAAGGCCTAGCTCAATGCCACATCCTCCACAAAACCTTCTCTTAATGTCTCATCTGGAACTAATTGCTTCCTCCCCTGAAGTACTCTGGTAGTTATGTAAATACCTTTTTCTCATCTTTCTTCTGTTATTTTCCCTACCCTCAACCTCTTTACAAGATTCAGTGCTTGGGGCACCTGAGTGGCTCAGTCAGTCAGGCAACTGACTCTTGATTTTGGCTCTGGTCCTGATCTCACGGTTGTGGAGTGGTGCTTGCGTGGGGGTCTGCCCTCAGTGGGGTGAGGGGGGGGTCTGCTTAAGATTCTCTCTCTCCCTCTGCCCTTTCCCCCACTCTCTCTCTAAAATAAGTAAATAAATAAATATTAAAAGAAAAAGAAGATTGAACTCTTACTTGCTTTTGTACCCCTCTAATTGAATAATTGCGTACTGGTCAACTAAATAAATAATAAAGAAATAAGTGGGTACATATCCAATAAGAGGCATTTAAAGCAAATAAAAGTTTTATGTATAGAAGACAATCTAATGCATAGAAAAATACTGGACTTCATACTGTAGCTAGGTAGCAATAAAAAGAAAAGAACATTGAAAAGGAATGAATATTTATATTTAGATAACAATATAAAATAATCTTTCTTTCTCTTCCAAGATTTTATTTAAATTCAAATTAGGTAACATATAGAATAGTATTCATTTCAGGAGTAGAATTTAATGATTCATTACTTACATGTAACACCCAGTGCTCATGCCACCAAGTGCCCTCCTTAATACCCATCACCCATTTAACCCATTCCCCCACCCACTTCCCCTCCAGCAACCCTTAGTTTATTCTCTATAGTCAAGAGTTTCTTATGGTTTGCCTCCCTCTCTGATTTTACCTTATTCTATTTTTCCTTCGCTTCCCCTATATTCATCTGTTTTGTTTCTTAAATTCCACATATGAGTGAAATCATATAGTATTTGTCTTTCTTTGACTGATTTATGTCACTTAGCATAATATATTCTAGCTCCATCCATGTAGCTGCAAATGGCAAAACTTCATTCTTTTTGATGGCTAAGTAATATTCCATTATATGTATATGTGTGTATATACACACACACACACACACACACCACATCATCTTTACCCATTCATCAGTCAATGGATACTTGGGCTCTTTCTATCGTTTACCTATTGTTGATAGTGCTGCTATGCACATGGGTACATGTGCCCTTCAAATCAGCATTTTTGTATCTTTTGGATAAATAGCTAGTAGTGCAATTGCTGGGTCATGGGTAGCTCTATTTTTAATTTTTTTATGAACCCCCATAATGTTTTCTGGAGTGGCTGTACCAGTTTGCATTCCCACAAATAGTGTAAGAGGGTTCGCCTTTCTCCACATCCTCACCAACATCTGTTGTTTCCTGTGTTGTTAATTTTAGCTGTTCTGACTGGTGCGAGGTGGTACCTCATTGTGATTTTGATTAGTATTTCCCTGATGATGAATGATGTTGAGCATTTTTTCATGTGTCTGTTCACCATAAAATAATCTCTCTGAAGGAATATCTCCTCAAAGTACTTATTCTGATATATTCTATTGCAAAACTTATGAGTAGTTTTTAATGGACAAACATGCCTACTTCTTTCATTTCCACCTTTTTTATTAGTAATACTAGCCAATGCTGCTGATTTATCTGTAAGTAGCTGAAGTAACATTTGAAACACTATCAACTCAAAATATGACCTGAGAGGTGATTTGAGATCACATTTAAAACATGATCAAATCCATTTTTTTCATACATGTCTAGCAAAGTGCTTGGTACATAAAGAAATACTCCTAAATATTGAAAGAATGAATCTACAAAATAAGAGAGAGTGCTGATAATATTCATTAGCTACTATCTCTGAGTGGTAATGCTGTACTCAGAAATCAAGCCAAAAATGAGCTGGAGAGAAAATAGGTGGTCAGTAAATATTTGTTGAGTTTAATTCACATAATTTTAGAATTAGAGAGGATCATAGAGTTGATTCACTTTCTGGTAATTACTTTCTCTTCTATGCTTTTTGCTTATGTTTATTGAAGCACATGTATTAGCAAGTATTTTTTTTAGCTTTTCTCCATGTTAACTCCTTGAATGCAAGGACATTGTGATGACTCCCATGTAGCCTGATGCTTGGCATGTTGTAGGTACTCAAATGTTTGCTGAGTGAGAGTGAGACTAGAACTCTGCTGTCCCATATGGTACCCATTAGCCACATATGGCTATTTAAATTAGTTAGAATGAAATACAATTTAAAATTCAATTCTTTGGGGCACGTGGGTGGCTCAGTTGATTGAGTGACTGCCTTCGGCTCAGGTCATGATCCTTGAGGTCCGGGATCCAGTCCCACATCGGGCTCCCAGCTCCACGGGAAGCCTGCTTCTTCCTCTAACCTTCTCTCCTCTCATGCTCTCTCTCACGTTCTCTGTCTCTCAAATAAATAAATAAAATCTTAAGAAAAAAATTCAATTCTTTAATCATACAAGCCACATGACACCTGGGTGGCTCAGTTGGTTAAGCGGCTGCCTTCGGCTCAGGTCATGATCCCAGGGTCCTGCAGGAGTCCCACATCGGGCTCCTTGCTCATCGGGAAGCCTGCTTCTCCCTCTGCCTCTGCCTGCCGCTCTGCCTGCTTGTGCTCTCTCTCTTTCCGATAAATAAATAAATAAAATCTTTTAAAAAAAAGTTCTATTAGACAGTGCTGGTCTAGACTATTTCCCTCATTTTGCAGAACAAAATGAGCTCAGGGACGGTGTCACCCGCTCAGAATCAAATCAACAAAAACAGAACTGGAATTAAAACCTGGAACTCCTAAATCAACGTCCATCATTGTTACATCATAACTGATTCATTTCAGAGCTCAACTTGTATGTAACCCTAACTTAGAGCTGGTGATATTATGGAAGGCAAGATGGTCTTTGTCTTATGATTGCCATAGAAGATATTTTATTTTTCTATTGCAATTGATCAATTTACATGTCTTATAAACAGGAAAAATATAACAAGTTTTTAAAAACGTGCTTAGAAGCTCTGTACCTCTGCTGTAAAAGTAGAAAATAATGCTAATTTTAAAAAAAAGAAAGAAAGAAAAAAGAAAAGAATGCTAATTTAAAAAATGTTTTCCAGGGGCACCTGGGTGGCTCAGTCCTTAAGCATCTGCCTTTGGTTCAGGTCATGATCTTGGAATCCCAAGATGGAGTCCCACATCAGGCTCCCTACTCAGCAGAGTCCGCTTTTCCCTTTGACCTTCATTCTGCTTATGTTCTCTCTCCCTCTCTCTCTCTCAAACAAATAAATAAAATCTTTTAAATAGAAAATGTTTTCCAGGTGCCTAGCTAAACAAAATATTATAGTATCCTTGCCTTCTGCCAATTTAATTAGAAAATGCATAGAATAGGTTCTGATATAATGGTTGCTTTTTTAGTTTGGTTTCTTTAAAGCATTTCTCTTTGGTATACTAAATTAAAAAATATTTGGATCAAAATCAACAATGGTTTGTTCCAATTTGAGATTCAAGATTTGTTTGGTGTGAATTCTTAAAAGATTTTCTCAGCTTTTTTTTTTTTTTTTTTTTGAGAGCATCAGTAATTTCTAAAATGCTCTTAGAGAAAGAGCCTTATTTTCTACAACTTCCATAATGTATTTACTTTTGAAATTATTATTTACTGTTGTCTGGAAAGAGAAATCTAGTTCTGCCCCGACTGGAAAGAAGTTGTTGACTAAATGTTGCGGTTTCAGATAGAAAAGTGTACAATTCAGTGTGTGTTTTTAAGAGCCACAAAGGCAATTTGCCATCTTTCTACAGAAATTTGAAAAAAGGTAGAAAGAAAGTGATGAAAGAATTTTAATGGGGCCTTGTTGCTCAAAAGCTCTTTCGATCTTATTTCTATTCTTTGAAGTATAGAGAAGTCAGTTTTTCCAATCCCTTGAGGCTCCAAGTTTTCGTACACTCTGTATTCCTTCTCATTTATGCTTGCATACCTGCTTATTATTGCATGAGCTCATCTCATCTTTCTAATATCTTCCTAAATGTAGCCAGTAAATTTAACCTACTAACATTTCACTTTCTAACCTCTTCTAGAGCTATGGGCTTTGTAGTCCCCTTATTTGCCTTCTGAAATACTGCACAAAACTTTTTTACCAAATGTTTTGCCATGGGTTTCCATTTTCCAGCTCCTAATAATAGTTTTCTTGCTGTCTACTGCCTGCCTAATTTTAGATTTGCATGATAACACCCTATTCTGTAACAATTTCTGTATTAAGGCAATGCTAGCTATTAAGGCAAACGTCCCTCAGAAAGTCACAGTAAAAATTGTTTCTTGCTCCCCTAACAGTTCAGTATAAGTGTTCCTGGTCAGGGGTGGAGGAGCGTGGGAATAGCCCTTTGCCACACAGTCACCTAGGGACCCAGGCTTCTAGAGGCTCTGTCATCTTCAACAAGTAACTTCAAAAGTTTCCCTTGACACCAGATTCCAACCAGCAGAGACCAGAAGAGAGGGAGGATCATGGGTGGGAGGTTTCTGTGAGCCAGGCCTGGAATTGGTGCCATTATTTCTGCTCACATTCCACGAGCCAATAGAATTTCAGTAAAAGTGGAGTTTGCAACTTTCAGGAAGTGTTTACGAAGGGAGAGAATATATCTCTCTTCCTTCCCGCTTCTTGCTGACTGGAATTAAGAAATGGTGCTGGAGCTCAAGCAGCCATCTTAGACTGCAGGGTGAAAAGCACATGTTAAGGATGATGGAAAAACAGAGCTGAGGTGCCTGAGAACCATGGAGCTCTCCTACCAGCTTTGAACTGTTTACCTCCTGACTTTAATTAAGATAGAAATGAGCTTCTGTCATAAACTCAAACTGTTGTTTGAGTTTTCTTTTATTTGTAGCTTAACCTAACTTTAACTTCTATAATTATTCTCTAATTGTTTGATATGGTTACTTTTTCTTTTGCCTACGCCTTTTAGTTGAAGACCTTTAATACTTGCTTTTCATAGCAGAGGAGAACTACCAAATCTCTGACACGAGTAGTCTCTTTTTTTTTTTTTTAAAGATTTTATTTATTTGAGAGAGAGAGCACAAGAGCTTGAGAGGGGATAAGTTCAGAGGGAGAAGCAGACTCCCCACAGAGCTAGGAGCTTATGTGGGACTCGATCCTGGAACCCCAGGATCACGACCTGAGCCAAAGGCAGTTGCTTAACCAACTGAGCCACTCAGGCACCCTCTGACACAAGTAATCTTAAAGCTCATGTCCACCACTTTCGTTGTTTTACCTCAGAGGTAAAACACTTAGGATTGGTCCATAAATTCAGAACATTTCAACCAACATTTATTGAATACCCACTAATGCCAGGTACTGGGTGAGGTCATCTGTGAACTGCATCTTCCAGGTTCCTTTGCCCTCAGCTTTGGATCATGCGAGGTACCAGCAAGAGATCAGAAGGCAGGAAATGAGAGAGGTCAGGATATTTATCTTCCCTCCTTTCAGCTCCCAGCACTGTGTGGTCCCTTACGCTGTCCTCAGTAGAGTCCTTGAACTTTCCTCATTTAAACACTTTGAGTATAATGTCTGTTTCTTGTCTGGGCTTTAATTCATACAAGGTGTTTAATAATCAAACCATGGATCAAAAACAGAGTACTAGACTCCCTTCCTCCAGCTGGAGACTTTTATGAAATGCAAATCAGGCCCCTTCACATTCCTCTGTGTTAAAACGTCAATGGCTGCCTAATATATCCCTGTCACCACACCCCACTGTACATTGCAGCCAGACTGAATGACTTTCAGTTCCTCCTGCAACATGGTCTGTCTTCCTCTGAGCCTTTGCACATGCAGTACTTTCTTCCTGGAAACTGCTCCCTACCCCCCACTCTCATCATTCAGACATCAGTGCAAATGTCACTTATCCCAGAAACTCTTCAATAAACCTATTTATCCTAGTTAGAGGTTATTATGTGCTCCAAGGCAGCCTCTATTTACCATCACATACAGATAGAACTCAATGTTACATTGTACTGCCACTGCTTGCATATTTACTTGTGTCCTCCATTAGACTGTAAGATATTGAACAGGGACTGCAGCTCAGATCTCTAGGACCTATTAAGGTGCTTGGTACATAACAGGCTCTCAATAAATCTTAGATAGTACCTAAATGTTATTGAAAAAAGCTTGAACCCGCCTCCTCTAGCCACTGTCCTGTCTCTTTTCATTCACTGACAAAAATCATAAAAAATAGTTTTTAGTGACCCACTCCTCCATTACTACCTTCCATTTACTTCCCAGACCATTTTAATCTTACTTTGCCACCACTTTTTATGGGGACCTCTCTTGTCAATAGTACCAATGACCTCCTCCCTCTTCAATTTAATAGATTCTTTTCAGTCCAAATCCTCTAGGAATCCAAACCCTCTGCAGCACTTTCTGGAAACTCCCTCTGTTGTCTGGGGATCATAGATCTCTCTCTCTCTCAATCATTGATTTGTTTGCATATCTATGCTATCCTCCATTCATTTATAAGCCCCCATGTATCTTGTTCATTTCTACCTCTAGCCCCAAGCATAGTAGCATAGTGCCTGGTACACAGTAGGTCTTAATAACTATGAATGTTAAATGATTAAAACTCTTGGTTTTCAGGTCATCTCTCTTCTTTTTCTGTTTCCATCTCTCTTTCTTGATCTCCTCCTTCTCTGATTGTTCTCAGGCACCTTCACAGACTCCTCTACTTCCATCTACCCATTAAATATTTTTCAGAGTATTTTATCCACCTTTGGGGCTTTAGCCATTAGTGAATATTCTAATTCCCTCATGTTTTCAATCTTAACCTTTCATGTGAGCGTAAGCTGCCCTTCCCTCCCTGGATATCTCACAGGCAATTCAAATAACTCTTCCATTTCCAGCCTGCCCTCCTCCTGCTTCCAACACTTAGCCAATGGAATTAAAATGCATCTGTATGCCCAAGTTACAAAATCCTAAAGTCCCGTTAACTCTTCTGACTGCCTTTTCTCTCCTGTCCTCCTGGGTAACCAGCTTTATCCACTGCGAAATCCCCAGCCCAACTCCTAAACCCTGCCTCTGGGTCTTCTATTTCTTCCACCTGGAACACCTCAGGAAAATCCTACATATTTTTTGAAATTCAGAACACAGGTTAACTTCACCTAATTGCTTCCTCTTTTAAGTTCTAGACAAATTGCTTCTTTATTCTGAACAAACACAACTTGATGCTAGATTTAGTTTTTAATGACTAATTTACATATGTCTCTCACTAGATGGTAAAATTCTTTTTTTTTTTTTTTTAAGATTTTATTTATTTAACAGAGAGAGAACACAAGCAGGCAGAGAGGCAGGCAGAAGCAGGGAGAGGAGCAGGCTCCCCGCGGAGCAAGGAGCCTGATGCAGGACTCGATCCCAAGAAGCTGGGATCGTGACCTGAGCCAAAGGCAGCGGCTCAACCAACTAAGCCACCCAGGAGTCCCGATGGTAAAATTCTTGAAGGCATGTTTTTGTCTTTGTTTTTTTGATCACTGGGTCTAGCTAGTGACTGACATTCTAGGTGATTAAAAGGTATTTTATAAATGAATGTATTAATAAATGAGTGAACTGGAAATGAGAATCTCTGCAGTTACACGCTTTCAGAGATTAGTGGGAGGGAATCTTGAGTTAAAAGGACAATAACTCAGTTTGAAAAAACTAACTTTATGTAACCAAGTAGGCAATATATATTGTAAAAACATACACATGCCTAGGGAAGGATGGTAATTGCTCTGCATCTTAGGGAGACTTTATTTTCAGACTTTTCAGTTCTCCTTACGGACAGCCGGACAGCCGTATTTTAAAAGGGAAGTTATTGTTTTAAACCTCCTGTACTCTTTTATCCTGGGGGACAGGAATTAAAGTATAAATAAGAGAAAACGCCTAAAGCAGTACAGTGCCTGGCCACCTGGCAGACCCTCAACACATTTTAATTCCTTTCCTTTTTCCTACGTCGTCCTCATTTTATATTAGAAGCCTTGTGAATTTAGAGTATCTAAAGGAAATTTTAGTTTTAGGATTTCAATGTGATGAAAACAACGTCCCGGAGATTCTGATTAACCCTATTAACCCAGGACTCTCAAACCCAAGAGGAAAAAAAAAAATCACGAGGGGGAGGGGAAACAGGAGGCGGAGCAAAAACTGAAACAAGGCCGAGAGGAAGCTGTAGAAGGAAGCTCCTTTTTGGTTGGGTTTGTCTTTTTTTAACCCCAGAGAGGCGTAACGCTCTAACTGCCATCGTGGGTCAGTTTCCCAGCGAAGCGCCCGCCCGCCGCGAATTTCCTCGCCCGCCCCCCCGCTTCCGCCCCGCAGTGCGCTGCTGGCCGCCGCCGCTGGGGGCGCCTTGGGCCCCGTGGCGCTGAGGCAGCGGCGGCAGCGGCGGTCCTTCAGGCTTCGCTCTCCTGGCTCTCAGACGGGCGGCGGCGGCGAGCTGCACACCGAAAGGGTACCCACAGCCCAGGCGAGCTGCAGCACGACCGCTCCCCGCGGACGGGCGGGGTCCGCGCCGCCGCGCTCCGGCCCGGGCTGCCGCGAGAGGCGGCGGCGGCGGCGGCCCCTGCCCCGGCTCCAGCTCCGGCTCCGGCCGGCCCGCGGCGCCCCCCGGCCGCGCCCCCGCGCGCAGCTCGCGGCCCCGGCCATGGGGCTGCGCGGGCTCGGGGCTCCGGGGAGCTGAGGCGGCGGCGCCGGCCCGCGGGCCCTTTGGGGCCGCCCCCGCATCCCGCTCGCCGGCGTCTAGCTCTCATGATGATGAAGAAGAAGAAGTTTAAGTTTAAGGTGGACTTCGAGCTGGAAGAGCTCTCGTCGGTGCCCTTCGTCAACGGGGTCCTCTTCTGCAAGATGCGGCTGCTGGATGGCGGCAGCTTCACCGCAGAGTCACCCAGGTAACGCTCCCTCCGCGCCCCAGGAGCGGCTGTGCCCGCGCCTGCCCCGCAGGGGATTCTTCGATGGCAGCTGGTCATTCCTTGGCCCATTTGTTCCAAGGGGAAGGCCCCCCTCGCGAGCCTCTCTTTCTCTAGGGACCAGTCTGAAGTCAGTCAGGAGTTTATTGATCTGCACAAAGTGCTCCGCAAATGGGTTCATCTCAGCTGGGCTTGGCTCCTGCTCTCCTGATTCCAGATGGTTCCTGGTATTTGTGCTTCCCTCCTAAATGCTCTAGGAATGGGAGCAATGGCCAGAAGGAGAGAATACTTCTGGTTTCTCTTAAGACATTTCCATATTTGCAAAATGCAAAGTGGAACTCGAATTGTTAAAACCAAAAAGAACCCAAACTGCTTGAGTTCCAAGAACCCCTGGCTCTGAACAGAAACCTGTGTTTAGCATAACTCCTTTTCTCCTGGTGCTTACTCCCGGACTCAGAAGCCCAGGATGCGGCCACAGTAGGCCCGATCAGGCTTGATATTTTATCAAGTGTCCCCTCGCAGATGAGACAAAAGTCTGTGCCTCATAGGAGCGCTGCGTCTCCAGTTACGCGCTAACACTCACTGAATTACCAGTCTTGAGGTGGCCACTAGTGGCTCTCAGTGTGAAGGACTTAGAACCAGAAGAGCCCAGACCTGCCCTCATTTTGAAATGAGGCCCTGGGCACTCTCAGGGAGAGTCATTGGCAGGTTACAGAATGAAGCCAGGGGTGATAGTGTTCCTTGAGTCATTTAAGGTCTGTTTGGCAGGTTGACAGATTTACCATTAGGTAAGTGTTCCGTAAGAAAAGAGGAAATTTATGGAATATTTTTTAAATGAATTTTTAAGTTCCTGAGATCAAGGGAATAGGTGGACAGTTGATGCTTATTTTGCCTAAATTTACAGCTCATAGACTTTATTTTTACCCTAAAAATATTCTGCTTTCTTTTTTCCTGTCATCCCTATTAGTGTAAAAGAAATAAGGTCAATGTATTGTGGAATTGGGGTCAGAAAATTGTCTGCAGTAGCAACACTGAAGTCTACAGAAGCCAGAAAATGTAAATGGCTCTTTGGCCAAAGCAAAGAATGTATAAAGAATTATCGACTTTCAGAATTAAAAAACAGTTAGCCAAGGATACTTTTTTTAAGATTAAACTGTGCTGCCAAATTTTTTGTGGCTATCCAGTTAATTAATTGCACTACAATCATTTTTAACACACTAGTGAGAGAACAGTGTAACTTAAAATGGTGCAGCAAATATTGCACCAGCTCTTCAAGTGTGGAAAAGCCAAAAACAATTCTTGAATGTCCTGTGGGTGCAAATGACTGTCTTACCCTGAGTCTTACCCTGTTTCTTTCAGGGTCCCACCTGGCCACTTCTGGCTGTTAGACTAGCTCTTCTGGGTCAGTAGTGACACCTGGTGGTCAGGGTACCTCTCTCAACCTCTTTCTCTCTCAGATTATTGATTTGGCTTGCTACTCACAAATTAGTTATACCAGTATTGCGGGCTGTCATTTATTCAGCAAATACGTGTAGGTTGGGTCCTTTAAATATATTATCTTATTTCATTCTCATAGCAAACCTTTGAGGTAGGGATTCCCATTTCGTGGATGAATAAACTGAGACTCAGAAAGCTTAACTTTCCCAAGGCCTGCAGATCTGGTAAGTAAAAAGTCAAGATCTTAATACAGGTCTGCCTGATTTCAAACAGATTGATGCCAGATGAAGGAGAAAATTATGCGCTGTGCTGAATGGGGAGCTTCCTAAAGGATTCAACAAGCAAGGGGTGTAATTTGATTTCTAATTTGCAAGAGGTGGAAAAAGCAGAATATCCTGGGTTCAACTTACCCTTTTCTCATCCAGCAAAAATGTAGCCTTAGTGAAAATCAGTAAGGTTAAGAATAGTGCTCTATATAGCTAAACAAACAAAAACCCCTATGGTTTGGAGGGAAATGATTCATAATAAGGAGACTGTGCCTTGTTAGGTAGAGGTAGTTAGTGTAAAGCTAAGAGCAAGGATTTAGAATAAGGCAGATCTGAACCTAAATCCCAACTCCACCATGATAAACTTGGGTGGGTTACCCAGCCTCTCAGTTTCCACCTATGAAATAGAAACCATCGCTGGCATATAGCGTTGTCATGAGGATTTTTAGTAAGATGCTGTACAGAAAAGAGTTATCATAGTGCTCTAGCACCCAGTCAACATTGTTTGTTAAAAAAAAATTGTTCATTAAAGGTTTATTTATTTATTTGTCAGAGAGAGAGTGCAAGAGAGTGCACACAAGCAAGGAGAGCAGCAGGCGGAGGGAGAAGCAGGCTCCCCACCAAGCAAGGAGCCTGAGGTGGGACTCAATCCCAGGAACCTGGGATCATGAGCTGAGCCAAAGGCAGACGCTCAACTGACTGAGCCATCCAAGTGCCTATGCCCAATCAGCATTTAAAGAGAAGGCAAGGAGCTTGTCCAAGAGGATTTGCTTCCTTTAAGATATTGATACTTAATTTCTTTATCCTAATAACTACAAAAGTGTTGGTTTGAAAAAGATACCTCATTTTACAAGAAAAACATTAAAATTGAAACACCTAAAGCATGTGAATTATTTTTAAGTTGCATAACTTTTCAATCTTGGATGCCAGTCTAGGCATCGCATCTCTGATTAAATGCTAGATTTTAATTTGAAAAAAACTAAGGGGTGCCCAAGTGCCTCAGTCAGTTGTGTCCCATTCTTGCTCCATGCTCACTGTGGATCTGGCTCCATGCTCACTGTGGATTCACTTTGTCCCCGCACTCTGCTCCTCCCCCTCTAAAATAAAATAATTAATTAAATCTTAACTTTACAATAAAAAAACCTCGTTGCCAACCAACCAAAAAAAAGAAAAAACACGCTTTATATGCCTCTTACAAGTCAAACACTATAACATTTCTCCCTTAAAAATATGAAATTAACTACATAGAAAAGGATTAACATAGCAGGCCCAAGACTACTTTTCTTAGAAAGGCTGGGTTACAATGTTTTTGGTGGCATCTGAGAACCATTTCCCTACCCTGGTGTAAAACTTCAGCATGTCTCACCATGACTAGACTACAAACAATGTGATTTATGATGAATACTTTCTAGGAGTCTGGAATTTTGGTCTGTGCCAGGGGGAGAGTGCCTATATGACCAGCCCCCAAATGAGCTTCTTTGATAGACAAAATGTGTTGCTGTAATTTGATGCTGAAGAAACTGAGTTCTCGGTGACTCTACTGGGAGAGGACTCTTAGAAGCTTCTACTTGGTTTCCCACGATTTTGGTCCATGGACCTTTTAGTAAGCTTTACTGATTTCTGCTTTGTATCCTTTCACTGTAATAAATCTTAGCCATGGGGCTCCTGGATGGCTAAGTTGGTGGAGCATGCAACTCTTGATCTCGGGGTTATGATTTTGAGCCCCATGTAGAAATTACTAAAAACAAAACAAAACAAAACAAAACTTAGACATGAATACGACTATATGCTGAGTCCTATGAGTCTTCCTAATAGATACCTCAACCTGGGGATGGTCTTGGGAATCCCTGATGCATGAATGTATGTAAAATAATCATGTTTTAGAGAAAAGCCTTAGAGGTATATTGCAAATTATAAACTGAAGAGGCAGATCATTCATTGCTCACCAGATAGTAACTGAGCATTTACCAGGTTTCAAGCTGTGTGCCAGGGGCTCTGAGAAGCACAACAAATATAAAGGCCCTTAAGGGAATTAGCTATACTTAATGAAATTAGATCATAGATGTATAATTACTTGTCAGTAGAAGAGAGTATGATTTAGTGCCTAATCAATGGGTCATTCAATCTGTGGGTGTTGTTGAAATTCTCCAGGTAAAGAATTTATTTACAGCTGTAATGGTTACTGAAAACCTGGTAGCTTTTCAGTTGAGCATGCTGGGAGGATGAATTTGCATTAACAGGGAAGTGAAGGTGAGAGGGCAGCTTGAACAGGTCATCAGTAGGAGCTGGTGATAGATCAGCCTGACTGCAGAGAGAGTTCACATGGAACAGAAGCAGAAGATAAGGACTTTGAAACCATTATAGTTTGCTTTCCACTGCTTATAGGATAAAAGTCCATTTGAGATCCTTGTGCTCAGTTGTATTATGACTAAAGTGGTATTTAAGCTGGCTAGCTGACTGATGTTTGTCGGATTCAAGTGTGGTAGACTAGAAATGGGGAGAGGAATTAGGAGTCTGTTAAAATAACCCAGGCAAGAGCTAATACGAACCTGACCTTGGAGGTGTTTCATCCAAGTGTCTGATAAAATAATAAAGCTATGACAAATGCCTTGATGCCATGCCAGAGTAAGGAAGTCAAGAAGAGTCTTTTTTTATTCTGCCTTGTTGAGGTATATCACAGTATATGTGAGGTATATTGTGGGGGAGGATATGAGGAGGTACGTTATATGTTGGACGCACTACATTGAGGTGACAGTGAGCCTGATGAGCATTTGGAGACATAGTTACTGCGGGCTTCTTAGATTCTGGTCTATTGTATGTAAGTAAGCCTGCTTACTGAACTTTTCTAGTTCTAGTAAGGAAATCTGGAATTTCCTTACCTGTTTTGCCTTTTTTTTTTTTAAGATTTTATTTATTTGACAAAGAGGAGAGAGATCACAAGCAGGCCGAGAGGCAGGCAGAGAGAGAGGGAAGGTAGCTACCCGCTGAGCAGAGAGCCCTACGCGGGGCTGGATCCCAGGACCCTGAGACCATGACCTGAGCTGAAGGCAGAGGATACAAAGGATACTGAGAAAGGATACAAAGGATACTGAGCCACCCAGGCGCCCCCCTGTTTTGCCTTTTGAAAGATGAGTAGCGAAAATTAATTTTAGAAGGATCTCGTTTCTGCTGGAAAAGTGTGTTTAGTGAAGCAGTTAGAAAAAATACAAAGAATGGAAAGTGTTTGTAATAAATGTTATTAAAACTGTCAGGTTTTACATACCATAGTTAATAAAACATTCAGATAATACATTATATGATATGATAATCATACATTATATGATTATAGTAATCTAATAAACTGAAGCCACATTATTGCCTAATAATTTTTGAACTTTTCAAAAAGACAGAATATTATACTATTTAAGCCTTCTAAGTACATACTTCCTTTGTAAAAGTATCTAAATCTCTTGAGGTATGCTAAGACTGTCAGAACAGGTTTCATTTCTGGTCTGCTTTAATAAACGATAAGAAGAAAAATTTCCTGTATTTTTAGGATTCCCAAGTTTGCCTTATTTTGTTCATCTTTTTTTGTACTCATAGCTAAATACTTTTCCAAGTTTCACATGAGCTTGTGGCAAAAAACCACGTGAATTCAGGGAGTGTCCAGGAAGCTAATGAGCACATCTGTGTATTGGATCTTTTACTTTGTAAACAAGCTGAAGGGATTTCTTCTCTTTGGCCAGAATATGTTTTCATGTTTTCAAGATTTTAGTTCACTGCACATTGTGTTTCATATTTTGCATGTCTAGTTTTCTGAACAGCATTTGTTGAAGAGTGTCCTTTTCCTATTTTATATTCTTGCCTCCTTTGTCCTATATTAATTGAACATATGTACATGGGTTTATTTCTGGGCTCTCTATTCTGTTGCACTGATCTGTGAATCTGTTTTTATGTCAATGTCATAGTGTTGTTGTTGTTTTTTTTAAAGATTTTATTTATTCATTTAACAGAGAGAGAACACAAGCAGACAGAGAGGCAGGCAGAGGCAGAGAGAGAGGAGCAGGCTCCCTGCCGAGCAAGGAGCCCGATGCGGGACTCGATCCCAGGATGCTGGGATCATGACCTGAGCCGAAGGCAGCTGCTCATCCAACTGAGCCACCCAGGCGTCTCTGTCATAGTGTTTTGATTGCCATAGCTTTGTAGTATAGCTTAAAATCAGGTGGTATGATACTTTTGGCTTTGTTCTTTTTCAATATAATTGTTTTGGTTATTTGGGGTCTTTTGTGGTTCTATACAAATTTTAGAATTATTTGTTTTAGTTCTGTGACAGAGGTCTTTGGAAGTTTAATAGGGATTGCACTGAATATGTAGATTGCTTTGGGTAGTAGAGACATTTAAACAATATTAATTCTTCCAGTCCATGAACCTAGAATATCTTTCCATTTATTTATGTCATCTTCAGTTTCTTTTATCAGTGTCTTATACTTTTCAGTGTATAGGTCTCTCATCTCCTTGGTTAAATTTATTCCTAGGTATTTTATTCTTTTTATATAATTATAAATGGTATTATTTTCCTGATTTCTTTCCTTGTCTTGTTCCTGATCTTAGAGAAAACGCTTTTAGATTTTCATTGCCGATCGGTGCCTTAGTGGCTCAGTAGATTAAGTGTCTGACTCTTGATTTCAGCCCAGGTCATGATCTCAGGGTCATGAGATTGAGTACCACATTAGGCATGGAGCCTGCATGAGATTCTCTCTCTCCCTCTCCCGCTGCCCCTCCTACCCTAAAAAAATTAGATTTTCACTTTTGAGTATGATATTAGCTGCGGTTTTGTCATTTATGGCCTTTACTATGTTGAGGTCCATTCCTCTTATACCCAATTTGTTGAGAATTTTTATCTTAAGTGGATGTTGAATTTTGTCAAATGCTTTTTCTGCATATATTGAACTGATTATATGCTTTCTTTCATTTTGTTAATATGGTATGTTATGTTGATTAATTTGCAGATGATGAACCATACTTGAATCCCTGCAATAACTCCCATATGATCTTAGTATATGATCCTTTTAATATATTGTTGAATTCAGCTTGCTAATACTTTGTGAGCATTTTTGTACCTATGTTCACCAGGGATATTGACCTGTAATTCCCTCTCTCTCTCTCTCTCTCTCTCTCTCTCTTTTTAATGGTGTTATTGTCTCAGTTTGATATCAGGGTAAATGCTGGCCTCATAAAATTAGTTTAGAAGTTTTCCCTCTTCAGTTTTGTTTTGTTTTTGAAGAGTTTGAGAAGGACATGTATTAATCTTTGAATTTTTGGTAGAATTTACCAATGAAGCCATCTGGTCCTGGACTCTTATTTATTGGGAGGGTTTTTTTTTTTTTTAAGATTTTATTTATTTATTTGTCAGATATTTATTTGTTATTTATTTATTTATTTGTCACAAGTAGGCAGAGTGGCAGGCAGAGAGAGAAGCAGGCTCCCTCCAGAGCAAGGAGCCCGATGTGGGACTCAATCCCAGGATCCTGGGATCATGACCTGAGCCGAAGGCAGCTGCTTAACCAACTGAGCCACCCGGGTGTCCCTATTGGGAGGTTTTGATTATTGATTCAATCTCTTTACTAGTAATCAGTCTGTTCAGTTTCTATTTCCTCATGATTCAGGCTTGGAAGATTATAAATTTCTAGAAATTTATTCATTTCCTCTATGTTTACAATTTGTTGGCATATAATTGTTCATCGTATCCTATTATGATCCTTTATATTTTGGTGATATAAGTTGTAACTTCTCCCCTTTAATTTTTTTTTTTTTGGAGGGAGAGTGGGAGAGGAAGGGCAGAGGGAGGGGAAAAGAGAGAATCTTAAGCAGACTCCATGCCCAATGCAAAGCCCAATGTGAGGCTTGATCTCACCACCCTGAGATCATGACTTAAGCCAAAATCAAGAGTCTGGATGCTTAACCAGCTGAGCCACCCAAGTGCCCCTCCCTTTTAATTTCAGATTTTATTTATTTGCTCCATCTTTCTTTTTCTCTTGGGGGGAGTCTAGCTAAAGGTTTGTCAATTTTATTTACCTTTTCAAAGAACCAGATCTTAGTTTCACTGATTATTTATCTTTTTAATCTCTATTTCATTTATTTCCGTTCTGATCTTTATTATTTCCTTTTTTATACTGACTTTGGGCTTCATTTGTTCTTTCTTCATGTATAAAGTTAAATTGCTTATTTAAGATTTCTTTTATTTCTTGAGGTATTGCTATGCACTTTTCCTGTACAACTTTTACTGTGTCACATAGATTTCGGTCTTCTTTAGTCTTTAGGTATTTTCTTACTTCTCCTTTGATTTCTTCAGTGACCTGAGACTTGTACAGTAACCTCTTGTTTAATCTCCATGTACTTGTAGTCTTTCCAGCTTTTTTCTTGTGATTTCTAGTTTCATACCATTGTGGTCAGAAAAAATGCATGATAGTTTCAGTCTTGAATTTATTGAGACTTGTTGTATAGCCTAAATGTGATTAATCCTGGAGAATGTTTCACATGTACTTGAGAAAAGTGTGTATTCAGATACTGTTAGATGGAATGTTCTGTATATATCTGTTAAGTTCATCTGGTCTAATGTGTCATTTAATGTTAATATTTCCTTATTGATTTTCTATCTAGGTGAACTATCCATTCATGTAAGTGGGGTGTAAGTAAAGGTAGTGATGTAATGAGGAATTAGTAAAATTCTTACTAAGTTATTATATTGCTATCAATTTCTCCCTTCAGGTCTGTTAATATTTGCTTTAGATATTATGGTGCTTCTATGTTGGATGCATTTATATTTTTAAGTGTTATATCTTCTTTCAGGATTGTATCCTTAATCATTTTGGGGGGGGGGTTAATCATTTTTGTTATAAATAGGCTGTTTTAAAGTTCATTTTGTCCAATGTGAGTATGGCTACACCAGCTTTCTTTTTGTTTCCATTTCCATGAAACATCTTTTTCTATCCCTTCACTTTCAGTCTCTGTGTGCCTTTCTGAAATAAGTCTTTTGTAGGTAGTACATAGATGTGTTTTATTTCTTTCTTTCTTTTTTTTTTTTTTTAAGATTTTTATTTATTTATTTGAGAGACAGAGAAAGTGAGAGAGAGCATGAGAGGAGAGAAGGTTAGAGGAAGAAGCAGAGTCGCCGTGGGGCTGGGAGCCCGATGCGGAACTCGATCCCGGAACTCAAGGATCATGACCTGAGCCGAAGGCAGTTGCTCAACCAGCTGAGCCACCCAGGCGCCCCTAGATGTGTTTTATTTCTTAAGCTAAACATTCACTCTATGTCTCTTGATGGGAGAATTTAGTTCATTTACATTTAAAGTAATTATTGATAGGTATATACTTACTGCCATTTTGTTCATTGTTTTCTGGTGTTTGTAGTTCCTCTCTTCTTTTCTTGTCTCTTTTTTCCCTGTGATTTGATGACTTTCTGTAGTATTGTGGTTAGATTCCTTTCTCATTTTCTCTTGGTATTTACCATAAGTTTTTGCTTTGGTGGGTATCAAGAGGCTTACATATATCATCCTATGTATATAGCAGTCTATTTTAAATTGGAAGCAACTTAAATTTGAACGTGTTCAAAACCCTACACTTTTATTCTCCACAGCACACTGTGTTTTTGGTGTCACTTTTTACATTCCTTAATTTTATGTATCACTTAACTAATTCTTGTGGTTTTAGTTAATTTTATTACTTTTGTCTTTTAGCCTTTTAATAGCTCTGTAAGTTATTAATTCACTAACTTTACTGTATATTTACCTTTTCCAGTGAGATTTTTACTTTCGTATATTTCTTATTAGTTCCATTTCTTTTCAGTTTAAAGAAATCTCTTTAATATTTCTTGTAAGGCAAGTTTAGTAGCGATGAATTTTTGCTTTCACTTGTCTGAAAAATTCTTTATCTTTCCTTCAAATCTGAATGATAACCTTGGCAGGTAAAGTATTCTTTTAGCCGGAAAGAATTTTTTTTCCTTTCAGCCCTTTGATAATCTCATGCTACTCTCTTCTGACCTGCAGAGTTTCTGCTGATAGCCTTTTGGGGTTTCCCTTATACATAACATTTTTTTTTTCTCTTGCAGCTTTTAAGATCATCTCTTTAACTTTCGACATTTTAATCATAATGTGTCTCGGTAGCTCTCTGTGGGTTTATTGTATTTGGAACTCTCTGAGCCTCCTGGACCTGGACATGTTTCCTTCCCTAGGTTAGAGAAGTTTTCAGCCATAGTTCTTCAAGTAAGTGTTTTGCCTCTTACTGTCATTCTTCCCCTTGTGGGATCCCTAAAACACAAATATTATTTTACTCGATGGTGTCCTAAATATTCCTTAAATTATCTTCATTTTTTAAATTCATGTTTCTGTTTGCTGCTCTGTCTGAGTGAGCTCCATTTCTTGATATTCCAGCTCACTGATCCATAGTTCTGCTTCATCCAGTATATTGTTGAACCCCTATGGTGTATTTTTCAGTTCAGCTATTATATTCTTCAGCTCTGTGACTTCTGTTTGGTACTTTTTTTTTAACGTTTTCTATGTCTTTGTTGATGTTCTCACTGAGTTCATCCATTCTTCTCCAGAGTTTGGTGAGCATTTTTATGACCATTACTTTGATTTTTTTATCAGGTGAATTACTTACGCTGTATCATTAAGGCCTTTTTCTGAGGTTTTGTCTTATTTTTCTATTTGGGACATGTTTCTTTCTTTCTTTTTTTTTTTCAATTTTATTTATTTATTTGAGATAGAGACAGTGAGAGAGAGCATGAGAGGGGAGAATGTCAGAGGGAGAAGCAGATTCCCCGTGGAGCTGGGAGCCTGATGTGGGACTCAATCCCAGGACTCTGGGATCATGACCTGAGCTGAAGGCAGTCGCTTAACCAACTGAGCCACCCAGGCGCCTGGGACATGTTTCTTTATTTCCTTATTTTACTTGACTCTCTGTGTTTGTTTCTATGTATTAGGTGAAACAGCTACCTCTCTATCTTGAAGGAGTGGCCTTGTGTCGGTGATGCTTCTCTTCATTCAACATTGCCTTAACTCTTGGCTGTCTCTCAAACCTTTGTGATTATCTAAGCCACCTGATTTATTCTTGATATGCCCCTGTTGTTGAGTCTGTGTCAAGACTTAGTAGTGATCTAAGGAGAGGAATCTCATTTAGCACCTAGTTTGGAAGCCAGACCCTCAGGCAGGAACTTTTATTTATTTATTTATTTATTTGTTTGTTTGTTTATTTATTTATTTATTTATTTATTTTAAGATTTTATTTATTCATTTGAGAGACAGAGAAAGTGAGAGAGAGCATGAGAGGAGAGAAGGTTAGAGGAAGAAGCAGACTCCCCATGGAGTCGGGAGCCCGATGTGGGACTCGATTCCGGAACTCAAGGATCATGACCTGAGCTGAAGGCAGTTGCTCAACCACCTGAGCCACCCAGGCGCCCCAGGCAGGAACTTTTAAAGTTTGCAAATATATTAAAATCCTGTGAAGACACAGTCAGAATCTCTGTTAGTCTCCAGACCAGGAGATTTTGTGGTACCCACTGGGCAATAGTTGCAAAAGTCTGGGAAGGCTTGTTGAGTCATAGCAAGGGTAGTGGGATGCACAAGGATGGTATTTCCTTGCTTATGTTCCCTGGATATGCCTCCTTAGCCTCTAGATTTGTGGGAAACCTGAAGCCTACCCCTCAGGCTGAAGCTCCAAGCTAAGTAAACTGGCCTTTTTCACAGGAAGACTAGGATTGTGTTTCAGTCTGCTGTCTTTGTAGTGCCCAGGGCATGGTAGCCTACCAAGAGCTGTCTTTTGGACTACAGTCCTATGGAGCTCTAGAATACTAGTCCTCTTGGCCACCAGGGTCAATCAACAGATTGGATTGCAAATGCCCACTGGCTTTACTAAAGGAGCTGGAATGTGTAGGGGGTTGGGCACAGTGGGAAAATGTCTTGACTTCTTGCACTGGTAGTATTCAGCAATGTAGCGAGAGAGCGAGCGCCTTGTCTGTGTGCATGCACTGACTTTAGGCTTGGGAGTGGGAGGATGCCCCAACTATTCCAGCCCCAGCCAGGGAGTGGGGGAATGGGTTACAACAGCTAGTGCTGGCAGACTTTAGCTAGGGAACAGGAGAATTCCACAACTGTTGAGGCTCTCTGGTTTCGGCAGGGGCCACAACTGCTCACCCAACTCATCCCAGCAAGGCAGTGAGAGGATACCACATCCAGGGTCGCCCACCTGTGCTAGTAGGCAGTGTGGAGAGTGAAACAGTGGTGTCTGCCGGTACCTCCATATCTGGGAAGCATCTAAACTGTCCCCTACTCCTCTGGCCAATGCCCCCAGATCAGTGAATGAATCTCTCCCACACAAAACCTTGCCTCTTTTCAAACTGCTGTTTTTTCACTGGGTCTCAGGATGAGTGAGACTGTACATGAGCCGTCCAAGAGGGGAATCTCCCTTTCCTATAGCACTTTGGGATGCCCAGACATTAGACCTATTGGTTTTGCAAGCCAGACATTCTGGGTGTTCATCTTCGTGGTTCAGATCCCGGGGCCTGGGGGCGCGTTGTGGAGCACCCACCCCTGACTCCTCCAGAAGTGTCTATCTGGTGAGATATCTCCCTGTTCTGTGTCACCACGCCAGGAGTCAGTTTTGGGGTTGTTTTTTTTGTTTTGTTTGTTTCTCTGCCTCTCCTACCCATCTTGATGTGGTCCTTTTTTCCTTTGTTGTGGAGAGTACTTCATCTACTTTTAAATCTTTATCAGAGAGAAATGATCCATATGTAGCTATAGATTTGATATATCTCTGGGAGGAAGTGAGTTCAGGATCTTCCTAGGCTTCTATCTTGGACCCCCCCATCACAGAATTCTTTTTTTTAAAACTTATTAATTTTTTAATTCCAGTATAATTAGCATATAGTGTTATATTAGTTTCAGGTATAGAACATAGTGCTTCAACAATTCTATACATTATTCAGTGCTCATCATGTAAGTGCACTCTTAATCCCCACCACCTATTTCACCCATTTTCCACCCACCTCCCCTCAGTAACCACCAATTTATTCTCTATATTTAAGACTCTGATTTTTTTTGTCTCTTTTTTCTTTTGTTCATTGTTTTATTAAGTTCCACATATGGGTGAAATCATATAGTATCTGTCTTTTTCTGACTGACTTATTTCACATTATACTGTTTAGATCCATCCATGTTGTTGCAAATGGCAAGGTTTCATTCTTTTTTATAGCACACACACACACCACATCTTCTTTATCCATGGACACTTGGGCTGCTTCCATAATATGGCTATTGTATTTAATGCTACAGTAAACCCAGGGGTGCATATATCCCTTCGAATTACTGTTCTCATATTCTCTAGGCAAATACCCAGTAGTGTGATAACTGGATCCTGTGATAGTTCTATTGTTAATTTTTTGAGTACCCTCTATACCATTTTCCACAGTGGCTATACCAGTTTGCATTCCTACCAACAGTGTGCAAGGGTTCCTTTTTTCCACATCCTCTCCCATACTTGTTTCTTAGGTTTCTGATTTTAGCCATTTTGACAGGTGTGAGTGATATCTTATTGTAGTTTTGCTTTGCATTTCCCTGATGATGAGTGATGTTTAGCATCTTTTCATGTGTCTGTTGGCCATCTGTATGTTCTTTGGAGAATTGTCTGTTCATGTCTTCTGCCTATTTTTATTGGATTATTGGGGAATGGTAATTGAGTTGTACAAATTCTTTATATATTTTGGATATTAACCCCTTTTCAGATAGATTATTTGCAGTTATCTTTTTCCATTCAGTACATTGTCTTTTGTTTGATTGTTTTCTTTGCTCTGCAAAAGCTTTTTATTTTGATGTAATCCCAATAGTTTATTTTTGCTTTTGTTTCCCTTGCCTTAGGAGACAGTCTAGAAAAATGTTGCTATAGTTAACGTCAGAGAAATTACTGCTTGTGCACTCTTCTAGGGTTTTTATGGTTTCAGGTCTCACCTTTGGGTTTCTAATCCATTTTGAGTTTATTTTTGTGTATGGTGTAAGAAAGTGGTTCAGTTTCATTCTTTGGTATGTAGCTATCCAGTTTAACCAACACCATTTATTGAAGAGACTGTCTTTTTCCCATTGCATATTCTTGCCACCTTTGTTAAAGATTAATTGACCAAATAATCATGGGTTTATTTCTGGGTTCTCAATTTTGTCCCATTGATTTGTCTGTTTTTGTTCCAGTACCATCCTGTTTTGATTACTACAGCTTTGTAGTATATCTTGGTATCTGGGATTGTGATATCTCTAGTTTTGTTCTTCTTTTCAATATTACTTTGGCTCGGGGCGCCTGGGTGGCTCAGAGGGTTAAAGCCTCTGCCTTTGACTCAGATCATGATCTCAAGGTCCTGGGATCGAGCCCCGCATCAGGCTTTCTGCTAGCAGGGAGTCTGTTTCCTCCCTCTCTCTCTGCCTGCCTCTCTACCTGCTTGTGATTTGTCTCTCTGTCAAATAAATGAATAAAATATTTTTTTTAAAAAAAGATTACTTTGGCTATACAATAGGGTCTTTTGTGATTTCAGTCCTGTGAAAAATGCCATTGCTGTTTTGATAGGGATTGCATTAAATCTGTCAATTGCTTTGTGTAGTATGGAATTTTTAACAATATTTTTTTGTCTCAATTCATTAGCATGGAATATCTTTCCATTTGTTTCTGTCATCTTCAGTTTCTTTCATCATTGGTTTATAGTTTTCAGAATACAGGTCTTTCACCTCCTTGCTTAAGTTTATTCCTAGGTATTTTATTTTGTTGAGTGCAATTGTAAATGGAATTTTCTTAATTTCCTTTTTAATTATTAGTGTATTTAAATGCAACAGGTCTGTGTATATTGATTTTGTATCCTGCAACTATACTGAAATCATTTATCAGTTCTGGTAGTTTTTTGGTGGAATCTTTAGGGTTTTCTGTATGTAGTATCATATCATCTGCAAACAGTGACATTTTACTTCTTCCTTACCAATTTGGATGCCTTTTATTTCTTGTCTGATGGCTGTGGCTAGGACTTTCAGTACTATGTTGAATATAGGTGGTGAGAGAGGACATCCTTGTCTTGCTCCTGATCTTAGAGAAAAAGCTTTCAGCTTTCCACCGTTGAATATACGTCACAGACTTCTTTATACCATAACCAGAAGTGGGGTCATCTATTCACATAATACAGTATTGTAACTGTGGTAGCCAACATTTTTCATACACTTCTCCCATGTGCCAGAAACTTTTCTAAGCCTTTATATCCTCAAAATACCCATAGCAGAAAGTTACTATTATTACATTATTGCTGTTATTACTTTCATTTTCTATCTGAGGAAACAGAAATACAAAGAGGCATTGAAAGCTATATAGTTAGTAAACAGCAGAGAAAGGAGGTAGGGTACACTCTTGATCACTAAATTTTGCTGCCTAGTCTCAAACTGGTTCCCATCTGTGACACCACTAAAGAGGTCCCTAGACCTGGTCCCACTAGATTTGCCCCAAATTATTGTATATCAAACATAAGCAATCTGGTACTCATGCATACGCTTCTTTTCCCTCCAAGGTATGACATTCCAGTAGGAAGTCCTCAAAATTTGGTCTCATTACTGCATAGTCGTGCCTTGTAAAAATAATGTTAATGCCATTTTACACCAGTAAGTTAATATTCACTATTCTATCACTGAGTCTTACACAGTAGGCAGTTTATAAATATTTATTGAAACAATACAGATGTTTGGAGAGAGGATCTGTTGTAGCTTTGCTCAGGATGACAATAACACAGAGACCCCTAAATTAAATATATAAGGAAGCCATTTGGGGATATATGCAGCATATGCATATGCTGTTCTGTGTACATAGCTTATAAAGAATTAATGTTCAGTTTGGAGTATCAGCCTTTGAGGGATACAATCAAGTAGAGATCCAGAGAAGTATATAAAGATTCTAAAGAATTTGAGGTGCCTGGGTGGTGCAGTTGGTTAAGCAACTGACTCTTAGTTTCGATTCATGTCATGCTCTTAGGGTCGTGAGTTCAGGCCCTGCACAGGGACCTGCACTCAACACAGAGTCTGCTTATTTCTCTCTCCCTCTGCCCTTCTCCACCCTCTCTTTCTCTCAAATAAATAAATAAATCTTTTAAAAAAGATTCTGAGGAATCTCGAATTACACGATGAGGCGCAAGAGAGAAGATGATAGTCTTCAAATACTAAAACAAAAAAAGTGTGTATATGTGTATTTTACATTTTTAATTTTATTTAATTCTTATAAAATCCCTTTTCTAGAGGTGTTATCTCCTATTGGGTTAAGATACATGTTGAGTGATGAATACATATATTAAAAAGTATTAAGTGGCTTAAAAGATACAGAAGTTTATTTCTCTCTTATAAAAACTCCAAGCTGATGTGGTGGCTCTACTCTGTGAAGTTGTCAGGGGCCCTGGCTTTATCTTGTTGCTCTGTCATGCCCAGGGTATTGTTCTCACCCACAGGGACTAAGTTAGTTTATCCCACATCCGTAATTCTAGCCACTAGAAAGAAGGAAAGGGGAAGGCGAAGTTCCCATTGCCCAGAGCCCATTGACCAGAACTTAAGCAGAAAGCCACATCCAGCCCCAAGAAAGGTTGAGAACTGTAGTCTTTTTTGGATGTCCACGTGCCCAGAAAAAGATTCAATTATGATAAAGAGAAGGGGAGGACAGATATCAGGGGACAGTTAGCCTCTGTCACACTACTGTTTTGTTTTGGGTCTTGCTTGCTTGCTTGTTTGTTTGTTTGTTTTAATTAGGCTCCATGCCCATTGTGGAGCCCAGTGTGGGGCTAAACTCATGACCCTGAGACCAAGACCTGAGTTGAGGTCAGGAATCAGATGCTTGGGACACCTGGATGGCTCACTTGGTTAAGCGTCTGCTTTTGGCTCAGGTCATGATGCCAGGGTCCTGGGGGCAAGTCCCACATTAGGCTTCTTGCTTAGTGGAGAGCCTGCTTCTCCCTCTGCCTGCTGCTCCCCCTCCTTGTGTGTATGTGTGCTCACTCACTTGCACTCTCTCTAACGAATAAATAAAATCTTAATAAAAAAAAAAAGAGTGGCATGCTTAACCTACTGAGCCATCCTCACACCCCTGTCACACCACTATTAGAATTGAGAAAGTTGATCCTCAGAAAACTACATAATTTGTTTAATTAAATGAAAGATATTTGAAACACTGTCCCATAAAAAAAAGAATAGGCTTATGGTGCGTGCATCAAAGGACAGAACCTAAATCAGTGGGGACATGTTAAAGAAGTCATGTCTCTATCCAGTATAATATTAGAAAAGTAATCTGTAATATTTAGAAGAGTACAGTAGTGAATAGGCTACCTCAGTACCCTGTCCCATGTGTTTTGGACGTTGTCCTTCATTAGAAGGATTGATGACCTAGATGATTCTCAAGGCCTTTTCTGTCTCCAGGGTTCTATGATTAGGCTTTCAGTTGTATTTTCTAATACTGCTTTTCCTAAATCACCCATTTTAGCCCAGGCTGGTCAGCTTATAGTAGCCAAATGTTTGTGTGTTTCTGTCTCCTTGGTACTCTCTCCTTTTCCCACCTCTTCTTCACCATTCTTGTAGTTGATTCAAATTCCAACCATCCGTCAAGAGCCAAATCAAATATCTATCTCATCGGCTTTATGCCCATACCTGTCCCAACCTACTGCTTTCCTCCAATGTTTACTACACATACTGTGTCCTTCATAAATGTCGATGACCTGTTTAATGAATGAAATCTTTCCTCACTGTCCCACTCTGATTTTACCTCTCCCTCAATTTCTGTCGTTCTTCTATAGAAGGTCTTCTATACTTTCTACCTACCAGTCATTTTACCCAAATTTGTTCTTTTAATTACCTTTATGAAAAATTTCTATGCAGTGTAAATTTACAGTAGTAAAAATAAATACAAGAAAAAGTGGAAAGACATGTTTCACTGTTTATTGGGATAGGGGATGACAGGGGAAGTGTCATGGAAGAGAATTCCTTAGCAAGGTTTTGAAAAAAGTCTAGCTGGAGAAGGAAATGAAATGATAGGCAAAGCAGTATATATACACAGCGGCAAGGAACAGCGGCGTGGTATGTACGTGGTATGAACATCGTATGTACTGTGAGTACGGGTTTGCCCTGCTCTCCAGACGTAGAGCATTCCTATGAAATATTCCATAAGCCAACGGCATAAGGGAGAGAGTACCACCACCCCCTTTCCAAAAGTTCACATTCAGCCACTTCACATTTAGGAAAGATCCTCCTTATTTAGTGGTAACAGCTTTTTTCGTGAAAGCAAAAATCCTCTACAGATTTCTTTCAGTTAGCAGGCACTAATGTAGGTCTCTCCTAAATGTGAAGTGACAAGACACAAACTTTCAGAAAGTGAGGGATACCTGTTTGTAGTATTTTCCACCCTTAATTATGGTTCTGCTTGTGTAGTTTCGATTACCAGAGGTCAAGTGCAGTAAGGAAGATCCTCCTTCTAATATACGGTCAGAAGGTCAGCAGTAGCCTGAGGCTATGGCACAATGCCTGTGTCATTTGCCTCACTCAGCACAGACATTTCATCATCTCACAGCGTCACAAACAGAATAGAAAGTACAGTACGGTATTTTAGGATCTGTTTCCTTGTTAGTTATCTTTGCCGTTCTCTTACTGTGCCTAATTTATAAATTAAATCTTATCATGAGTATGCATAGGAAAAAACATAGTACAAATAGGATTCCATACTATTGGGTTTTAGGCATCCACTGGGAGTCTTGAAACATATTCCCCCATTTGGAGGAAACATCCCCCAAATATTTCAAATGTCTTAAAACATTTCACCCCTATCCCCCCTAGGGGTAGGCACTACCGTAATTGTGTATTACTGCTGACACATGAAGAGAGTGAGAGAATGGTCTCTACAAGGAGTCTGGACTTAACTTTAATATTGTAGGATCTACGGAGCCAAAAACAGAGGAGTGACTTAGACCAAGTTAGTAGATTGGCTTAAGGCTGGAATTTAAGAGAATTCTCATCTGACAACCTTAATTTTCTCAATAGCAACCAAAAAGGGGGGGGAATAAGGAACATGAGGATAATGATAAAAGATCAGAAAAGCTTCTGTAAGTGATGGGAGAGAGAGCTGACCAAAGACAAATCCAAAAGGCCCAACTAGAATTTAAAACATGAACTTTAGAGGCACCTGGGCAGCCCAGTCAGTTAAGCATCCCAACTCTTGATTTCAGCTCAGATCATGATCTCAGGGTCATGAGATCATGTTAGGCTTGCATTGGGCTCCACATTGATCATGGAGCCCACTTGGGATTCTCTTTCTCCCTCTGCCCCTCGCCCCCATGATGGCTTTCTCTCTCTATATATATATAAAAAAAATGAATTTTAGTGATGGCAGTGTGTATGTTCATACATTTTTCTCCAGCAGTGCTCATAGGTTTGAGATAGGAAAAAAAAATGGATAGAAGGTTTGATCCAGGTTTAGATATTATAGGTATGTGACAAGGCCAAGGAGGCAAGGGAATAAGAGTGTTGGTGAGAAAGGAATTTTAAGCAGTCACTCATGGGGTCCACACTTCATAAGGAAAGAAACCAGGCCAGGAAGATAAATCAGGAAAACAAAATGGTTAGATGATGCAGGCCTCGGCGATTGTAAAGAGAAGTACATATGTGAAAGGAACGAGGTTGTGACAAAAGTTGCTAGAGTCAGAGATGTACTCAGAGAGCAGGATATTAAAGCTTTGAGGTTCCTTCCTTCTAGAGTAGTCAGAAGGGTGCGGTGTTAGAAAAGTGGGTGTGAAGATAGGCATAGGGCAAAGAACTCTGGGTGTAGGGAGATAGGTCATTTGCATGGTGTTATAATGGCCAGTATGATTGCAGGTGTTGGGGCAAAAAGAGATAAAAAAAGCAGTGCTTCATTGGGACATTAACTAGGAGAGGAAGAGTAGCCTGACATTACATCCTGATGTTACGTGCCTCAGGCTTGGAAGTAGAATTAACGGCCGACAGATAATATTGTGGGATTGGGGATAGTGCTAGTGCTGCCTTCTGTGAAAGATGGGGGTGGAAAATAAACATCACCTACTCTCAAAGGCCTCAGTACACTGTCCTAACGGCTAGGCAATGAGTGGAGTGTTGTTACATGAATAGGTTGAGACTGTAAGAGTTTACTTAACTCTTTGTGAGTTAAGTAAAGTAAGTAAGTTAGTTTGTTAAGTAAGTAAGTTTGTTAAGTGAGTTAAGTAAGTAAGTTTGGTGACACATCAAATGAGTTGGGAAGGAGAACAGCAACACGAGAATGAATCAGAGCAAGGAGGAATAGAACAATAGAAAAGAGCCTGCTGGAGATTGAGAGAGGCTAGGCAGCCAGGACCTACATCTTGGTCTTTTCCTGTGGATTACCGAGGTGAGAGGTATGCATAGACCTGAACGGCCTAAAGATTTCCAATATGGACATGAAATAATTTAGCCTCTGCCTAAGGCCCAGGCAATACAAGACAGTTGCTCCAGCTGTCTTTACTACTTCTAGGCATGCAAAAACAGGGTCCTGTGTGTCTTGCCTTCCCCTTCTTAGAAGGCCTTCTCCTTGATTATCTGTATCTCTTTCTGTTTCACAGCACCTCCCTACAGACTTGATCTTCACCTTCCCTAATCTTGTCACCTTGTTTCAGAGGATAAATGTTCTTTCTTCTGTTCAGTGCCAGCCCACTCCCCTGTATCGCTGACCCCACCTCCATCTAACTTACCTCTCTCTGTGTACAATTCTGACCCAAACTTCATGAAAAAATAATCCACATTTGCTGCCTCATAAGCATTCCTTCTCCCCACCTCAACCCTATACTCTGATATCTACCCTACCACTCAGTAGAAACCGCCCTCGCTGACCTCATCAGCCACCTCTAATTGCCATATCTCGTGAATATTTTCTCAGTCCTGCCTTTGTGCTCTATTCAAAATTATATGGTAAGTAATTGAAACTTGAAACTTGACTGCTTTGGTTTCCATGAATTTTAGTCTCCACTTTAACCTCCCCCTTCTGATTCCTCTGAGGTCAGGTCTGCTCAGCTTCTTCTTCTTTTTTTTTTTTTTTTTGAACTGACTTTATTTTTTGAGCAGCATTACATTCCCAGCAAAATTGAGTGGGAAGTATAGAGAGTTCCTATGAGTTCCCTGCCCCACACATGGACACCTCCCCCATTATCCACATCTCCCACCAGAGGGTATGTTTGTTACCATTGATGGACCTAAGTGATACATCATTATCATCCAAAGTCCATAGTTTTCATTCAGGTTCACTCTTGGTGTTCTATATCCTGGGGGCTTTGACAAATGTGCTCTGACATGTATCTACCTTTACAGTATACAGAATAGTTTCAGTGCCCTAAAAATCTTCTTTGTCATCTATTCATCCCTCTTTCCCTAACCCTAGGCTCCATAGATTAGCCTTTTCTAGAGTGTCATATAATTGGAATCATACAGCAGGTAACCTTATTCAGATTGGGTTCTTTCACTTACTAATATGGACTTAAGGTTCTTCTATGTCTTCATGGCTTGGTAGCTCATTTCTTTTTATCACCAAATAATAATTTGGTGGTCTGAATGTACTACAAATAATTATTCACCTACCATTCACTAATATGTATGTGTGTGTGTGTATATATATACATTTATATGCATGTGTGTGTGTGTGTGTGTGTGTGTGTGTGTGTGTATAAAATTTCATTTATGTGAGTTACCTAGGGTGGTCATATTCATAGAGACAGAAAGTAGAATGATGGTTGCCAGGACTTGGGGGGAGAAAGGAATGGGAAATTGTTTAATGTGTATAGACTTTCACTTTTACAAGAGTAAAAGAGTTTTTAGAGATTTGATACAGTATGAATGTATTTAAGACTACTGAACTGCACACTTATTTTTTTTTTAAAGATTTTATTTATTTGACAGAGAGAGAGATCACAAGTAGGCGGAGAGGCAGGCAGAGAGGCAGGCAGAGAGAGAAGGGGAAGCAGGCTCCCTGCTGAGCAGAGAGCCCGATTCGTGGCTGGATCCCAGGACCCTGGGATCATGACCTGAGCCAAAGGCAGACGCTTAACGACTCAGCCCCCCAGGCGCTCCATGAACCGCACACTTAAAAATGGTTGAGATAGGGGCGCCTGGGTGGCTCAATGGGTTAAAGCCTCTGCCTTCGGCTCAGGTCATGATCTCAGGGTCCTGGGATCCAGCGGCTCAGGTCATGATCTCAGGGTCCTGGGATCCAGCCACGCATCGGGCTCTCTGCTCAGCCGGGAGCCTGCTTCTCCCTCTCCCTCTGCCTGCCTCTCTGCTTACTTGTGATCTCTCTCTCTGTCAAATAAATAAATAAAATCTTTTGAAAAAATGGTTAAAGTAGTAAATTTTATGTTATGTGTATTTTACCACAGGTTTTGTTTTTTGTCTTTTTCTTTTTTTGAGAGAGAGAGAGAGAGAGAGAGAGCATGCGGTGGGAGTGGCAGAGGAAGAAGGAAAGAGAGAATCTCAAGAAGACCCCATACTATGTGTGGAGCCTGACGCAGGGCTTGATCCCACAACCTTGAGATCATGACCTGAACCAAAACCAAGAGTTGGATGCTTAACTGACTGAGCCACTCAGATGCCCCTTTACCACAATTTTTAAATGAATAAGTATTTCAGCCCCCAATTTTTATTTGATCAAGCCAATTATTTACATATTAGTATGTTTAAATAAAGTCGATTAGTATTAAGAAGAATGTTTTATCCTTTTTAAACTTCATAATACAGGAACATTTTGCCAGGAATTTTCTGCAGTAGCATTGATGAGTCTGTTCAGTCATTCTGCAAACCAATGTGATTTATTAAAATCAAGACATATAGGTTTATGTAGTAATTAATGTTTACTTTACAATTTTAGAGAAAGTCCCTCTTTTCCCACTTGTATTTGTGCTTTTTATTTTTTTTTTTAAGATTTATTTTTATTTTATTTCTTTGAGAGAGAGAGGGAGCATGAGAGGGGAGAGGTCAGAGGGAGAAGCAGGCTCCCCGCAGAGGAGGGAGCCCCATGCGGGACTCAATCCTGGGACTTCAGGATCATGACCTGGGCCAAGGCAGTTGCTTAACCAACTGAGCCACCCAGGCACCCGTATTTGTGCTTTTTAAAGCTATTTTTACTTGTACTATAGGTCTTGAGATATATCTTATTTGTTCATCAACAAATAACATTTATTGATAATATTATTTCAAGTTTATCCTTTATTAAATGTATTACCTTAACAAATTTGTTCTTTTTTTAAAAAAGATTTTTTTTTTATTTATTTGAGAGACACAGACAGCATTAGACAGAGAGAAAGCACGTGTAAGCAGGAGCAGGGGGTAAGAGGACAGGGAGCGGGAGATGCAGACTCCTCGCAGATGTTAAACAGAGTTCCGTATGACCTGGAATTTCCTCTAATATACCCAAGAGAAATGAAAGCAAGTCAACACAGGGGCACCTGGCTGGTTCAGTCAGTGAAACATGGGACTCTTGATCTTGGGGTTGTATGTTGGAGCCCTACTTTGGGTGTGCAGATTACTTAAAAATAAAATCTTTAAAAAAAAAAAAGTCAACACAAACACTTAAACATGACTTTACATAGCAACGTTAATCATAATAGTCAAAAGTCAAAACAACCCCAATGTCTGTCAGCTGATCAAATGTATATAAATGTGGGACATCCATGTAATGGAATATTATTCAGCAATAAAAAATGAAGTACTGATACACACTACAACATGGATGAACCTTGAAAACATCATGGTCAGTGAAAGAAACCACCACAAAAGGCTACATATTGTATGATTTCCTCTTCTGGACATTTCATATAAATTCAATCTATAGAGACAAAGTAAATTAGTAGTTGCCCAGGCCTGGGGGCTTGCAGGGAAAAAGGGAGCGACTGCTGTTGAGGTTTCTTTTGGAGGTGATGAAAATGTTCCAAAACAGATTGTGGTGGTTTCACATTCTGGATAAATCTGAAACTAAAACCATTGAGTTGTACATTTTTAAATGGATGAATCTCATAGTGTAGGAATTAAATCTCAATAAAGTTGTTTTTAAAAAGCATTTTCTGGGGCACCTGGCTGGCTCAGTCCATAGAGCATGCAGCTCTTGATCTCAGGGTCATGAGTTAGGCCCCATGTTGGGAGTGGAGCCTACTTAAATAATAAAAATAAAAATAAATAATAATAATAGGGGCACCTGGGTGGCTCAGTCAATTAAGTATCTGACTTGATTTCAGCTCAAGTCGTGATCTCACGGATTGTGCAATTGAGCTCCACGTTGGGCTCCATGCTGAGCATGGAGCCTGCTTTAGATTCTCTCCCTTTACCCCACTGCTTATGCTTGAGCTCTCTCCCTTTCTCTAAAATAATAATAATAATTAATAAAAAAGCATTTTCTGACAAAACTCTATTAGACCAATCTGAGTCCTTGGACAGTTTTCTAGATAGTTCATTCTTTCATTTAACAAGTGTTCGTGTGTCTACTATGTGCCAGGCACTATTCCAGGTAGTTGAACTCTTTCTATTACTTTTCACTTCAGTTTTTCATAAAATTATTTTTCTTGGTGATTATTCTCTTCTTTGTATATTTTGCAATAAACATGAGATTTACCAAACAAGTACAAAAATTATAATATCCTAATTTTTATTAATCTGTTAGAATGTGCATGGTGGCTATTTTTTTTTTAGAGTCCAGTTTTTCAGGATCAGATTTTACATATCTAAACTATATTAAGAGGGGCACTTAGGTGGCTCAGTCCTTTAAGTGTAGGATTCTTCTGTCTCAGGTCATGATCTCAGGGTCGTGAGATGGAGCCCTGCACTGGGCTCCACGCTCAGTGCAGTCTGCTTAGGATTCTTTCCCTCTTTCTCTCCCTCTGCCTCAGCTCATGCACAAGTGCACCGTCTCTCTCTCTCTCTCTCTCTCTCTCTCAAATAAATAAAACTGTTAAGAATTAATTTTTGTGGCAATTCATCTAGACAAAAGCAATTTTAATTATTTTAGGTATTGACTTATTTTAGCCACTTTTTTGTAATAAGATTTATTTGTTTATTTGATAGAGCATGAATGCATGCCCAAGAGTGAGGTGAGGGTCAGAGGGAGAGAATCTTCAAGCAGACTCCTCCTCTGAGCACAGAGCCCCTCATGGGTCTTGATTTCAAGACCCATGAGACCATGACCTGAGCCAAAACCAAGGGTTAGCACCTAACAAACTGGGCCTCCCAGGTGCCCCTTTAGCCACTTTTATGCTTATTATTGATACCAATAATATTTATTATGGATTGAATAAAAAACACTTCTAGAATTTTTCTTTCTTAGCTAAGCCAAGAGGAAATTTTGAGCATTGCCCTCCAGCTCTATATTACGGTTTAGGGAGCAAAGATCTTCAGGGTCAAAATGTCCTGCTTTGGGGTAGGAGAGAAACAGACTTGATAAACAGGAGCACAGAACCATACAAGTGGACAGTGTTGAGAACATGTCTGGGTACTAAAGCAGAACGGAACATGTTTGGGGGTTGTAGTGAAGGATGAGACAGCACCAGGGACTAGATTTTGGTAGGCCTTGGATGCCATTCTATGAAGACAGAATTTTATTCTGTATGCAATATGACCTTGAACCCACCATACCCTTTTTTTTCTGATCCTAAAGTTAATTCAAGATCAATATAGAAAATTTATAGGAAAATACATAAAATCACAAAGACAAAAATATTACCCATCAGAGATAATTACTATTAAATTTTTGAAATGTACCTTTCCAGTTTCTTCCATTTCGTTTTTTACACAGTTAAAGCCAAATTACATAATTTTTTTAAAAGATTTTATTTATTTAGTTGACAGAGACGCAGAGAGAGGGAACACAAGAAGGGGGAGTGGGGAAGGGAGAAGCAGACTTCCCACCAAGCGGGAGCCTGATGTGGGGCTCGATCCCAGGACCCTGGGACCATGACCTGAGCTGAAGGAAGCAGATCCTTTTTTTTTTCCTTCATTTTTTTTTTAATTTTTTTATTAACATATAATGTATTATTTACCCCAGGGTACAGGTCTGTGAATCATCAGGCCTACACATTTCACAGCATTTGCCATAGCACATACCCTCCCCAATGTCCACATCCCTATCCCCCCTCCACCTCCCAGCAACCCTTAGTTTGTTTCGTGAGTTTAGGAGTCTCGTATGGTTTGTCAAGGAGGCAGATCCTTAACGACTGAGTCACCCCGGCGCCCCAAATTACATAATTTTTATTCTGCTTTCTTTTTTTTACTATTATAAGCATTTTCCACGTTATTAAACGCTTTGGCATGTTATTTTAATAGTGTGAAACGTAATATTCTCTCATGAATGGACAATGAATTAAGTAGCAATTCTTCTGTTTTGGATATTCCTATTGATTTCAGCCTATTCCTTCTCTTGCCCATTCTGCGCTCTTTCCCACGAACATTTGAATGTGAGGTACAAGGGAGCTCTGTGATGATGTGTGGTAGGCGGCTGAAAGTTTATGTCTGAATCTGACCAAGGTAATCAGGATTGCTTAACTAGATTTTTAAATAATCCACATGGATAGGTAAGTAATGCCAGAGATGACATACAGAACAAAACATAAAGGCCAGAAGATAGAACCGTGGTAGACAAAGATCTAATTAAGGAAAATGAGTCCAGAATTTTCAAGAGGAGGAATGTGGTATCACAGAAGCTAACTGAGGAAAAATCTTTAGAGGAGCGTTCAGCTCTGCCATAGTACAAGAGAGAGAGTGGTATAAGAGGTGCTGTCTTTATTTAACAATCAGCAAGTCTGGTGAACTTTTTTTTTGAGGCATAATTGACATATAACATTATATTAGTTTCAGATATACAACGTAATGATTTTGAGACTTGTATACATTACAAAATGACCACTATAAGTCATCTGCCACCATATATAGTCAAAAAAATGTTTTCGTTGTAATGAAAACTTTTAAGATCTACTCTCAGCAATTTTCAAATATGCAATACAGTATTATTAGTATAGTCACCGTGCTGTACATTATATCCTTGTGACTTATTTGTTTTATAACTGGAAGTTATCCATTTGATCCACTTATCCATTCATATTTCAGGACACTTAGGCTGTTTCCATATCTTGGCTATTGTAAATAATGCTTGTTTGTTGTTGTAAATAATCCTTGTGGGTTTTTTTGTTGTTTTCTATAAATACTCAACAGTGGAATCAGTGGATCTTATGGTACTTTTATTTTTAATTTTTTGAGGTATCTCCATACTGCTTACCACAGTGGCTGTACCAATTTACATTCCCACCAACAGTGTACAAGCATTTTCCTTTTTCCACTTCCTTACCAGTACTTATTTCTTGTCTTTTTGATTCTTCTCTTTCTGACACGTGTGAAGTGACATGTTATTGTGGTTTTGATTTGCATTGCCCTGATGATTAGTGACGTTGAGTAATCTTTCCCTATACTTGTTAGTCATCTGTATGTCTTATTTGGGAAAACATCTACTCCTTTCCTCTGCCCATTCTTTAATCAGGTGGTTTATTATTGAATTGTAGGAGTTCTAATTTTAGATCTTTTTTTTTTTAAGATTTTATTTATTTATTTGACAGAGAGAAAGAGAGAGATCACAAGTAGGCAGAGAGGCAGGCAGAGAGAGAGGGGGAAGCTGGCTTCCTGCTGAGCAGAGAGCCTGATGCGGGGCTCGATCCCAGGACCCTGAGATCATGACCTGAGCCAAAGGCAGAGGCTTTAACCCACTGAGCCACCCAGGCGCCCCTAATTTTAGATCTTAACCCTTTATTGAATATATGAGTTGCAAATATTTTCTCCCATTCAGTGGACTGCCTCTTCATTTTGTTGATTGTTTCCTTTGCTCTGCAGAAGCTTCTTAGTTTGATGTAGTGCTATTTGTTTTTGTCACCTTTGCTTTTAGAGTCAAACCTCAAAAATCATTGTCAAGAACTATGTCAAGGAGCTTCTACCTGTGTTTTCTTCTGGGAGTTTTATGATTTCAGGTCTTATGTTCAAGTCTTTAATCCAGTTTGAGTTAATTTTCTGTATGCTGTAAGATAGTGGTTTAATTTCATTCTGTCACATGTGGCTGTCCAGTCATGAACTTCAGAGAGTAGTTTCGTTAGAGTCATAGGAGCCGAATCCAAGTTTCAGGGAGTCAGTGAGGAAGCAGGTGGTGAAGCAACAGCAGTGTTGAGTGTAACTGTGCTTTTGGGAACTTTGTTAATAAAGAGGAGAAAAGTAAAATAGGTAAAAGGGGGAAAACAGGAAAAAAACGATAGTTTTATGTATTTATTTTTGGGATGGAGACCCAAACATTCTAGGTTGGGGCAAAGAAACAATGTAAGAGAAAATAGGGATAGAAATACTCAAATTCATGATTGAACACTTTTCTGTTATCTCAGAGAAAAAAAGAATTTTCTGTCCTGAAACCTGTTTACTGGTGTCAGAAGAAATTCTCAGGCTCTCCCTAATCAGATGGTATTTCCAAACATTGTGGCTTGGAAACTAACTTATACCCAAGTCTTATTTTATCTTAGTGAAATGAGGAAGTAACCATAGTATTGATTTTGGACCTTACATGTTTGCTTCATTTCATTTTACTGAGTCATCATTAGCATAGCATTGGAATAAACTCATTTAGTTACATTTTCTTTCTAGTTAAAATTTTACATATTTCCTTGTTCACAGACTGTAGCCACATTTCAATATCAATTTCCGGGAATTCTCTAGTGCTGGTGTCTAAACATAAAGTTGTTAACATTTTCCCCACAATGGTGACACTCCCCAAATGACACCTAGGATCACAGCGATGATCTGTTGGAACCAGTAGATCACATCTGAAAATTCATCCTTGTCCTCCTAGGCCGCGTCTCTCTGTAGCATCTTGCTGAGGAGAAAGCCTGATGCGGGGCTCGATCCCAGGACCCTGGGATCATGGAAAAATTAACTCAGTCTTTAACTTACTAATACTAAGCATTTGTAATTATAGACAACTGAGCGCTATAAGCTCTCTCATTATACGAAGGTTGTGGGATCAAGCCCCACATCAGTCTCCATGCTCAGCAGGGAGTCTTCTTGAGATTCTCTCTTTCCCTCATGACCTGAGCTGAAGGCAGAGGCTTTAACCCACTTAGCCACCCAGGTTCCCCTAAGTTCCAACTCTTGATCTCAACTCAGATCTTGATCTCTGGGTTATAATATAGTTCAAGGCCCAGATTGGACTCCATGCTGGGTGTGAAGCCTACTTAAAAAACAAAGAAGTTAGACTTGAGCTCAAGTCTTCTGAGCTTAAACTTTGCTCCCTCCCCAGTAGACTGTGTAGATGAGGTTGGATGGTAGGAAAAGGACAGAAGCACTTTTGGGAGGCACCCCAAGGGAGAGAGCATCCTGAAGGCAGGCGTGCAGTGCAGGGACAGAAGCCCAGGTAAGGAATAGTGGATAATTCAGTTTAGTGAAGAGTCAGCAAAAGTAAATCATAGGAGATCAAATTTGAGAGTTTAAGGGCAAGCCACAAGGGCTAAGTATGTAGTTGAAGAATTGGGCATTTAATCTACAGACAAAATGGAACCATGCCATTTCTTGATGTGGAAAGTGGCTAACTGAATTTGTGATGGAAGATCCAAGCTGTTTACAGCTGTTATTTTTACACGTTTTTAAATTATTCAGAAAGAACAAAAAAGACCTTTTGTTCAAAAGTAAAGTACTCTTGAAAGAACGGGTAACCCACTAACTTGGTTCCTTGCCCTTTTTTTTATTCTTAAGGTATAACTTTTAATTCATTTTTCTTACTCTTGCACAACTCAAGTGTCTTATTTAGAAAGGGTACCTGTGTGGTAACTTTTTGTTTTGCTTTACTTTGTTGTTGTTCTTGTTTTGGGTATTTTTTAGTCCTTGCATGTCTGACAGAATATCCTTTTTTCCTTCAAACACAATGGGTAGTTTGGGCTAGGCATAGAATCCACAGTTCACATCTGCTTATTAGTTCTGTGCAGTTAATCCCTTTTCCTTTTGTTTTTAAGAGTTGTGAAGAACATATTTTCATTCCTATGTACATAACTCGATTTTAAGTATATGTGTTCTTCAAGGGTTTCACCTTATTGAAATAGGGAAGCTTTGTGTAGTTTTCTTTTTTTCCTTCAGTTAAAGATTTCATTTATTCAAGTACCCAAAAACATTCTACAGTGCACACTGTTATCAGACACTGCTTGTATTGTGCTATGGCCCACGCGCACACTGCCACAGTTTGCAGAGGACTTGAAATGCCACTGATGGTTTGAAAACTGTATACTTGATGGAGAAGTGAGAAAGACAGTTTAATGCTTCATCCAGGTCCAGAGGTGCATCAAATTAAACGACAGCTCCCGTCAGCAAACAGGTATTTCATGATGATACCCGAGAAGAAATGATTGGTGCTAGACAGTTCAGAAATGCTTCCCCAAAAGACGGATGGTTCCTTAAAAAGTTTCAGATCACAACCCCGGCAGAAAACACTGATGCCCAACACACTGATTCTCGGTCCAGGAAACCTGGGTCTTGCAGGTTCCACGTGACCAGGGTACCCCTACAATCCCATTCGTGTGCTGTAACCGGGAGGCTCCTTTGGACCGGACAGAGAGCAGGTGGGGTCTGTACACCATCATTCATCGTGGATGGCAGCGTACAAAATGGTCCAAATGACCATGAACAAGGCAGACGGCATCATAAACCCTTCTTTTGTGAGCTCGCATGTGCCACCATATTCTTCCTCACCTATCCACAGGTAGTTGCTGAAGTAGAGGTGTGGGATTCCTGCACTGATCAGGCAGAATCCTGCTCTTCCCAGGAAACCCCACAATGGTGACACTCCCCAAATGACACCTAGGATCACAGCGATGATCTGTTGGAACCAGTAGATCACATCTGAAAATTCATCCTTGTCCTCCCAGGCCGCGTCTCTCTGTAGCATCTTGCTCCACACAGGGACTTTGAGGGCTTGTCGGCCAGCTGCTGCTGAGGCGGCTCCTTTGTTATGTTTTGTTTTGTTTTGTGTAATTTTCGTTAAATTTTCCTAAACTATCCCGTGTATTCTTAAATGTAGTATAAGGTCTTTCCTTAGATTAGGGATGGGTTTTTCTCTGTTACTTCATTTTTTTATTGTTTTCTTCATCTGTACTGTCCTTTCTAGAAAGTAGGGAAGTAATGCGATGTAGAACGTGTATATTTACAGCAAAATAAATTAATTTTCTTGGATGATAAAATATTCTTGTCAAAATATTTATTTTGATACCTGAGAATCATGAAATTTTAGCATCTAGTTTAACACTTATTTCTAAATGAAGACGTTGAAGTGTTAGGTTAAATGACTAGTCACAACTCACTTACCTAGTGCATAATAGAAAACATCGTGGTTCTCTATCCTTTGCCCTTTCCGTATATCATCCTGCTTTTCTTTCACTGGCTGTTAAGCTGAGAAGTTATAAATAGGAAAACTATATGTTAATGACAGGTGAACTGGGTGCTAGTCTTCCTTTTTTATATTATTCTAATGGTTTCTATTAAATGTTAGAAATGTGATCAAAAAGTATATAGAAAAAATAATCTATGACTATATATATATGGGAACTTAAAAAAATACATGTCTCTTTAGGTGAACATAAATTCATATTTTACCTACAAAAACAACAACTCAGTTATCATACTATAAAAATTGGCATAATTTTGCATACTTTTTTAAAAATGACTTTTCCTGTTAGGACATCTGCTCAGTCACTGAATGATAATCCTTCTTGCATGAGACTACAAAGATTTTTTTTTAATATATTCAGATTATGAACATTCAAGTATTCAAACATGTATTCGGGGACCCACTGTACGCCAAGTAGAGTAGCATGTGTCTCCTCTCCAATTGAAATTTCTCATCAGGACAGTTCTGGGTTGGGGAGCCTGGGTGGCTCAGTCAGTTGAGCTTCTGACTCCTGATTTTGGCTCAGGTCATGATCTCAAGGTTGTGGGATCAAGCCCCACATCAGTCTCCATGCTCAGCAGGGAGTCTTCTTGAGATTCTCTCTTTCCCTCACCTTCTGCTCCTCCCCCCACCCAGGTCCCGCTCTCTCTCAAATAAACAAAATCTTTAAAAAAAAAAAAAAAAAAAGGAAAAAGAACAGTTCTGGGCAATGAACAGTGATCTGTGGACAAACTTGCCTGCCTTAGAGCATGTTTTCTCTTTCCTTCCTCATGATTAAAGAGGAGCTCCTTCTTCTGTTGAGGGCCAGTCCCTACAACTATTATTTGGTTCACATCCCCTCTGACATTCTCAGAGATGGATCCTCCCTGGTGCCATTATTCATACCCCCTCAAATCTTTGACTTTTTCTTTTTAGTGGTTGTTTCCTATCAGCACTACAACATGCTTAAGTCTCTGCATGTTAGTTGAAATCTTCTCTCTACCCCATGTCCCCATCCGACTGCCACCTCATTTTCTCCACTTTATTACTACTGTCTCTACCTCCTATAGTAATCTGCCTTCCACCCTCACCTTTGTATTGAAACTACACTTGCTGGTGTTCTCAGTGACTTCATTATTGCTGCTTTTTCATCATTATCTTACCTGCCCTCTCTGCCACAATTGATATTCTTGGGCAACGCCTTCTTAAAAATCCTTTCCTTGGTTTCAGTGACTACAGGATCTCCTTTGCTTCTCTGTTTACTCTTGGTATCCTTCGCCTGCCCCCTTCTCCTCTCCTCCCATACCTTACATTATCAGTGTTCCCTAGAGTTCTAGACTCCTCCCTCTTCCCTTCCTACTCTACTCACTCTCCCTGAATGGCCTTACCCATACCCATGATCTCAATGACCATTAACGTGCTGAGGACTTAACATTTGTATTTTCAGCCCTGTATTCTTTTTGAGTTCTGGGTCTCTATATCTGTCTACCTACTGGACGTTTCCAAATGAGGGACCCTCAGGCTCCTCAACCTCAAAATGTCCAAACTCTGGATCATCATTTCCTTCACTAACACTACCAACAGGATGAATGAATGAATGATGAATGAATGAATGAATGAATGAATGAAAATTCCCTGTGTTCAATTTTTCCCACTGGATAATAGTGTTGTCCACCCAGTTACACAGGTCAAAAGTACCTCCAGAGTGCAAGAGATTCATGTAAGCTTAGTGTTCTAATTAAAAGTCACAGTTTTGGGACGCCTGGGTGGCTCAATTGGTTAAGCAGCTGCCTTCGACTCAGGTCATGATCCCAGGGTCCTGGGATCGAGTCCCACATAGGGCTCCTTGCTCAGCAGGGAGCCTGCATCTCCCTCTGCTCTGCCTGCCACTCTGCCAGCTTGTGCTCTCTCTCTCTCTGACAAATAAATAAAATCTTTAAAAAAAAAAATCACAATTTTACAGATCTAATTTATCCTTGTAGTCTTTTTTTTTTTTTAAAGATTTTATTTATTTACTAGAGAGAGAGAGACTGAGAATGAAAGGGGAGAAAGTCAGAGGGAGAAGCAGACTTCCCACAGAGCCGGGAGTCCGATATGGGACTCGATCCCGAGACTCCGGGATCATGACCCGAGCCGAAGGCAGTCGCCCAACTAACTGAGCCACCCAGGCGCCCCTATCCTTGTAGTCTTAAAATATTTATTTTTGCTTCAGTTCCCAAAGGTTCATTTTCTCATGAATCTATATCTCTTAGAAAATAGAAACCTTCTTTGATGAAGAAAATTCCCTACTTATAAATTTAATCATTAGTTCTCTCTGGGGGGCAAATGTAGGTAGACTTAGAACTACTTATATTCTTAATAATATCAACTTCTACTGTAAGCCAGGCACTGTTCCAAACACTGTGTAATGATTCTCTTAGTTTCCAAAAATTCCCTTCAGGTGTAGATACTATTACCCTCCCCTGTTTCGTGGAGGAGGGAATAGAAATGCAGAGACGTTAGGGAATGTGCCCAGTGTGACAGCTGACAAGTAGCAGAGGCAGGATTTGAACCCAAGGAGACTGGCTCTGGATACAAGCACTTAACCTCCCTGCAATAATATTGTCTGGCAAAATAGCTTGCATTCCTCACAGCAGTTTTTGATTGCTGTTTCTAAAAAGTTAAAAATACTTCAAATTACCAAGACATGGCATAATTTTAAATATATGTGTAGAGTATACTTATGCAAGTTATTCTTAGAATATTAAAAATGCAGTCTGCTGGTACAGTAACTAAGTTACAAAAATGGATCCATAATTTTCACTTTATACTAATTTTTTGAAGACTTTTTAGACTTTTTTTTTACTCCTGAAGGATAAACAGTGGTCATAGCAACATTTATCTTTTAAGTCCTTTGCTTATGTATTTTACAATCAGCAACTTTATCGTTTATCTTAGAAATACTTGACTTTCCACAGTATCAACACAAATCCTGTTCTCTTTGTTTCTTGAAAGTGGTTAAGCAACGATATAAAACTCATAGGAAATTAATGACTCACATAACGGAAAACATTACTAAATGTGACTTTTGTCTCAGTTGCCAAGTAGTCTCAGTTTGTTTCCATGGCAACCCATCACTATAACAAACTGTCACGAACTAGCTTTGCCACTTTTTTTGTTTGTTTTTGTAGTTT
The DNA here is from genome assembly GCA_028533885.1 of Nasua narica. Lineage (NCBI taxonomy): Eukaryota > Metazoa > Chordata > Mammalia > Carnivora > Procyonidae > Nasua > Nasua narica. The sequence goes on along the minus strand of CM052798.1, from coordinate 82,320,146 downwards.
GGACAGCTTTCTGGCAGCTGTGTGTATGTGCGCGTATATTTGCGTACATGTGCACACATTAAATATTACCATAAAAAATATGAGTAATTGCCTTGGGCATGCTTTTTTTTCTTTTTTAGAGAAATTGTTTAATATTCCAGGACTATTACTCTGATGATATAAAATCAAAAAGATTGCCTAAATTATCATATCTTTTTCTACTTGAATTCCTTTTAAGAAAGGACATAGCTATTTTTAAGGTTATAGATTTTTAAAATTTGTTTCAAATATTGGTTCATTTGAAATATATGTAATCATAGAAGCATCTTCCAGAGACAAGGCAGAGAAAATAGGAAAGTAGGACTGCGTCCTGGGAGATGAGAATTGAATGGAATGAAGGAGGAAGTGGCCAACTGGGCCAGTTCTTGGCAGCCCCTCCCCTGGGTAGCAGTACCCTAGGATACAGAATGGCAGAAACTGAGGCATTCACGGAAACCAAGGCAGGCCACGTCATACATGACACCAGGCTTTCACCTGAAGGCTGAGTTGCGGAATGATTTCTAGAGCAGGTCATGACTAAACTAAGTAAGGATTAAATTGATAAACGTAGAAAGTTGAAAGGGAGAGTAGATGGCATACAGAGGAAAGAAAAACCTCATGAACAAGGCATACAAATGAGAAATAGTGTGAAGTAAATGGGGAATGATAAGCAGTATGAGACAGAAAGGGTCAAGAGACTAAAGATAAGCAGAACCTAATCATGGCCATGTTAGGTAGGTTGGAGCTAATCCTCCAAGATATGGGGAAGTGGCGAATGATTTTATTATTTTTTAAAGATTTATTTACTTATATTAGAGAGTGAGGAGGGGAGCCAGAGGGAGAGAGACTCTCAGGCACTCTACACTGAGCACAGAGTCAGACGTGGGGCTCAATCGCACAACCCTGAGATCAGGACCTGAACCGAAACCAAGAGTCAGACACTTAACTGACTGAGCCACTCAGACGCCCCATCAGTGAAGGATTTTAAACAGAAATGACATTATGAAATTTGTTTTTTTGAAGGAGCTCTCTGGTAGGAATGAGAAAGGTTGATTTGAGTGAGGACCATTTAGGAGGCTGTTGCCATATTTCAAGGAAGAGCTATTGAGGGACTGAATGAGGGTAGTGGTGCTAGACACAGAAAAGGGGTTGATTTAGGAATAATCGTGAAGTAGCATAGGCAGGAGTCGGTAGTTGGCACTGTTTATTTGTGACTGATGCATGACATTTATTCATTCAGTCAACAAATATTTCTCTAGTGTTTACTGTGGTTGGCAGTGTATTGTCCAGAGTGTTTCACTGGGCTCTCATTTTTGCCTTCATCATTTCTGAGTTTCTCCTCCAATAAGGATTCTTTGTTGTGTGATATCATGAGTTAGTTAATGATCATGTACACTTTTCATAGCCTTAGTTCATCCCAACCTGATCTCTTGGCTCATTACTTTCTTACTCTCACATAAGAACCTGCTCCTGAGTCTTAGCATATATGTTCATCTGCTACTTGGGAGACAGTATTCATGTGTCTGGACAGTGTCTTAATTCCCAGCAAGTGGACCTGAGCTTATCCGTGGCTTCATTGGATGGGGCTATACAAGTAATGAAAAAATATGTACAATATATACAAAAATACGCACAAAACATTTCATCCGTAATACTTTATTTTTTAGCTTTATTGAAGTCTAATTGAGAAATTAATTATATATGCTTAAGGTATACAACTTGATGGAGCGCCGAGTGACTCAGTCAGTTGGGCATCTAACTCTGATTTCAGCTGAGGTCATGATCTTAGGGTCCTGGGATCGAGCCCCCTGTCGGGCTCCGCACTCAGTGGGGAGTCTGCTTGATATTCACCCTCTCCCTCTGCCCCTCCCCCTAGTCATGTGTGTACTCTCACTCTCTTGCGCTCTCTCCCTGGCAAATATATAAATCTTAAAAAAAAAAAAAAAAAAGATGTACAACTTGAGATGTTTAGATTTATGTATACATTGTAAAATGATGACCACAATCAAGCTAATTAACATATCCATCACCTCACATAATTACCTGTTTTTTCTGGTGAGAACACCTAAGATCTACTCTTTTAGCAAATTAGCAATATATAATACAGCATTGTTAACTGTGGCCACCATGCTGTACTTTAGATCTCTCAAACTTATTCATCTTGCCTAAGTGAATTCTGTACCCTTTGGCCAAGATCTTCCCCATTTCCCCACTTTCTAACTCCTGGCTACCACCATCCTAGTCATTGAGTTCCACTATTTTAGATTCCACATATAAGTGAAGTCATGCAGTATTTGTCTTTCTGTGTTTGACTTACTTCACTTAGCATAATGTCCTCCACCCTTACCAATGTTACCACATTTACTTCTTTTTTGTGGCCAAATAACATTCGTGTGTGTGTGGCATATCTTCTTTAGTCATCCCTTTACAGACAGTTAGGTTGTGTCCATATCTCAGCTATTATGAACAATAATGCAGTGAACATGGGAGCGCAAATATCTCTTCAAGATGTCAATTTCATTTCCTTTGAATATGTACCCAGAAGCGGGATTGCCGGATCATATGGTAATTCTATCTTTAATTTTTAAGGAAACTCCATACTGTTTTTCATAATGGCTATAACCAGTTTATGTTTCCATCAACCATGTAAGAGAGTTCTCTTTTTTCCCCACATTCTTTTTTTTCTTAATATTTTATTTACTTATTTATTTTTAAGATCTTATTCATTTTCGAGAGAGAGACAGAGTGAATGGAGGAGAGGGGCTGAGAAAGAAGCAGACAACCCACTGATCAGGGACCCCGATGGAGGGCTCGATCCCAGGACCCTGAGATCATGACCTGAGCCAAAGGCAGCCACTCAACCAACTGAGCCAGCTAGGTGCCCTTTTTTCCACATTCTAACCACACTTATTTTTTTGTTTTTTTGATAACAGTCACTCTAGTAGGTGTGAGGTCATATCTCATTGTGGTTTTGATTTGCATTTTACTAATGATTAGTGATTATAGTCATATATCTGTTGGGCTTATATCGTCACTGGAGAAATGTCTATTCAGGTCTTTTGCCCATTTTTTAATTGTGTTGTATGGAGGATTTTTTTGTTAGTTTTTGCCATTGAGCTGTTTGAGTTTCTTATATATTTGAGATATTAACCTCTCATCAGATGTGCAGGTGGAAAATATTTTCTCCCCGTCCATAAGTTGCCTTTCATTCTATTGGTCATTTCCTCTGCTCTGTAGAAGCTTTTTAGTTCGATGCAGTCCCACTTAGTCCTGCTTATCTATTTCTGCTTTTGTTGCCTGTGCTTTTGGTGTTATGCCCAAAAAAATCATTGCCCAGACCAATGTCAAGAACCTTTTTCTCTATTTTTTTCTAATCGTTTTACTGTTTTAGGTCTTATGTTTTAATTGTTTTAATCCATTTTGTGTTGATTTATTTCTGTATATAGTGTAGAAGTCCAATTTCATTCTTCTATTGTGAATAACTAGTTTTTCGAGCACCACTGTCCTTTTTCCATTATATTTTCTTGGCACTCTTGCCAAAGATCAGTTGAGTGTGAGTGAGTGGAATTATTCTGGGCTTTCTATTCTGTTCCACTGGTCTATATTTCTGGGGTTTTTTCCCCCCGACACCATACTTTTTTAATTGCTGTGACTTTGTAATACATTTTGAAATCAGAAAGTGTGATGCCTCCAGCCCTGTTATTCTTTGTCAAGACTGCTTTGGGGTCTTTTGTGTTATACAGGAATTTGGGGATTTTTTTTTTCTAGTTCTGTAAAGAATCCCATTGGGATTTTGATAGGGATTGCATTGAATCTGTATGTAACTTTGGGTAGTATGGACCTTTTAACAGTTAATTCTTCCAATCCATAGGCTGTCTTCCTATTTATTTATATATTCGTTACTTTCCTTTACCAGTGTATAATTTTCAGTGTATAAGTCTTTCACCTCTGGTTAAATTTATTTTTAGGAATTATTTTTGTTGCTATTGTGAATGAGATTGTTTCCTTTATTTCTTTTTCAGATAGTTCATTGTTTATATATAGAAACACTGCAGATTTTTTTTTTCTTATTTTGATTTTGTATCCTGCAACTTTACTGAATCTGTTTATTCTGATAGGGGTATTTTTTTGGTGGTGTGGGGGGGGGTCTTTAGTGTTTTATATATATATGATCAAATTGTCTGCAAATAGAGCTAATATTACTTCTTTCTTTCTGTTTAGGATGCTTATTATTTCTTTTCTTGACTAATTGCTCTCTAGGATTTCTAGTACTATATTGAATATAAGTGGTGAGAGAAGGCATCCTTGTATTGCACTGGATCTTAAAGGAAGAACTTTAAGGTTTTTCTTACTGATGGTGATGTTAGCTGTGGGATTTTCATTTGTGGTCTTTACTGTACTGAGGTTAGTTGCTGCTATACCAGTTTTGTTGAAAGTCTTTATCATGAGTGAATGCTGCAGAAAAAGCATGCCAGATTTCATCTATTCAGATGATCATGTGGTTTTCTTTTTTTAATATTTCTTTATTTGACAGAGAGAAAGAGAAGCAAGGGGAGCAGCAGGCAGAGGGAGAAGCAGTTTCCCCTATCTTTTGGAAGAGTTTAAGAAGAATTGGTAAAAATTCTTCTTTGAGTGTTTAGTAGAATTCACCCAAGAACTATCTGGTCCTGGGCTTTTTGTGGTGGTTGTTGTTCAAAAGTTTTTGATTATTGAATCAGTTTCCTTATTTGTTATTGATCTGTTCAAGTTTTCTGTTTCTTCTTGATTCAGTTTATAAGTTGTATGTTTCTAGGGACTTACTGATTTCTTCTAGATTTCTTCAAGATTCTAGTTTGTTAGCATATAACTGTTAATAGTAGTCCCTTCTGATTCTTTTTATTTCTGAAGCATCTATTTTAATGTCTCTTTTTTCATTTCTGATTATCTTTTCTCTTTTTTTCTTAGGCTAGCTATGAGTTCCTCAATTTTGTTTATTTTTTTCAAAAAGTCAACTCTTGGGGCTACTGGGTGGCTCAGTTGGTTAAGCAGCCACCTTCAGCTTAGACCATGATCCCAGGGTCCTGAGATTGAGCCCCACATTGTGCTCCCTTCTCAGCAGGAAGCCTGCTTCTCCCTCTCCCACTCCCCCTGCTTGTGTTCACTCTCTCGTTATCTCTTTCTCTCTCTGTCAAATAAATAAAATCTTAAAAAAAAAAAAAGTCAATTCTTATTTTCGGGGTTTTTCTCCTATTTTTTTATTTGATTTATGTCTGCTGTAATCTTTAATATTTTTTTCCTTCTGCTAACTTTGGGCTTAGCTTGTTCTTCTTCTAGCTTTGAGGTGTAAAGTGATATTGCTTATTTAAATTCTTTCTTTTTTTTAACTTTATTTATTTACTTGAGAGAGGGAGAGCTTGCAAGAGCACAAGTTGTGGCATGGGGGGAAAAAGAGGGAAAGGTGGTCCCAGACTCCCCTGCTGAGCAAGCAAGGAGCCCGATGTAGGGCTCGATCCCAGGACCTGGGCTGAAGGCAGATACTTAACTAACTGAGCCACCCAGTTGTGCTGATCATGTGATCATGTGGTTTTCATCTTCCTTTTACTGTGGTTTATCACATTGATTTGCATAGGATGACTTTTGTAATGTGTTATGAAATTAAGTTTGCCAGTATTTTATTAAAAGTTTTGCATGTGTGTTCATCAGGGATATTGGCCTTTAGTTTTCTTTTTCTGTGGTATTTTTGGCTTTGATATCAGTGATGCTGGCCTCATAAAATGAATTTCAGGTACTCTCTTCTATCTTTTGGAAGAGTTTAAGAAGGACTTTTTCGTACTACATAATAGCGATTTACACACCATTATTCCAATATTACATTATTTTGTATATGTCTCAATAGTTACCTTTACCAGCAAGATTTATACTTCCATATGCTTTCATGATGGGAACATAGGGTTATCGAAGTGTATGTTTTCCTTTAAGATTTAATGTCACATCTTTTATGAAAACATACTCTTGATCTCTGTTCTACACTAGAATTTCAGTTATCAGCCCACATTTATGATGCTGTGCTGTTTTTCAATCTCTTCCCAAGCCCATCAGACTTAATGTTGCCTTCCTCTACTCTCTAGCCAAACTAGATCAGTATTTCTTTCTTTTTTTTTTTTTTTAAAGATTTTATTTATTTATTAGAGAGAGAAAGACTGAGAATGAGAGGGAAAAAGGTCAGAGGGAGAAGCAGACTTCCCGCAGAGCCGGGAGTCCGATATGGGACTCGATCCTGGGACTCCGGGATCATGACCTGAGCTGAAGGCAGTCGCTCAACCAACTGAGCCACCCAGGCGCCCTAGATCAGTATTTCTGTAAATATTCCTTTCCTGTTTGTTTTAAAGATTTTTATTTATTTTAGAAAGAGACAGAGAATGTACACAAGTTGGGGGTGGGGGGAAAGAGGGAAAGGGAGAGAAGCAGACTCCCTGCTGAGCACAGAGCCCAACTCAGGGCTCCATCTCATGACCTTGAGATCATGACCTAAGCTGAAACCAAGAATCAGACACTTAATCAACTGAACCACCCAGATGCCCCAATCCCTAAAGGTTCCTAATGAAAAAAAATAATAAAACGGCTAAAGTTATCACATTGAAACCTATGATAAAATACAGGCCCTCCTCTCCCCTTTGTGTGTCTATTTATATGTGTATAAGTAAACATGCTTGTGCATACCACATACAAAGACATACTTGATTATGGTTTTTAAATGATTTTTGGCTTTGTAATTCCTGTTCCTGGATTTTTGTGTGTTGATAGACAAATCCATAAAACCAGACTGATTGGTCCCAATACAAATTCATTTTATTCACTGAGGCAGCTACCAGTTGCCTATCGCATTCCCCACATCAGTTATTCCTAACCGTCCTCAGCCTTTATCCAAATTTTCAACTCACTCAGCATCCCCTGTCACTCTATAGAAATAACCTCACCGTTTCCTTTCCTAAGAAAATCAAAAACTATTCAACCTGGGCTCTCTTGCCTTTCCCTTTTGGTTTCTCCAGTTTTTTTTTTCTTTATTTTCACCCTTTGTCTTTTTTTCCTTCCTGCGTTGAAGGAATAATTATCCTTCCTTTTGAAGGCCAAGCCCCCTACCCTTACACAAAACAGTAGAGGGAACAGCAGGTACAAAGGCCTGGAAACTTGAAAGAGCAGAGTTGGTGGGGAAAATACAAACTTCCCTTTATGAACAAGTAGGCTTTTTGAGTTAAACGGGCCTGGTTTGAATGCTAGTGCTGCAACTTCCTGCCTAAATGACCTTGAGTTAACTTTTCTCCTTGTGCTTTATCTTTCTTATCTATAAAGTGGATGTCAGCTACCTCCTAGGGTTGCTGTGAGATTAAATAGCATGGGGCGAGCTGACAGCAAGTGGTAGCTATTGCTGTTATGCCTGGAACAGGAGTAAAACTATAGCAGTAGTTCATTTCAGAATAAGTATTTGTTTACATTTCTGTCTCTGATACTAACTGTAAACCATAAGCCCTGCAAGGTTAGGGACACTGTCATTCTCGTCTTCATATCGCAGACACCTAGCACATAGCCAGCACACCAAAAATACATATGTATTATGTGCTGAATGAATGAGCAGTGAAGCTTCAATTTATACTGATTTGAATTGATAACTAATTTCACTTTTTAAAAAAATTTTATTTGACAGAGAGAAAGAGATCACAAGTAGGCAGAGAGGCAGGCAGGGGGCGGGGGGGGGGGGGGAAGCAGGCTCCCTGCTGAGCAGAGAGCCCAGTGTGGGGCTCAGTCCCAGGACCCTGAGCTGAAAGCAGAGGCTTTAACCCACTGAGCCACCCAGGCGCCCCTCACTTTTTTTTAAATTTAAGTTTCTGTGGATAATTAAAACCTTCTAGAGATTTTCAAATCACATTGTTCAAAGTTTGTTTTCTTCATGTTTCCAAATACTGGCTTTTAATCTATCACTGTTGCATTCTAGACTTGAGTGAAAGAGTGTGTGCGCTGTTTTTAACCTGTCATCAATTGAAATTAATTGTTTCTCTCTCCCTCCCCCCATTCAGGGAAGTGGTACAAGCAAACTGTGTTCACTGGAGGAAGAAGTTCTCGTTTATGTGCAAAATGAGTGCAAGTGCCACGACCGGCATCCTGGATCCTTGTATCTACAGAGTATCTGTGAGGAAGGTATAAAAATAACCAATTACGTCTCTCCTTTCAGAAACCATAATTAGTTCCATAGTCACCGACTCACTTTATTTAGCTCTACCTCATCGTTAGAACTGTTACATGTAATTCCACTTCACAATTGCAGCAATAATTTAAATTATTGTGACAAATAGAATTTAAGAAAATCTGAAGTCATAAAGTTACTCAAGAACTTTATCTCACTATCAATATATAGTTAAGTATTGACCCTATTTGTATTATTTGGGTGGGGCTGTATCTATCTTTATCCTGCCATTCATTAAATTTCTCATTGTTAGGCATTACTTGGGGGACTTTACATATATTATGTCTAACAACAACCATGAAAATGGGTGTTATTCTTTGCAATTTCGGGAAAACGGAGGTTCAGAGAGGTTATCAGTTGCCCAAATTCACATAGCTAGGAAATGGCAAAATGGGGACTCAAACAAAAATCTTTCTAATTCCACGGCCCTGTTTTGTTTTTTATATCTTTTCCTTTCCACGTTATTAGGTTGAGGGGTGTTCCCAGTAACCTACAAAGATGGTAATCTCAGGTAGATCAGCTTAATATAGATAGAAATATGTGATCCTACTTTTTGGGGGGTGTAAGAGGGAATCCATTTGTCACCACTACAGGTGAATGAAACTATTGGCCTTAAAATGAAACCTTTATGTTATATCAAATACACATTTTTGAAAGATTTTATTTATTTATTTGAGAGAGAGAACACAAGTGGGGGTGGGTAGCAGGCAGAGGGAGAGGGAGAAGCAGACTCCCTACTGAACAGGGAGCCCGATGTGGGACTCGATCCCAGGACCCTGGGATCATGACCTGAGGCAAAGGCAGACACTTAACCGACTAAACTACCTAGGTACCCCTACATCTTACATACATTTTTAAAATTACAAATATAATACATATATGTGTTCAAAAATTAAGAGAAGAACTTAGAATGAAAAGCAGGAGTCCCTTGCCTTGTTCTTTTCTTTTCCAGTCTTGCGTCCTTCTTTATCAGATAAAAAGTTATATTTTTAACCTACTTTCTCTGCTTTTTGAATGAATTGATAGCATTGTGTTGTGTGTGGCTATATTTTGTTATATTGCTTAATCTACTTAGTTAAGATATAAGTACTATATATACATTTTATAAGTTTTAAGCCTTTAATGAAAATAGACCTCTAAAACAGTCTAACTTAGAGCAGCAATAATTGCATCAAGGGGACACGTGGGTAGCTCAGTTGGTTAAGCATCTGCCTTTGACTCAGGTCATGGTCCTGGAATCGAGTCTCCCATTGGGCTCCTTGCTAAGTGGGGAGCCTGCTTCTCCCTCTGACTGCCGCTCCCCCTGCTTGTGCTCTCTCTCTCTCTGACAAATAAATTTTGAAAATCTTTTAAGAAAGGGGCATCTAGGTGGCTCAGTTGGTTAAGCGACTGCCTTCGGTTCAGGTCATGATCCCATGGCCCTGGGATCAAGCCCCACATCAGGCTCCTTGCTCAGTGGGAGCCTACTTCCCCCTCCCCTCTCTCTCTATCTGCCTATCTGCCTACTTGTGATCTCTCTCTCTCTCTGTCAAATAAATAAATAAAATCTTTTAAAAAAAATCTTTTAAGAAATAATAATAATTGCATCAGGGCTTCCCTAAAGAAAGGATAGTGCACTGAAAGTGTGTATGTCATCATAGTGACCTAGGTTTGAGTCCCAGATATGCTGCTTATTAACTGTGAGACCTTAGGCAGTTCTCTGACTTTCTAAAACTCAGTTTCTTCATCTAACCTAAGAGTATAATAATTGCTTTCTCTAAAAGTTGTGAGGGTTAACTGAGATATAAGTAAAGCATCCTACCTTCTATGTTAAAAAATTGCTGCTGTGGTTCTTATATTGAAACCTTTACTAAATAGAGTTCTAGTCATAATTTTTGAAAGATGACCAGTCTTTCGAATTTTAATAAAAAGAAAGCAGTTCAGAGTATAACCTATAACCGGTTTAGAGTAAAGCATAACTGCTAATTAAAGACAGTCTATTACAAAAAAAAAAAAACTAATTATTTTGTAATTTAAGGTATGCAAAATAAACCAGTTCCTCAGATTGTGACGGTTTGGTGTATTAGTTAGGGCACATACAGTAAGCTGCTGAAGCAGATACCCAAGTATACAATGACTTAAACAGGACAGAAGTTTATATCTCTCTTGGGTAATAGCCAAGGGGTCCAGGGATGGTAGAGCAGCTCTGCCTGCTTCACCATATGGTACCCATCTTCAGATCCAAGGGAATTCCTCCAGTTTTGTTACCTTTCAACCAATGAGAAAAGAGAAAAGGCAACATGAGAATAAGAGTAAGAACCCATAAAGAAAAGTTAGTAAAGTTACCTATATAAACATTCTATGCATTGCAAAAAAATACCTTAAGCAAAGCTATAAATTAAGGAAAAACATCGGCAAACCTTGTCAGAGGACTAATTTCCTTAGTAGAGAAAGAGCTCCTTCAAATAAATCAAGAAGAAAAGATCAATAACCCTTTAGAAAATTAGGCAAGGGCAGAATATATATTTTACAAAACGGAAAATATGAATAGCTTTCAAACCTATAAAAAAATTACTCTGTCTCACTCATGTATGTTAAAACTGCAAATAAGACACCATTTTTTACCTATAAATTTAACAAAAATCAGGAAGTTTGACAGTGCACTCTGTTGCCTAGGACACAGGGAAGCAGTCCGTCACCTGTCAACAAATATGTGAGTTCCTGCCAAGTGCCTGATACTGTTCTAGGCACTGAAAGGACAGTGTTGAACTGCAGTGAGTTTCTGCCTTCAAGGGCTCTATTTTCAGGTTAGAGCTGGGGAAAGAGTGATAGAAAAGACGGAGAGTAAGCATGTAACCAAATAAAATTGTTTTAGATGGTAATAAGTGTTGTGTATAAAATACAATGAGATAATAGAGAATAACTCAGGGAGAGGAAATCATTTTAGAAAATTAGGGGAAACTCCTCTGAAAGGTAACACTTGAAGAGGAGGCACCCATGTAAAGATCTAGGGAAAGACCATTCTTAAAGGAGTAGGACCTTGTATTAACACGGTCAAGGTTCTCCAGAGAAACAGAATCAATAAAGTAGAGAGGTAGCTATATAGATATAGATTTATTATAAGGAATTGGTGTACACAGGCCAAGAACTCCCACGATCTACTATCTGCAAGCTGGAGATGGCTGGTGGTGTAATTCCAGTCTCAGTCGAAAGGCTGAGAACCAGGAAACTAATGGTGTAAGTTCAAGTCAAAGCTTGAATTAATTTAATTAGGAGCACTGATGGTATAAGTCCTAGTTTGAAAGCGGGAGAAAACCGATGTCCCAATTCAAACAGTCAGGTAAAGAGAAAGAATTTAACCTTCCTCAGCCTGTATCTTCTATTCAGACCCTCAACAGATTGGATGATGCCCACCCACACTGAGGAAAGCAATCTGCTTTCTCAGTTGACTGATTAAAATGTTAATCTTATCCAGAAACACCCTTACAGATATAGCCAGAAATAGTGTTTAAGCATATATCTGGTCACCCCATGACCCAGCAAGTTGGCACATGAAAGTAACTATCCCATACCTGAAAGTAAAAAGGCCCCGTGTTAGTTTCCTAGAGCTGCTATATCAAAGTACCACAAACTGGGTAACTTAAAACAGCACAGAGGTATTGTCTTCTAGTTCTGGAGGTCAAAAGTCAAAATCAAGGTGTCAGCAGGGCCATGCTCTAAAGGCTCTAGAAACTGTTCCATCCCTTTCTCCTAACTTTTGGTAGCTTCAGGGATTCCTTGGCTTATAGATGAATCACTCCAGTTACATGGCTGCCTTCACCGTTTGTGTCTTCACATCATCTTCCCACTGTGTGTGTCTGTGACTGTGTTCCGATCTCCTTTTTTTTTTTTTAATAAGGTTACCAGTCATGTTGGATTAGGACCTTATTCTAACTGGATCACCTATTTATATCCAAGTAAGATCACATCCCAAGGTACTGAGGGTTAGGACTTAACATATCTTGGGTGGGGGGGGAGAAGGAATGCACAATGCAGTCCATAACAGGCCCCAAGATTAGAATAAACCTGGGGATTTATGCTTCTGAAATTAATGGACCAGCTTATTAAAGACCACCTGTCCCTCCAAAAGCAACCAGAAAAGTTAGACAAAACATTAAAAACAGCTGCTTAAAGGCATCAAAAGCTGCCAAGGCAGTAAGGACTTAAGCAGCTTAGATTCATAGACAAGAGAAGCATAAAGAGATGAGCCTGACATTTGGTGTTGCCTTTCCCCCTCAAAGGATTTGCTAAATTGCAATAAGCTGAGCTGAAAGCAGTGACTGAGAAAAAGCTAGCTGAGATCCCAGCAATTTTACAAGATTAAGGGGACAAAAACTGGAGTTCAGGACCTATCAGCATGAAGGACCTTAGTAAATACCCCAAACTTTTCATTGGGACTCCCTAAGAGTTTCAACCTGGAAGGAGTATAATGGATGTTGACCAGCCCGTATAAGGTTTAAAACTCAGCTTCTAATCAGCTTAATCCCTGCTTAAATGAAGATGATCTGCCCCTATCAGAACTTGCCAGAAGCAAATATGTATCTTCTCTGAAGGAAAATAACATTCTGAGCCTCAAATTACTTCTTCAAATTATCATGCAAAAAAATTACCAAGCATACCAGAGACATGACTGCATGACCGAAAATCAAAAGGAAAATAGATAATGAAAACAGACTCATGGAAGATACAAGTTTGGGGAAGATCAGAGACAAACTTTTATAGTAACTATAATGAGTGAAAAATATGGGAAATTTTATTAGAGAACTAGATACTATAAAGTAAAAAAGCAAATTGAATTTTAGAACCAAGAAATGAAATAACTAAAATTTAAAGCTAAATAGACAAGGGACAGCTAGCTGGCTTAGTCAGTAGAGCATGGGACTTGTGATCTCGGGGTTGCGAGTTTGAGCCCCATGTTGGGTATAGAGATTAGTTTAAAAAAATTTTTAATAATAAATAAAGCTAAATAGGTAAAAATAAATCTCAACCGATGGATCTAACAGCAGGCCTACCAAAACTGAAGAGAGGTTTGGTAAACTGGAAAATAAGACAAAAGAAAATATCCAGACAAAATCACAGAAAGAGAGTAGAAAATACAAAAAAGAATGTAAAACATGAGAAATAGTATAAAGGTCTAACATATATGTAATTGGCTAACATATATGTAATTGGAGGTCTAGAGGGAGAGGAAAGCGATTGTGGCTGAGAATCTTCTAAAACTGATGAAAAATATCAAGCCACAGATTTAAAAGTATTGTAAACCCCATTTAGGTTAAACAACAAATCTGTCATGTTTAAATGACAGAAGACCAATCTGGCTGGAAAAGATGGAGAGGGAAAGCTCTCATTGATGAGGATGGAGGCACTAGATCAGGTAGGGCCTTATAGGATATGGTAATGAGTTTGAATTTTATTCTAATTACAACTGGAATCCATTTGAGGATTTTACTAAGGAGAGATATGATCTTCAAAGATCAGTTTTGCTGCTATGTAGAGACATTGCAGATAGGCCACATAGGTGGTGGGGATGGTTCGGGTGAGGAATGCTTGTATTGGTATGGAGCTATAACCAAGAGATGGTATGATTTGGGATGTTTTTCTGGAGATAGACCCTCACTAATGGATTGAATGTGGTAAATGAGAGGAAAAGAATAAAGGATCACTCTTTGACCTTTGAGCATATAAGAAGGTAATTATGCTATTTATTGAAATGGCAAGAGCTCAGAGTGAAATAATTTTGGGGACCAATAAGCAGAAATCAGCAGGCTTATTTTGGCCATGTTAAATTGGAGGTGTCTATGAGATACCAAGTAGGAATGCCCAGTAGTCATTTAAAGATACCAGTTTGGCACTCAGGGAAGAAGTCAGACTACAGACAGAGACATGAGAGTTACCAGCACACTGTTTTTATTTAAAGCTACAGATCTGGGATGCCTGGTTGACTTGGTTGGTTAAGTGTCCAATTCGATTTTGGCTCAGGTCATGATCTCAGGGTTGTGAGATTGAGCCCTGCATCAGGCTCCACACTGAGAATGGAGCCTGCTTGGGATTCTCTTTCCCTCTCCCCTTCCCCTGGCTTGTTCTCTCTCTCCCTCTCTCCCTCTCCCTCTCCCTCTCCCTCTCTCTCTCTCCCTCTCCCTCTCCCTCTCCCTCTCTCTCTCTCTCTCTCTCTCTCTCTTTCTCACTCTCCCTCCTCCGTCTCTCTTAAAAAACAAAAACAAAAACTACAAATTTGAATGGGGGAAAGTGTAGACATAGAAGATAACAGGCCCTGAACCAAATCCTGGATCACTCCAACACTCAGAGGTAGTATAAATTACTTTTAGCCGGAGAAGAGCACGAATTCATACATATCACTTCTTACATCTTTTTGGTGAATTCTTAGTCACACTGCCATAGCACAAAAGGAAGGTAAAAATGTTGTCATAATACCATATGATGTCACTCATATGTGGAATTTAAGAAACCAAACAGATGAATGTAGGAGAAGGGAAGGATAAATAAAATAAGATGAAAACAGTGAGGCAAACCATAAGAGACTCTTAACTATAGGGAACAAACTGAGGGTTGCTGAAGGGAAGGTGGGTGGGGTGATGGGGTAACTGGTAAGGAGGGAATGTGATATAATGAGCATTGGATGTTTTATGCAACTGATGAAGCACCGAATTCTATCTTTGAAACTAATACTACACTGTATGTTACTTGAATTTAAATTTAAAAAAAAATTTTAATTATTGTCATTATTTTGAGTAGCCAGATGCTCGCCTAAAAATACAGTTTTCTTTTATTTTGGAGAGCAGGGAAATGGATAGTCGGAATACAGCTAGCATTCTTTCTACAGAGGTTGAGTACAGGAGTAGGTCTAGCAAACGAGAGTAAGAAGGAGCAGCCAGTGAGGTAGGAGTAAAACCAGATAATTGCAGCACAATGGAAGGTTAGAAAAAAAAAAAATGATGCAGGGGGCGCCTGGGTGGCTCAGTTGATTGAGCAGCTGCCTTCGGCTCAGGTCATGATCCTTGAGTTCCGGGATCGAGTCCCACATCAGGCTCCCAGCTCCACGGGGAGTCTGCTTCTTCCTCTAACCTTCTCTCCTCTCGTGCTCTCTCTCACTTTCTCTGTCTCTCAAATAAATAGATAAAATCTTTAAAAAAAATAGGGCGCCTGGGTGGCTCAGTTGGTTGAGCGACTGCCTTCGGCTCAGGTCATGATCCCGGAGACCCGGGATCGAGTCCCACATCGGGCTCCCAGCTTCAAGAGGAGTCCGCTTCTCACTCTGACTTTCTCCCTTCTCCCTTCTCATGCTCTCTCTCTCTCTCTCTCTAATAAATGAATAAATAAAATCTTTAAAAAAAAAATCTTTAAAAAAAATAAATGATGCAGGAAAGGAGGTGGAGTGGCCAAGTTTGTCAGATGCTCTTGAGGGGTTAAGTAAGATGGAGATAGAGCCTTTGGGCTTTAACAAAAATGGACATCATTAGTAATCTTAAGAACCATTGCAGAGGGGAAAATGAGGACAAAAGCCTATTTGAAGTAGATCGAATAGAGAGTGGGATACAGCAAATTGAGAAGTCTTTGGGCAGTTTAGCTGTACAGGGAAGCAAAGAATTAGCTAGAAGAGACAAGAATTATCTGGAGAAAGTTTTGTTTTATTTAGTGAAGCGTGCCATTAAGGAATATGACAATAATGTAATAAAAATAATTCAATAATTCATAATGGGATAGATTTAGAGGCATGGCCACGCCAGACATCAGCGGGACGGGAAAGGGCAGCAAATATTCATGAATAATAGTTTACCATAGATTGCTGCTCATCTTATTTAAATTCACCACTTTAGGGGGAGCCCTGGGTACATGGTACATGTACACTGATGGTACATGACAAGGCAGGACTCCCCAAGTCCCTCCCCTTCTTCATGGGGTCTGGGATGGAAACTGTGTAGAGGTCAGGAGATTCTTGGTGTGTTGGGGGATGAATTGGGGCAAGAACTCCTTAGCAGCTGAGGGCCGCTCTCTTCTTGCTTTGCTGGGACTGATGGTCCAGGGGGCTCTTATTCCTTGGAGGCCATGTAACATCCACCACCTCGTTGCTGTAACCAAATTCATTGTAAAACCAGGAAACGAGCTTTGACAAAGTGGTCTTGGAGAGCAATGCCAACATCAAAGGTGGAAGAATGAGTGTCACTGTTAAAGTTCCAGGAGACAACCTGGTCCTCAATGTAGCCCATGATGCTCTTGAGGGGGCCCTCTGATGCCACTTCACCACCTTCTTGATGTCGTTGTATTTGGCAGCTTTCTCCAGGCAGCAGTCAGATCCATGATTGATGCGTTGCAGGTGGAGACACAGAAGGCCATGCCCATGACCTTCCCATTCACCTCAAGGATGACCTTGCCTACAGCTTTGGCAGCACCAGTAGAAGCAGGGATGATGTTCTGGGCAGCCCCTCAGCCATCATGCAACAGCATCCCAGAGGGTCCATCAGTCTTCTGGGTGGCACTGATGGCATGGAGTCATGAATCACGAATCTCTCCCTGATACCAAAGTTGTCAAGAATGACTTTGGCCAGGAGGCCAAGCAGTTGGTTGTGCAGAAGGCATTGCCAGCAATCTTGAGAGGGTTTGCCATACTTGTCATGGTTCATGCCCATCACAAACATGGAAGCATCAACAGGAGGGGCAAAGATGATGACCCTCTTGGCCCCACCCTTCAAGTGAGTCCCAGCCTTCCCCATGGTGTTGAAGACCCCAGTGGACTCCACAACATACTCAGCACCAGCATCACCCCATTTCATGTTGGCAGGGTATCACTCCTGGAAGATGGAGATGGTTTTTCCATGGCTGATGAGTTTCCTATTCTCAGCCTTGACTGTACCATTGAGTTTGCTGTGGGTAGAATCATACTGGAACATGTAGACCATGTAGTTGAGGTCAATGAAGCATCATTGATGGTAACAGTATCTGCTTTGCCAGAGTTAAAAAGCAGCTCTGATGACCAGGCACCCAATAAAGCCACATCCATTTACTACAATGTTCATCATTGTCTCAGGGACACAGCTGGCACTTCACCATAAGATGTGGCTGTCTCTCAAACAGGGAGGAGCAGAGAGCTTAGATTCACCACTTTAAAGATGGAAATGATATTCAAGAGAATGAACTCTTGCCATTTGCGACAACATGGATGGACCTAGAGGGTATTGTGCTAAGTGAAATGTCAGAGAAAGACAAATACTATGGTTTCCCTTCTTTGTGGAATCTGAAAAACAAAACAAACAAACCAGAGACAGAATCATAAGTACAGGGAACACACTGATGGTTGCCAGAGGGGAGAAGGATGAGGAGATGGTCGAAATAGGTGAAGATTAAGAGGTACAAACTTCCAGTTATAAAATAATAAATCACAGAGATGAAAAGTACAGCATAGGGAATATTGTTACTAATTTTGTAGTTGCGTTGTATGGTGACAGATGGTGACTACACTTACCATGATGAGCATTGCATAATGTTTAGAACTGTCAAATCACTGCGTTGTAACCTAAAACTAATTTTTTTAAAGTGGGTAGGGAGAAGAGATTTTGACCCTAATTGTAATGGCAGACACACATACAGAGTATATTGTGTGCTGGGCTTTGTTCTAAGTGTTTCACACTTAATTCTGACAACTATGCGGTGTCCTAAATCCAGAGATTTGGCAAATCAGTGTACAGTTATATATTTCAAATAAAATGTTAAGATGCTTATACATTATTATTTTTCACTTTTATCGGTCTTGTTCATATAGTTAAGAGGGATTCTATACTAACATGGGTCAACATCATATGTGCATATATATATTTATATATATGTTAATGTGGACAGTAAGATATATAAGTGGAAAAAAGTAAGATATAGGACAGTGTGTGTAGGGGTGCCTGAGTGGCTCAGTCACTTAAGCATCTGCCTTCAGCTCAGGTCATGATCCCAGGGTCCTGGGATCGAGCCCCACATCAGGCTTCCTGCTCTGTGAGAAGCCTGCTTCTCTCTCTCCCAATCCCCCTGCTTGTGTTCCTTCTCTCGCTGTCTTTCTCTCTGTCAAATAAATAAATAAAATCTTTAAAAGAAAAAAAAAAAAGAGAGAGAACAGCATGTGTAGTGTGGTACATTTGAGTAAAAGGCATCTTTTGGTTTGTTCCTAAAAATTGGTAACAGTAGTTGTCTCTAGAGCAGGGGTTTCAACTCTTACTAAAATCTTTCTACGATGTCATTCATGTGCTTACTAATAAGTAAATAATTTAACCTTTCTTTGATGATTTGGGTTCTTACAGTATATCTAGGATACTTTTGGGCAATTTCTTCTTCAGAATGTATTAAAAATTAGCTTGTCTTCTTACCATTTGCCTTTTTCAGATTTTAGTTAAAATCTCAATTAAAATTCTGATAATTTGGGGGTTAGGGGTAGGGTAGCCATCCAAATAGTTGATTTTAAGATCATTATAAATTTACTGTCAATATTTGCAAGCATGTAAATATGTAAGTATCTACTTCAGGATTATTTGGTATGTGTTTAATATTAAATCTTTAATCATGGAGCACCTGGGTGGCTCAGTGGGTTAAAGCCTCTGCCTTCGGCTCAGGTCATGATCTCAGGGTCCTGGGATGGAGCCCCGCATCGGGCTCTCCGCTCAGTGAGGAGCCTGCTTCTCCCTCTCTCTCTGCCTGTCTCTCTGCCTACTTGTGATCTCTCTCTCTGTCAAATAAGTAAATAAAATCTTTTAAATAAATAAATAGATAGATAGATAGATAAATCTTTAATCATATGATGTCCTTATAGTGTTTTTTATCTTTGGCAGGAATTGAAAGGTGGAAAAGCTTATGCAAAGGTAAGTAGATGTTCTTTCATTCTTTTGGAACTTGTAATATTACTCACTGCTATTTATAAGCTTAAAAATCAAATGATTTGCTCCTCTGCTATTCGAGTTGACTGTTTTAATTTTTTTATTTTGTTTCTTTAAGATTTTATTTATTTATTTTAGAGAGTGCAGGTGGGGGAAAGAGCAGAGGGAGAGGTACAAGCAGACTCCCCACTAAGCAGGGCTCCATCCCACAACGCAGAGATCATGACCTGAGATGAAATGAAGAGTCAGACGCTTAACTGACTGAGCCACAGGCTCCCCAGGTTGGCTGTTTTTAAATAAAGCAACTTGGAGATTGAACAGTTGGATCCAGCAATAAATTACAGACACGTTCTTTCTAAAAGCTGATTATGGGATGTTACTCTTACATTTCAGCTTCCCTACTAGAAGATGGTCTCTGGTTTCCACTAAGTAAAGCATCTGTTAATTCTGTCTCCCCTGGGAATTGTTAGCCGTCCCACCTCCCCTCATCCCCCAGTGGAATAGGGCCTCTCCTCTGTGCTCTCTTAGCACTCTGTAGTACATGATCACTACTATTCTTTATACTTTTACTAGCTATATGGAATTACTAATGATTAGTGTGCTCACCTTTTTGATGACTAGAAGGAATTAGTAATACTGCCAGAAATGCAGATACTCCTTTTTTTTTTTTTTTTTAAGATTTTAGTCTTTTGTTTGACAGAGAGAGAGAGAGATCACAAGCAGGCAGAGAGGCAGGCAGAGGGAGAGGGGGAAGCAGGCTCCTTGCTGAGCAGAGAGCTCCATGTGGGGCTCGATCCCATGACCCTGAGGTCATGACCTGAGCCAGAGGCAGAGGCTTTAACCCACTGAGCCACCCAGGTGCCCCGGATACCCCTCTTTTATTTTCGGTCTCTGATGGGATCTCCATCAATTCAATCATCTGAGCCAGGACACCAGCTCAACCATCAACTCTACCGAAGTCCTTAAAACTGCTTGGTTGCTGTGTCCGTTAGGATGCTCTTTGCTACAAGTAACAGAATACCCTCCTCACCTAGAGGGTTTTTTTTGTTTTGTTTTGTTTTGAAGTTCACAAAGCAAGTAGGTATGAAACAGAGCTGCAGATGTGAGCTAGAGCTGCTCCAGGATTAGTTAATCCACTGACTGAAGGACGTCGTCAAGAACCCATGTTACTTTTTTCTTTTCCTGCTTCCATTCTCTGTGTCATGACTTTATCCTTGCCTAGCTCTTCTCATGGTCACCAGGTGGCTTGAGTTTCAGTCCACACATTCACATATGACAAAATGCAGCTGCTTCTCCACGAATGGCTTTCTCTGTGTGAGAAAACTTCCTAGACAGCCCTCAGAGGATTTCCCCATAACTTTCATTGGCCACAGCTGGATAATATGCCCCCTTCTGAGCCAGTCATGGGCAATAGGAATGGATTGCCATGGCTAGCTTAGACTAATCACAGTTTGACAATGAGCTAGAGGTTGGGCTACTTTCCTTTTGCACATGGATGCGCTAAGGGTGGACCCTTGAATAAAATCAGGGCTCCGGGCGCCTGGGTGACTCGGTTGGGCAACTGCCTTCGGCTCGGGTCGTGATCCCGGAGTCCCGGGATCGAGTCCTATGTCGGACTCCCGGCTCTGCGGGAAGTCTGCTTCTCCCTCTGACCTTCTCCCCTCTCATTCTCAGTCTCTCGCTCTCTAATAAATAAATAAAAATCTTAAAAAAAAAAATCAGGGCTCCACTAATAAGGAGTATTAGAACATTGGATGATGGTGGGAAGGCAAAAAACAGCGTCTGCTGCAATTGACAAATCCTGATTTCTCCCTTCTCATTTAAAAACCACCCCTTCTCTCCATTCACAAGGCCAGTGCCTTAGGTTATGCCTTCATTATTTCTTACTTCAAACCTGCACTGGCCTCTTACCTTTTATTCTCTGCCTCTGATGTCTCCCTCCATCCATCCTCTATATTATTGCCATGTGATTGTTCTGAAATTTAGACATGGCCGTTTCCCCTCTTTTAGTCCTTCAGTAGCTATCTATTGCCTGTAAAGAAAAATGAAATGAAAAGTCTTTAGCCAGCATTCAGACCCATCTTGGACACCATCTGTACATGCGCACTCACTTAATTCTTATGCTTCAGACTCACTGCCCTCAGAAACTTCCTGGAGTGTCCTCTGCTATTTTAGCCTCTTTGCCTTGTGACTTGTTATTTTCCCTTCCATGCATGTGCTTCCCCCTTCCCTTGTCCTGTCAACTTATACAGCATTAAACGCTGTTTCCCTTCCCCTGAGAAATTTTCTTTTCCTTTCTGTCTTGTAACTGTGCCTTCTTCCATCCCAGCACTTAAACTTTTTTTTATAAGAATGTGTTTTCTTTCTATCTTCCCTCATTTAACTGTGAGCTCCTTGAGACGAAGAATGATTTATATTCCCGATGCCTAATGTTACCTGAAATGTAGATGCTCAGAATTATTTGCCAAATGAAGTAATATCTACCACAGATATAACTACTATCTATGTATATGTGCCATTTTAATGAGACTGTTAGTTATTTCAGTGAAACCAAAGAGAAAATCATAAGGAAATATGGGCTCACTGGTGCCTCATTAAGTCCTTACCTGTCCTGTTCATCATGTTTTTGCAGTGTCCAGAATAGGGCCTGGCACATAAAAGGGGCTCAGTGAGTAAATGTTGACCTTCAGCTTAAAACATCACAGCCTTCATTGGTAACCTACAGCCTAAAACATCACATTTTTTTTAAAAGATTTTATTTATTTATTTATTATTAGAGAGAGACTGAGAATGAGAGGGGAGAAGGTCAGAGGGAGAAGCAGACTTCCTGCAGAGCCGGGAGTCCGATATGGGACTCGATCCCGGGACCCCAGGATCACGACCCGAGCCGAAGGCAGTCGCCCAACCAACTGAGCCACCCAGGCGCCCAAAACATCACATTTGATAGACCTTTTTTATGCTTTTAATATGCTTTCTTAAGAAAGTCTAAGTCACCAAATCTGGTGACTGACCAGATTCTTTTTTTTTTTATGCTTGGTGACACTGTAATACCAGCTTTCTAACAGTGAGTGCTAAGCCAATGGTCTGGTTTTTGTTCAACAAATGTGTATTAACCACCAGCATATGGAAGCATTTTTCTTGCTGCAAAACAGACCCAAAACCCTGCCTTTGTGGAGCTTCTAGTCTTATGGAAGGTTGGAGGGGACAGATAGCAAAATAAATATGAAATGTGTTTGTATGTGATATGGTGACAACTACTGAGGAGAGGAACAAGGCAGGTCAAGGGTAAAGGAGGACAACTACAGGGGAGGGGAGGGAGGGAGGAGTCAGGGTATTAAGAATGGTTGGAGCACGGGTGCCTGGGTGGCTCAGTTGGTTGGGCAACTGCCTTCGGCTCAGGTCATGATCCCGGAGTCCCGGGATCGAGTCCCATATCGGACTCCCGGCTCTGCGGGAAGTCTGCTTCTCCCTCTGACCTTCTCCCCTCTCATTCTCAGTATCTCTCTCTCTCTCTCTCTAATAAATAAAAATAAAAAAATATTTAAAAAAAAAAAAGAATGGTTGGAGCACAACCGGTCCACTTACAGTGCATGGGTACAGCTGTAGGCAGGTGAGGGGATGTGGCCAGCAGTAAGAGCTTCTGGAAGTTAAGCGCTTTTTTGATTTCTTTTAGCTTCTGAGGAAATTAGGAAACAAGGCATCAGCAGAGAGTTTGGGTGGAAAGAAGTTGTTGGAGGTTAAAGGGAAAGGGTAATATATGAAATACGGCCTTCAGATGATGTTTAATCAAAGAACCCCATGAATCTTCACATGTTCATTGATATGTGGCTTTCCCTGGACATATCCAGGCTTTTCTGCTGATCTGTTGGACCCCTAAAAGGCAGTAAAGCCAGACTAACCATGTAGAAATTAGGTAGTTGTCACCTGTGGCCTGATGTGTTCTGACTTCTTATTGCATTTAGGAATCATGGCCTTTCAACTGGTCTGTAAGTTCTTACTCTTCATTCTTTTTGTACCAGTTAAAAGCTACTAAAATAAGGCTCCGGCCTGTAGTTAAAATCTTCGTCTTGAATGCTTTCTTGCGTGCTCAATATGTATCTTAAAATCTTAAAGCAGGCAGCTTAAAATCATAGCTGTGTTTGAAGCAGTTAATACTTTTTATTAGGTATGTATTCAGGGAGATGTGCTTAATTCCAAACTCAAAACATTTTTTGTTGTGTTTAATAAAAGACTCCATATGCATTTAGACTCCATATGCATTTAGTTGTATAGAATAGAACAGACTTAGTTTATAAAAAAAAATGGAGCGTATTTCTTGTACTGCTTGGAAATAAGAAATAAGGATTGACCAACATCAGAGGACAGACCACAGGGTGTTCTTTGGTAGCTGCAGAAAATGGGGACTGGACCTGGGTAGTAATGAGAGGAAGGAACATTTTTGAGCTAAACTTTTGGAGAGCAGCCTAGAGGGTTGTTGTGGGGCACAGTTTTGGGGAAGGGGAAAAGGTTTCATGAGAAGGGATTTAGCTAAAGCGCGATCAGTAAGGCAAATGTTGTGGAAGGTGGTGAAGGAGTAGGGGCTTATACCGAAGAAAACTTAAGTCATTCTATTTCTTGCATGGAAAGTAAGAATTTAATAACCTGCAACTGTCTGCAGTCACCAGTGGCTAACTGGGCATGGAGCCAGAACCAGAATAGGGAGAAGAAAGTCTGATCAGTTTTCTTTATGAATATGCAAATGAGCATGATTGGTCTGCTGCTATTTCCCACAGTGTGGGGTGAGTACCACTGCTACTTGGAATGATTTTAATTGTTTGATAAACATTATTTTTACTTCAACAGTTATGTTTTTCAGTGTGTACAGAAAAAATATATTTAGCATGTAGCACATCAAATCTGTGATTTCAGAGATCACATTGCCTGAGACAAGATTAGAATAGGTAATACATTTTTACAAAAGAAGAGAGCCAATCTAATAGATGGCAAATAATAGAGTAGCTACTGTTAAGATGGCCAAGATTGCAAATGACTGAAGTTTGAGAAAACTTGTCTAGAATGTGGGCTGAATGTTTATTTTAAGGAGAATATGATAGAAGCCTAGTAGATATTCTATTAATATAATTCCCTTTCTTTTCATAGCTGGGCTTTGCAGATCTAAACCTGGCAGAGTTTGCTGGATCAGGAAATACCACTCGTCGCTGTTTGCTGGAAGGCTATGATACCAAAAATACAAGACAGGATAATTCCATTCTTAAAGTAAGCACGTTTTGAAATTGACATGTCAACAAATGAGAATCTCTGCGTTTAAATAAGCATAGGTATATACAATCAAGGGCAAAATGGGAATCGGTACTGAGAACATGAGCTGACCACACCACTGAAACACTCACCGTCTAGGGGACAAAGCTACCCAAATCACAGAAACATCGAAAAGTAACAAATGTTCACCTTCATTATCCTAAGGTGTTTCTAGAGCTGTGAATGCTCAGGGAGTAGAACATACAACTGCTACAATGTAAGGGCTCATTGAGAGTAAGGAGCATGATGAGTGAATACCTTAAAAATGTTTATCACTCGGGGCGCCCGGGTGGCTCAGTGGGTTGGGCCTCTGCCTTCGGCCCAGGTTGTGATCCCAGGGTCCTGGGATCGAGCCCCGCATAGGCCCCTCTGCTCGGCGGGGAGCCTGCTTCCCCCTCTCTCTCTCTGCCTGCCTCTCTGCCTACTTGTGATCTCTCTCTCTCTCTCTGTCAAATAAATAAATAAAATCTTTAAAAAAAAAAATGTTTATCACTCCCACCGCCTGGGTGGCTCAGTTGGTTGAGCAACTGCCTTCGGCTCAGGTCATGATCCTTGAGTTCCGGGATCGAGTCCCACATCGGGCTCCCAGTTCCACGGGGAGTCTGCTTCTTCCTCTAACCTTCTCTCCTCTCATGCTCTCTCTCACTTTCTCTGTCTCTCAAATAAATAAATAAAATCTTAAAAAAAAATGTTTATCACTCCCAAAAGTGACTTCCTGAGCAGCCGTGGTGGGTGCAGTGAAGTCACTGGGCTTTCCTATAACTAGTAAAGTGACAGGTGGAATTCATTTTAGGCATCTGCCCTGTTGTTTGAGCCATGAGCCAGCCTCCTATTCCCGTGGCCACAGAGAGAACATACGCTTGAGAGAGTTGCTGCAGGTATTAAATGAGACCAGTTGAGAAAAAGTTTGTAAAGCACCTTGTGCCTAGTAAGACTCACTGGACAAACTTTGTGCTATAGTTTAGTTAGGTTACTCCATGATGGTAAGCTATCTAATGATCAGAAAGGAAAATAATTCAGAATAAAAACTGGGTGGTCAGAAGTTAGTGGAGCAAAGAATTACCCTACAGCTACATTTTTCAAACTTCGTTTTCAGTAAACATAACAAAAAATTTCAGAGCAGTGGCATATACCTGTATGACATAAACAGTGATGGATAGATAGGGTAGATTCCAGATGAAGAAGCTGAGACTGACGTTAAGCGTCTCACTAACGTCATCGGTGGCAGAGCAGAGACCCGAATGCGTATCTTCTGCCGTGTGGAGTCAGTGGTCTTCTCATGTTACCATACTGTCTAAGCCCTGGACTCGAAAGGGCCAGACTGCACTGCTCATTCTTAGACTGACCCCAAACAAGCCACTAAGTTGGGTTTCTTCATATTTGCAGGGTAAGATTAGTACTCCTCCTCTGAATTAGTGTTTTCATTGGGAATCAAAATAACTTCCTAATGTCAAACTCCCCCATCCTAACCCCATTCCTTAGGGCCAGCTCCTAGAGTAGTTCCCTTCTGGCTCCCCGCTGATCCTTTGACACCATCTCTCCCACTTGGTCCTACAAAGAACTTACTCTTTTTTTTTTTTTTTTTAGAGTGCAACAGCATACACGCGCAAGTTGGGGGAGGGGAGGAGAATCTCAAGCAGATCCCCACGCTGAGCATAGAGTCTGATGTGGGGCTCAGTCTCACAGCCTTGAGATCATGACCTGAGCTAAAACCAAGAGTCAGACACTCAACTGACTGAGCCACCCAGGCGCCCCATAACTTACTCTTCTATAGATCACACCGTTCAGCTCTCACCCTCTCTCCCTGCCTGAGCTCTGTCATCTCCTGGCCACCTGGTAAACTTCTCTGTCCTGCTCATGGATAACTTAGCTCCTAGCTCAGTTTCTCTTCTCATCCCTTCTGTCTTCGTGTTTTGGTGGCTTCACCATCTGGTGGGTGATCTGTCCTTGTGGGCTATCTTCTCTATGCATTCTCTCCCTCAAGCTAATCTTTTATGTGCCTGAGGCCTCTCTGTTCCTTAAACTACACTTCTCCAGCATCCTTTTCTTTTCCTTCTTCCCAGTTCCTCCCCCCATGGCCAAACTCTAGACTTTTATATCTCTAGACACTTCACCACCAGTATTCCCCTCTGCTACTACTGTGTCTTATGTTTCCAGTCCTGTTGGTCTACTGCTCACTTAGCTGTCCTTCACCTTACTGTTCTCTTCACTGTCTACCAGCCTCCACTTCCTTCCACTTCCCTCTTTATCCAGCTTAGATACCAGAATCCATGATTCTTCTATGCTTAAAAATAATTCTTGCAGGGCACCTGGGTGGCTCAGTAGATTAAGCATCTGCCTATAGCTCAGGTCATGATCCCAGGGTCCTTGGGATCGAGCCCCACATTGAACTCCCTGCTCAGTGGGGAGCCTGCTTCTCGCTCTCCCTCTGCTGCTCCCCCTGCTTGTGCTCGCTCTCTCTCTCCCTCAAATAAAAATACTTCTTGCTCCTTCACCCATCTCCCTCATTGCTCTCCCCCAGTGAATCCCCAACCCCAGTCAAACCCAACTTCAACTGTCTTCTCTGGGCCTGCATCCTAGGTGCCGAACATTGCTGGAGAAGGTAACACAACCATCCAGCCGCCGTTCCTACAGTCTTGCTCACTGCCATCAAGCAACTATCCTTCCTTTGTAAGCGTCCTTTCCCAGTTTCCAGATACTCTATTTTCTACCTTCTTGCTTCTCAGATCTCCACACAACACCCTTGTTCTCAGCTAGTGGTCTTACTTTATCCATTTTGGAGAAAACAGAAGTCATTAGATTCAAATTCCTTCATCTAACTGTTGCAGAATTTACAATTCTTCCTGTGTCTCTAGCCCTGTTATCCCTTTTGCCCCCATTACAATGAAGGAAATGTCCCTCTTCCTGCCCGAAGTCTCTCCTTCCTCGTAGGTGCTAGAGTCCAAAGCTTGCCTAATCGAGAGCTTTGTAGATTGGACTGCCTTCTCCTAATCATCT
Organism: Nasua narica; assembly: GCA_028533885.1. NCBI lineage: Eukaryota > Metazoa > Chordata > Mammalia > Carnivora > Procyonidae > Nasua > Nasua narica. Next base: position 82,292,729 of record CM052798.1, on the reverse strand, counting down.
CTATCTCCAGTGCATCATCCTCATTAACATATGAAGAAACAGCTCTTATATCTACTGTATTTAAAACAAATAAAAACCACTTCTCACCTCCTCCAACCACTATTCCACTCTCTCTGTGTTCTCCTTCCCCACACAGTGTCTCACAGGCTGCATGTGCCATCTCCATCCCTTCTGGGACATTCAGGATGTCCAAGAGTGCTATTTTGATGTAGTTAGAAACCAGACTGGAGTTCTATGAAAACGGAGGGGAGGGCGCCTGGGTGGCTCAGTTGGTTAGGCGACTGCCTTCGGCTCAGGTCATGATCCCGGAGTCCCCGAATCGAGTCCCACATCCGACTCCCAGCTCCATGGGGAATCTGCTTCTCCCTCTGACCTTCTCCCCTTTCGTGTTCTCTCTCACTCTCTCTCTCAAATAAATAAATAAAATCTTTTAAAAAAAAAAAGGAAAGAAAGAAAACGGAGGGGATAAGGATGCCCTCACAGCCGGCCCAGGTCCCACATTTAATAAGTGGAGCACTCAGAAAAAGAACTGTCATAGAGGCACTGGGGTGAAGAAATAAGAAAGAAATGAGGTTCTATTAGGATACATGTCAGCCACTAGGTAGAAAATATGCACATATATAAATATTCTCTTCTTCATAAAGACCATGAGTTTCAGTATTATGCAGTCCTAGTTTCAGATCTCAGCTCTACCCTTTATTAGCTACCTGATAGTGAAAATATCACTTCGTCTCCTGAGCTTAAAAGGAAAGTATCAGTCTTTCATAGGAGTTTTTTTGTATTTTTTTTTCCATAGGAGTTTTGAACACTGAATGAAATCATGCAGTATACAACACTTAACTTATGCCTGGCACGTGATTCTCAAATCAGGGTTGCTGCTAATGTTGTCATTAGTCCTGCTATTACCATTATTATTCCCGGAAGAATGTAACAAGATCCTGTGGCTGAGTCTTAAGAGACCGTCAGCAAGTAGAGAAGAGCAGCATTTCAGAAAGCATTAGTGAAGCTTTAAATTCTGTTCTAAAGCTAGAGCAAAGGCCAGAAGCATTCAGCTCTTGCGAGCCCCCACAGGCCCCCCTCGAAGCATCGACGTGGCACATTGAAGGGAAACATGCCAGACGCTGAAGCACCACCGGAATCCAGGAGACCAGGGCCACCAGTGCACCCACGGGGCCTCACAGTGTGGCACTTGCTCTCCCTTTCCGCCTTTCCAGCGCCAATTTTTGTCATTACCAAATTTCGAATGTTGAAAAATGGTCTGTATAAAAGAGCAATTTAATACTGGATGTAACCCAAATCCACAATCGCTTTATTGAATAATCTCTCAATAGGAAATACCGCCCTAGGGTCTGTGGAGGATGCGTGGGTTAGAGGAACATGGCTTCTCCTCTCCAGGGGACTTTTATAATCATATTTCTTTTTCTAATACCCAGGTTTTGATCAGTATGCAGCTGATGTCTGGTGACCCATGTTTTAAAACGTAAGTTAATGCTCAGTAAATGAATTATTTATCTGAAAGTATAATAAGAGTGATTTTTTTGTTTAAATTTTTACATTCATACTTTGTAGTGTTTACCCGGGCAGGGACTGTTCTTTTCCTAGGAGACTGCCTGACCCACATAGAAATTACTATTAACCCTTTACCAGATGAGCTCCCCACACTCTTAATTATTTAGGCTGTAGATCTTTGATCATCTTCAAGTTTTGGGTGAAACTATACAAATTAAATTTTTTAATTTGATCTCTGTGGACTTATTCATTTCTTCAACAAATACCTGTTAAATGCCTTACCATGTGGTAGGCCCTATTCTAGGCACTAGAGAAACAGCAGTAAAAAAAAAAAATCATCCCTGATCTCTTGGAGCATATATTCTTTTTTTTTTTTTAAAGATTTTATTTATTTATTTTAACAGAGAGCACAAGCAGGCAGAGAGGCAGGCAGAGGCAGAGAGAGGAACAGGCTCCCTGCCGAGCAAGGAGCCCGATGCGGAACTCGATCCCAGGACGCTGGGATCATGACCCAAGCCGAAGGCAGCTGCTCAACCAACTGAGCCACCCAGGCGTCCCTTGGAGCATATATTCTTAAGAGGAAAACAGTACACTAAGAAATAAATGTATAATATAAAGATGGCAATGGGTGCTTTGGAGGAAAATAATGCAGGGTAGGAGGGCATGGTGGGGAGAAAGGCTGCTGTTTTATAGAGAGTAGCCAAGAAAGTCTTCCCTGGCACAGATGGTGTTTGAGCAGAGACTGAAGGAGGTGGGAAGCACACCATGCAGGTATTGGGGAAAGAGCATTGGAAGTAGAGGAAACAGGGACAAAGGCCTCAGGGAGGAGTGTGCTTGGCATGTCCAAGGGCTGCCAGGAGACCAGTATGTCTAGAACAGAGAGAATGGGGAGGGATAGGAAATAGGATCAAATGATAGAGTCTCCTTGGCTACTTATAACCTGAGTCGGATAAAAAGCTACTGGAGGGTTTAGAGTAGGGCAATAAAATTATCTGACTTACAGCTGCTTGGTAGAGAATAGACAGTTTGTGGGAACAACAATGGGAGCAAGGGCAGGAATAGGTAGATGAGTTAGGAGGCTGTTTCAATAGTCCAAGGTTTAGGGTCAGAGTAACTCATTTATTGAAATGAGAGCACCTCTAAGAGGCACAGGTTGGAGGTTGGGAGCTTGGGTGTTGGACAAGTTACGGTGGAGATCCCTGTTTAACATCCGGCCAGCCACATCAAGCAGGCAGTTGGATACGGCACTATAGAGTTTGGTGGGGAGGCCCAGGCTTGACATATGCATTTGGAAATCATGATGTCATCAGCACACAGATAGTAGTTAAAGCCATGAGATTTGATTAAATGACCCAGAGGGAGTGAGCATAAATAAAGAAAAGAAACACAGACTAAGGGGTGGGACACTCCAGTGTGTTGGAGACTAAGGAGACAGACGGGGAAGAACCAGCAAAGGAACAACTGTGAGAGAGGAGGAAGGAACCAAAGGAAAGGACTGGCCTGAAAACCAAGTGAAGGAGGTGTTCCAAAACAGAGTAATCAGCTCTGTCCCACACCATGGATGTGGATCACTGAAGATGACGACTGAGAATCGATCTTTGGATCTGGAGTACAGAGACCGTTGGTACCTTTGACAAGCACTTCAGTAGAATGCTCTGAGCCTGCACCCGTATTGGAGTGAGTTAAAGAGGTTTTGGGAAGAAGGAAATTGGAGAAAATATAAACAATTCTTAGGAGGAATTTTGCTGCAAAAAAAAAAAAAAAGGAACAGAAAATGAAGTTACAAATAAAAAGAGGATACAGGGTCAAGGGCAGGTCTTTGGGTTTTTTTGGTTTTGTTTTGTGTTTGTTTGGTTTGGTTTGGTTTGGTTTATTTGACAGAGAAAGATAGATCCCAGGTAGGCAGAGAGAGAGGGGGAAGCAGGCTCCCCGCTGAGCAGAGAGCCCAATGTGGGGCTCGATCCCAGGACCCTGAGATCACGACCCGAGCCAAAGGCTGAGACCTAACCCACCGAGCCATCCAGGCGCCCCTGTTCCTGATTTCTTAGTGAAATAGGAAACAAGATGAGCACTGAAGAGTGGAGATGGGACAGATGGAGGTGAGGGTTTGAGGAAAGATACGTAAAAGTCCTCAGAGTGTAGGAGAGTGAACGGAACGGGAAAAGCAATGGAATTGCTCATTAGCAGTCCAGAAGACAAAAAATAAAGTTAATTATACATTATTTAAATATCTCAGAAAAATATATTGGGAAAAGAAAACCTGAATTATTTCCCTGTGCATCAACTTCATGTTTTTAATAGTAATGTCCAGGGGCACGTGGATGTCTCAGTGGGTTGAGTATCTTGACTCTTGATTTTGTCTCAGGTCATAATCTCAGGGAGGTGAGATTGAGCCCCGCATCAGGCTCTGCATTCAGAGGAGAATCTTCTTGAAATTATCCCACTCCCTCTCCCTCTGGCCCTCCCACCACACTCTCTCTCACTCTAAATTAATTTTAAAAAAAATTTAATAGTGATGTCTATATAGTTCCCTACTTAGTGTTTTATAAAGATGAAAATACATATTTTTATACAAATCAATTATTGATTAAACTATGCATTTTACTGTAACTTATCCTTCCTGTGTTGCCATCTCTCAAACCATAATTTCCTGGCTTATGTCTTTATATCCTGCTTTCTTAGGACTAAACAATTTTTGCCATACTGTATTTGGCTTCTTAGGTAACAATGTTTTTCTAGCGGAATCAGCTTAGGGTGAAATGAGAAAACGAGCAGCAAAAGTAAGTAAAAGAAAAGGAATTCATCATTCCTTCTTATGAGCTTATAAATATTACTTTTCTGGCCCTCTCTCTATCATTTTATCTATTTGTGTAACTCCAATACTAAAGAGCTCAAAAATAGATCATCTTATGTTCTGTATTATCTCCAGGAATGTAAATCTGACCGTCTAGAGTTTCTATTTATAGAGAAAGATGTCTGTAACTCATTAGAATAAAGAGACCTTTACTTAATCCCAAGATACATAAGAGTATTTCTTGGGAAAACAAAACCCCCAATATTTATTTTCTCTTTTCTCTGAATATCTGAAATTGTACACGTGTCGATGGTAAAAGGGCCGCTCTAACACCTCCATGCGCTTGCACATGCTGAGGGTGGACTGAATAGCAAAGAGTTTAAATGACTGATGTAAAAAATAAATTATCTTTATGAGGTTGTATTTCAGTAAATATCAGAAATATAAAATCACAGTGCTTTAGAGCTGAAAATAATGTTGGAAGTTGTGTAGTCCAGTGATTTTTTTTTCCAGAATATTTAGCCACAAAGTCCTTCTTTTCAGATGTGTGATGAATCCCAATATATAGCAGTTTTCTATTGTGGGGAAAAAAGCTACAGTACCTTACTACCCCTGAAGTCTCTAAGGGTGCTTCACAAAGCCAGTTTTAAAAGTATTATATAATTCAAGTTCTCATCTTACAGATGAGGAAACTAAGGCACAAAGCAATTGAGTGACATGATTGAGTATTTGTCTGTAAAACCTAGATGTAAGGAACTAACTGTGGGGAGGTTCATTCCACTCTTCTCTCTGCTTTTGTCTGTCTTTGTATTTTCCTTGATAAAAAGTTTTTAAAAACCTGCTAGAGAAACTAACAAAAATACAGCAGATCTTTAGCATTCTCAACTTTAAATTCTAGCTTTGATATTTTACGAGCAGAGGATCTATAATATGGCTTATATTATTTTTCTGAAAGACAAATTTCATACCATAAGCCTGTGTTTGTGCATAAGACGGCTGGTAAGTCAGGCTCCTAACTACTTGCCCTAAACTCTTTTGTAGTTCTCTGCAACTCATCAAATATCCACCAACTTTTATAAAAGAATGAAGCTGGCTGAAAAGAAAGCCAACCACTAGTGCTAATAAAGACAAAGGATAAAAAAAAAGACAAAGGATATTTCGAGAGAGAAATTTTATGCTTCACTGACACCTGACAACTTGGTGGTGAAGTAGATCTAGGGATGATGTAATCCTCTTGAGTAGCTGGGGCTCTGGAAAATTCATATTCTAGAAGGAAGGAAATTATTATTTGTCAAAATGATTTAATGACTATTATTGTCTCCCAGTTTAATTCTTGAAACAACTCTGTGATGCATTATCCATATTTTTTAAGGGAGGACCTCGAGGGGACGCCTGGGTGGCTCAGTTGGTTAAGCAGCTGCCTTCGGCTCAGGTCATGATCCCAGGGTCCTGGGATCGAGTCATGCATCGGGCTCCTTGCTCGGCAGGGAACCTGCTTCTCCCTCTGCCTCTGCCTGCTACTCTGACTGCTTGTGCACTCTCTCTCTCTCTCTCTCTCTGACAAATAAATAAATAAAATCTTAAAAAAAAAAAAAAGGTGGGGAGGACCTTGAGGCTCAGAGGTCAAGGAACTAATTTGTCCAAGGTTCCAAGAGTCACTCATTTATTCACTACATGTGCATTGACTGTCTACCATGAGACATGTACCAAGCTAAATGAAGACCAGCCCCTGCTCTGAAGGATTCACTGTTTATTTGGGGGATGGACACAGAACATATGATGCTTTCAAGGCTTAAAGGAGAGAGTCCCTAACTACTTTTTCTTAAAATCCAGGAAAGTCTTTACTGAGGGTGGGTGACACTGAGCTAATTTTTAGAGGATGAACAGGAAATTACAAAGCAGAGGAGGTGGGTAAAGGTGCTCTAGGAAAAGAAAATAGCCTGCATGAGTTTATGGCATTGTTACAGGGCAGGAATGCCAAGTAGGTAGTATTGTCATTTTAGGTCATTTTTCACATACTCTAAACATTACTGTGAAATTAAAATCTCCTCTCTTTCATTCTGTAATTGAGCTATATTAAACAATTTCTGATAAGAGATACAAAAACATTTTCAGAACAAAAAAGGGTAACAGAATAAAAACTGACACAAACTAAACAGTCAGTGATTATTTATTCAACATGGACTAAGTTGTCTAGGGAGACTTAGGATAGCTACTAGGGCCCAGCTAAGATTTTAAATTCGCCTTAATATCATTCATTCCCCATGATTTATGAATTTTCTCCATAATGCTTAGTTGCCCCAGTATTTGAGCAGTTAATGAAGAAAACTAAACTTCTCCAGGGGTGGGGCTCTTCAAGGTGCTTAAGACTACAGGACAAGGGGTGCCAAACTGAAGGTATTGCTAAAAGTGTCGTGGCCCTGAAGTCAGGCTGGACAGGAAAGGGCAGAGCCCGAGGGAGATGAGAGAGGGCGAGAAAGGGAAGAAGCCACAGACTGGGAGCTCAGAAGGCTGAAGAACGGGTCTGATCAGGCCACCTAAAGATAGGACAGGCGGGCATGAGTCACCATCAATGATTAATGACTATGACTGTAGACTCCATTCTTTGTGTGTTTGTTTTGCATGTTACTTTTTCTTACTGAATATTGAATGCATAGGGGGTTTTTTTCCACTGTTATTTTACATTTTTTAAAAATCCAGCCTTGGGTAATTGAAGAGGTAGGTCTAGGCCAGACTGCAAAGGGCCTTGTATTACCATTCTAAGGAGTTTGAGCTCTATCTGGAAGGAGCTATGAAAGTGTTTTAAATCAAAGAATAACATGTTCACATGCACACTTCAGAAGGCCCACAGTGACCACACACAGATCGAGGGAGGCCGAGTAGCGAGGAGACTCTTGTAGTCATAAGGTACAAAGAAGACCAAACTGAAGTAATTAGTGGAGGCTGAAAAGAGGTGATGGATAGGAAAAGTATGAGAGAATCTGTGATTTGGAAATTGATTGGCTGTTGAGAAAATGTGAGTAGGGAGGACCCAGAGGCAGCATCTGGGATTCTGGGTTGGGTTACTTTATGGACTGTGATGGCATTCAGAGCAGGGGAATACAAGAAGAAAACAGATTTGGGAAAAGAAGATGGCTTTAGTTGGGGATATATAGTGACCTCAGTGTACTTGCAGGACTAATACTTAAAAATATCCCAACAGGAGGCACCTGGGTGGCTTAATCAGTTAAGCATCCAACTCTTGATTTGGGCTCAGGTAATGATCTCAGGGTCCGTGATCTAAGATGAAGCCCCATGTTGGGCTTGCGCTGAGTGTGGAACCTGCATAAGATTCTCTCTCCCTCTGCCCCTCCCCCACCCTCTACCCTCACCCCCATTCATGTTCTAGATAGATTGTTTTAAAAAGAAAATATCCCAACAGGATGTGCAATTTTGGAATTTAGGAGATCATAGGATAGAAATAATTTCTAAATTAAATAGGTTTAATGGTAATCTTAAATGTCTCTGTCTTCAGGGACCTGAATAGCCTGAGGATTCTACTGAGATAATATAGTAAGAATTTAAGAATTACCACATAGCATATGTACACATACAATATATACACATTTACACGTGTATATATGTATAGTTTTATATATACATATATAAACATATGCACACAAATAGCCACAACTTTGAAATGTACAATTTGTTTTATATTGCTTTACTTTTTTTGTTACTATTGCATCTGGCCGGCTTAATGTTTTATATAGATTAAAAAAGATAAATTCTGTCGATGAAGGCAGCTGAATGACAATTACTGAACTCTCATGAAAATATTAAACTGTGGAATATTTAAAGTTGGCATTCGTGTGGCCTTAGCGCCCCACCCACCCAAGATGTCTACATCCTAATCCCCAGAACCTGTGAATATGGTGGATTAAATGGTGGAGAATAAGGTGGCAGGTAGAATTAAAATACAATCTGCTGACCTCAAATAGGGAGATCATTCTGGCTTCTCCGGAGGGGAACAATATAATCCCAAGGGTCCTTAAAGGGAAGAGGTATGACCCTAACCCAAGGGAACAGGTCATTGGAAGAGTGTCAGGGTCAGAGGGAAATGAGAAATACAGAACAGTCAAAGAAAGATGTAACTTTTCTGCTTTTTCCTGGCTTTGAAGACAGAGGAAGGAGCCATGAGCTAAGGAATTCAGGTGGTCCCTGGAAGCTGAAAAAGAAGGGAACAGATTCTCCCCCCAAGCTTCCAGGGAGGTGTGTGGTCCTGCCAACAGCTTGATTTTAGTCCAGTGGAACCTATGTCAGACCCCTAACCTGCAGAAATGTTAAGATAATAAATTTGTGTTAAGTCTCTAACTGTGGGGTAATGTGTTACAGCAACAAGAGATACCATACTCAGACTAAGTTTGGGTCATCTTTATTTTGGGAATACTTTTTTAGTTTATTTTAGTAATCTTTATTTTGGACGAACTTTGCCAGTACACTTTGAATTTCAATAAATACAAAATAACAGAAAGAAGAGAATTGCCACATAGGTGAGCCTCACAGTCCCTTCAGCCCCTTCCTATTTTACCTCAGGTCAACAAGGCATAGTCTCTAGGAAGATGCGATTTTTTTTTCCCCTAGACTATCAACCTCAATGGGTAGGGAACGTTTTATTTAAAACAAACAAAAAGTTCTTGTTAAAACTCAAACTTGCCCCTCCCTGCTTCACAGCTTCCACATGGAGATAGGAGCCTTGAATTGGCTAATGAAAATGTATCCATCACCCGCCCCAGAGAATCCAGCCCAGAAAGAAAATCTAAACAACTGGAGTTCTTTACAGACTCCCCTCCCTCCCCCCGGGGCAGGTAAACTGTTTACAGAGAAGAAGGTAGAAGATAAAACCCTGGGTACATTGAAGCAGTTAGTAGAGCCAACAAGAGAGCTGGAGCAGGAGGCACGATACCACCTCCCAACCTCGGATACAAAGGGGCTGCCCACACGTCCCCACGTTGTCTCAGAGTTGACGCCTGAAGCATCGTCCACTGACGGTGCTGGGGACACACGGACAGAGCCCCCTCTCTCTTTCCCGGACTCCATGAAGGCAGTGCCCTTTCTGGTCTCACATTTTCTGTTGAGTAAAAATCCTTTTCTCCCCCCATAAATATTACTCCAGCTTTGAGGGCGCTCATACAGTATTTGTTGATTTTTATTACGCTCTCCCTCAAAGAGATAACATTAAGCAAGCACCTTACTAAGGCTGTATATTGACTCCACAGCCAATCTTTTAACACTATTCCAAGCTTTCCAATTCATCCACCAATCAAGTTCTGATCCTCAGAAATATTTCTTTACAGGCCTCCTTCCACATCGATGTCTATACCAATTGCTGGTGAATCTGAGTCTCTGGAAGAAGATAGAAAAGGTGGAGAGACTCTCAAAATCCATCTCGGAATAGCAGGTATGAGTGTGCGGCACACTGGTTTCTCATTTGTACTACTTGACATCATGAAATGTTCCCCAAGTCCCACCCAGACTTAAAATTCTATGGGTAGATGGCTTGAAATGGGCCAATAATTATCAGCAGAGTTTTAATTATGCAATTTGGGGTTAAGCCAATGCTTCATTTGTCTAAAACATTAGGCACTGATAGACTAAGAGCTAAACTTTGCAGTGACAGCCACCCCCGTTGTGTACCCGTGCTCCCTGCAGGTGCAATGGGGAACCGTGAGAGTTTGCCCCTTCCACATGCCCAGCAATCTGCCAGCCACCCGTCAGGTGTTGTTCCTTCTCCCGGGATCGCTTGCCTCTGTCAGTGGTTTCCAAACATGAGTGCACATGACAGTCGCCTGGTGGACTCGTTAACCTGGCTGCCAGAGGTTTTGGTTGGGTGGGTCGGGGTCAGGGCCTAAAAATTGCTTGACTTCCCAGGTGATGGGGATGCTGCTTCTCCAGGCAGACTCCCATCTGTCGTCAGAATCTGCTCCAGAAGTTAAAAGCAGGGTGGGGAGAATGGTCAAGTTTTGTTCTTCTATACAGAGTTGTCCAATTTTCCCAGCACCATTTATTGAAGAGACTGTCTTTTTTCTACTGGATATTTTTTCCTGCTTTGTCGAAGATTAGTTGACCTTAGAGTTGCGGGTCCATATCTGGGCTCTCTACTCTGTTCCACTGGTCTGTGTGTCTTGCTTTGTGCCAGTACCATGCTGTCTTGGTGATCACAGCTTTGTAGTAAAGTTTGAAATCGGGCAACATGATGCCCTCAGCTTTGCTTTTCTTTTTCAACATTTCCTTGATGATTCGGGGTCTTTTCTGGTTCCATACAAATTTTAGGATTGTTTGTTCCAGCACTTTGAAAAATGCCACTCATATTTTGATTGGGATGACATTGAAAGTGTAGATTGCTCTGGGCAGTGTAGACATTTTAACAATGTTTATTCTTACGATCCATGAGTATGGAATAATGCTTTTCTACCTTTTTGTGTCTTCTTCAATTTCTTTCCTGAGTGTTCTATAGTTCCTTGAGTACAGATCCTTTACCTCTTTGGTTAGGTTTATTCCCAGTTATTTTATGGTTCTTGGTGCTACCGTCAATGGAATTGATTCTCTAATTTGCCTTTCCATATTTTCATTGTTCGTGTATAGGAAAGCAACTGATTTCTGTGCATTGATTTTGTATCCTGCCACATTACTGAATTGCTGTATGAGTTCTAGTAGTTTGGGGGTGGGGTCTTTTGGGTTTTCCATATAAAGTATCATGTCATCTGCGAAGAGAGAGAGTTTGACTTCTTCATTTCCAATTGGAATACCTTTTATTCCTTTTTGTTGTCTGCTTGCTGGTGCTAGGACTTCTAGTACGATGTTGAACAAGAGTGGCGAGAGTGGGCATCCTTGTCGTCTCATCCTCCTGGTCTCAAGGGAAGGCTGTCAGCTTTTCCCCATTGAGAATGATATCCACTGTGGGCTTCTCATAGATAGGTTATAACAAGTTGAGGAATGTTCCCTCTATTCCTATTTGAACTCCTAATTGAAGAGTTTTAATCAGGAACAGAGGCTGTATTTTGTCAAATGCTTTTTCTGCATCAATTGAGAGGACCATGTTGTTCTTTTCTCTTATTGATTTGTTCTATCACATTGATTGATTTGTGAATGTTGAACCATCCTTCCATCAATCCCAGGGATAAAGCCTACCCAAAGATAAACTCGAAATGGATAAAAGACCTCAAGGTGAGGCAGGAATCTATCAAAATCCTAGAGGAGAACATAGACAGTAACCTCTTCGACATCAGCCACAGAAACTTCTTTCAAGACTTGTCTCCAAAGACAAAGGAAACAAAGCGAAAATGAACTTTTGGGACTTCATCAAGATAAAAAGCTTCTGCACTACAAAGGAAATAGTCAACAAAACAAAGAGGCAACCCACGAAATGGGAGAAGATATTCGCAAATGATACTACAGACAAAAGGCTGATATCTGAGATCTATAAAGAACCTCTCAAACTCAACACTCAAAAAACAGATAATCACATCAAAAAATGGAATATCCAACTTTGTATCAACATGGACGGGACTAGAAGAGATTATGCAGAGTGAAATAAGTCAAGCAGAGAGAGTCAATTATCATATGGTTTCACTTACTTATGGAGCATAAGGAAAAACATGGAGGACACTGGGAGAAGGAAAGGAAAGGTGAATTGGGAGAAATCAGAGGGGAAGATGAAGCATGAGACACTGTGGACTCTGAGAAGCAAACTGAGGGTCTTGGAGGGGAGGGGGTTAGGGGTTGGGTGAGCCTGGTGTTGAGAAGGGCACGTATTGCATGGAGCACTGGGTGTGGTGCGTGAACAATGACTCTTGGAACACTGAAAAAATTTTTTAAAAATTTTTAAAAAGGGTAGGGAAAACGTTAAGCTGGCGGAAGAAAAAGGACTTAGGAGCTTCCTTTCTTCTCTTCCTTTCTTGTGAGCAAGGTTATTTGAAAAATTGAAAAGAAAGTGCTCAACATCACTTGGCATCAGAGAAATACAAATCAAAACCACAGTGAGATACCACCTCACACCAGTCAGAATGGCTAAAATTAGCAAGTCAGGAAAGGACGGATGTTGGCAAGGATGCGGAGAAAGGAGAACCCTTCTACACTATTGGTGGGAATGCAAGCTGGTGTAGCCACTCTGGAAAACAGTATGGAGGTTCCTCAAAAAGTTGGAAATAGAGCTACCCTACGACCCAGCACTACCGGGTATTTACCCTAAAGATACAAATGTAGTGATCCGAAGGGGCACATGCACCCGAATGTTTATAGCAGCCATGTCCACAATAGCCAAACTATGGAAAGAACCTAGATGTCCATCAACAGATGAATGGATAAAGAAGATGTGGTATATATATACAATGGAATACTATGCAGCCATCACGAGAAATGAAATCTTGCCATTTGCAACGACATGGATGGAACCAGAGGGTATTATGCTAAGCGAAATAAATCAGTCAGAGAAAGACAATTATCACATTATCGCTCTGATACGAAGAATTTTGAGAGGCAGGGCGGGGAGTCGTGGGGGAGTGGGAGAGGGAAATGAAACAAGATGGGATGGGGAAGGAGACAAACCATAAGTGACTTCTAAACTCATGAAACAAACAGGGTGGCTGGGAGGTAGGGGAGGTAGGGATAGGGTGGCTGGGTATGGACATTGGGGAGGGTATGTGCTATGGTAAATCCTATGAAATGTGTAAGCCTGATGATTCACAGACCTATACCCTGGGGCAAATAATACATTATATGTTAATAAAAAAAAAAGTTGCAGTGACGTGATTAACATTTTCACCACCTTTATAGATATGCAAAGAGAAGATTTCTTGTAGATAATAAGGACTGCAGATCTCCTGATTTAGGATCAGTGAGTCCTTTGCATAATTTTTAACCTTTCCATTAGCTCCTTCTCTTCAGTATTTAAGCTGAATTCTTTAAAAAAAAAAAAAAAAAACTCACAGGCCCTACATCCTTTGTCTACTGCTCTTCTTCGTGCAGCCCCCCCTCCTCTGCTTTCCCTTCTTCCCCTTCCCTCTTTCACACCTTTTAGAGTCAAACTTCTAGAAAGATTATACTGTGCATTTATTCCTAAATACATGTGCCACCTGGCTTCTGGCTTCCGCCCTCTCTTGATGATGTCTCCACTAACATGACTGTCAAATCCTGTGAGCATTTTTTTCTGTTCTCACTTGACTTGGCCATTTACTCTTTCTGGAAGCCTTCTTTTCCTTTGGCTCCCCCCCTCTCTGACCTTTCCTTCTCTGACTTCTTGAAGGCCTCTTCATCTTCTTCCACCTTCCTCTTAAATACTGATGTTCCAGAGTTCCCTCTATGCACCGTCCCTGGGCAATATCCTCTATACCCGTGGATTTCGCTATCACATTCATGTAAATGTGATCATGTAAATATGAATCAAACACTTCGGTTTACAATTCTGTATTGCCTCCAGGCCTCCCCCCTAAACTCCAGGTGCACATTTACAAATGCCTTCTGGGAAGGTCCACTTCATGTTCTCTGTTCTACTGAAATCAGAGAGTTTGTTTCTCCTCAGCCAGACTCCAAGTTCTTCGGAATCAGGTCTTGTCTTTGTACCTCCAGCTTAAGACAGGAGCAATCCACTGCACAGTGACCAGGCGTCCTCAGGCCCCTCAAGGTGCCCACACCTGGCACAAGTCTTGCCAAGTCTTCCTCCTGCATCTTCTGTCTCACTTATCCTTGCATACTTGTGTACTTGGCATTCAAGCCCTGCTAACCACCTCTCACTCTGGGCTGGCCGATTGTGAAAACCTTCACTCCTGCACGCCCTGTCCATCGTATGGCCAGGACGTAGATTTGGTCACATCACACCCTTGCTTAAAGCCATCGAATTATTTCCTTCTTTGAACCCATAGAAAGTTCCTCACTACCAGGCATCTGTTCATCTCTCTTTTCCCTTCAGTCATATCTGCCCAAGTACCCAGTGTTCTGACTATACCAAACTGTCTGTTCTCAGCAAATGAGGCATGCTTTTCCCTACCAAGTCTTGCCAAGGAGCTCCTGTATGTGGTTAAAGACCTTGAGTTAGCCTCCTCTATGAGGTCTTGCCCTCACTACCAGGTAGTGTTTCATGTACTTGTCCTTTGAAGCTCTTAATAACCCTTTCTCAGTTCTTGCCACATCGTATTGTGGCTTCTCCCTCTAAACTCTGAGTATTTGGGGCGCTTCTCCCTCTAAACTCTGAGCATTTGGCGCACCTGGGTGGCTCGGTCAGTTAAGCGTCTGCCTTTGGGTCAGGTCATGATCTCAGGGGTCCTGGGATCAAGTCCTGCATCAGGCTCCCTGCTCAGCAGGGCATCTGCTTCTCCCTCTCCCTGCCTCCCGCACATGCGCTCGCTCGCTCTCTCTCTCTCTCTCTCTCTCTCAAATAAATGGATAAAATCATTTCTTAATTTTAAAGGTTTTAAAAGATCTTTAAAAATCTTTTAAAAAATAAATGAATGGGGCACCTGGGTAGCTCAGATGGTTAAGCGTCTGCCTCCAGCTCAGGTCATGATCTCTGGGTCCTGGGTTCGAACCCTGAATCGGGCTCCCTGCCCAGCGGAGAGCCTGCTTCGCCCTCTCCCTCTGCTGCTCCCCCTGCTTGTGCTTGTCACTCTCTATCAAATAAATAAATAAAATCTTTTTTTAAAAAAATTAAAAATAAATGAATAAACTCTGAGCACTTATTTTGTACCTCCTATATCTTATATACTACTGGGCACCTGACTTGGTAAGAGTTTAATAAATAATTACTGAATGAATACATTTTGAAAACCAATAGATAAATGGATGATGAATTAAAATCTGAGCCAACCCTCAGAGTAAAAGGTTAGTCCTGTATAATTCCTGATATGAACCAAGACTTCAGGTTTCAGTCTTGCTCTAGCTCACTTTTGTGTTTAGGACCACTGTAGAGCAGGCCCAGGGATGCTGGTTTGGATTCCTGTCTTATGGCCTGTCCAGAAGTGAGAACACTTGCAGAAGGGCCAGGTCGCTCCAGCAGCTTCCTTTTTGGGTAGCATTTCTTGGTCCAGCTGCATCCAATATCATTTGTAGAACTGCTGTATAATTGCTTATTACTCGGTTGGTTTCCTTTTGCCTCTAAGTGAAAAACAGTTCCAGTTTCCAAATATTTCATGCTAATGAAAATGGCCATAGTTTTGCATTCTGAGGAACCTGGTTCTGGAAATACATAATTGGCATCTGGAACATGTATATTATCAGGGAACTGCTAGAAATGGCTTTGACACTGGGTTGGTTTTTTGGTTTGGGTTTTTTTTTTTTTTTGGTGGTGGTGGTTTTTGTTTTTTGGATTTGGGGGCTTTTTTGTACATTTACTTTGAAAGTGAATACTATAATCAATTCCTGAGAACTTTTATTCTCGCTGCTACATTCCATGCTGTGTTGATTTAAACCATGGATATTTGTCCAAATTATAGCCTAACACTAGCAATACTAACATTAAAGTAACAGAGTGCTCTTTAGTTTACGCTGTGATGGATTTTTTGAGAGCAAGATTTCCTCAAAAAGCACACAGAATCCTGGCTATTTTGTAAGTATAAGAATACATCCGACTCATTTTTTTTCATCCGACTCATGTTTATTAGAGAAATACTGAATTATAAAAGTTGAAATGGTTTAAGATAGATTGCTGTTAAATCTTATGAAAAAACTGTATTCAGTAAACTCGGGTATTTACATTTTTTTTTTATTTCTTGCAACACAGTTGACATTGTACCAGTTTTTAAAAGGGTCTCTTTCACTTTGTAACTAATTTTTTTGATAATAAACTTGGCAGTTTATAAAATCTGCAGATGAGAATACAAATTGACCGTTGACTTGTCAGCAATCCTAGTAACATCGTGTTATGACATATTGCAGATCTTTCAGCAAAGAGTGCCTCTGTTCCAGATGAACTTGGTGCCTGTGGACATTCTAGAACATCAAGCTATGCAAGCCAGCAGTCAAAAGTATCAGGTAGAGGCTAACAGTGAGGTTGATTTCCTTAGACATTTATTGCTCTAAAGGATTACTTGGAATTGCTGGGGTGTGGGAGAAGACCGCCTGATTGCAGTGTGTTTGATATTCGTATTTTATCCAAAGCGCTTTTCTCTGATAGGGTACAGCTCCTGCCACTCCCGGTCATCCAGTTTCTCGGAGTTCTGCCACAGGAGAAACACCTCAGTGGGGAGCACATCAACGGGAATTGAAAGCATTCTAGAGCCGTGTGATGAAATTGAGCCAAAAATAGCCGAACCAAACCTTGATCCAGCCGGCAAAGAAGATACTGCTTCAGACCTCACAAGGTATGCGTTCCATTTGTGTTTAAATGGGGAGAAGAAAACGATTTTGTTTTCATAACATAAGAAAAGGGAGGAGAAAATTTTTCTTTATTTTCCAAGATGCCCAGTGAAGCAAGATTCTGTAGAATCTCAACTGAAGCGTGTTGATGACACCAGAGTGGATGCGGATGATATTGTGGAGAAAATCCTCCAGAGTCAAGACTTCAGCCTAGATTCCAGTGCAGAAGGTGTGTGGGTAACATTAAATGTGCATAGATGTCTGCAGTCCGGGTTCGTGTGGTCTGTGAGCTCAACAGGAAAGGGGCCCTACCTCACACTGGCTGTTGCCCGTCGGTGAAATACATTTCATTGCCCATTAAAATCTGAAGATAACTTTGTAGCTCATTTATTTCCAGGAATGGATATTAAATTGGGAAAAGAATGAACTTGAGTTTAAAAACATCAGTTTTAAAACATCAGTTTTAAAACAATAAAACATCAGTTTTATTGTGTATGCCTCAATGTCCACCATGTTTCTATACCTTATGGCAGATATCTCCCCTGTTTGGAAATAACTGGACACAAGTACTTCACATCACTGTGTAATTTGGAGAGTTGGGTGGTGATCTTGAGATGGGAGTGAATAACAGAATCCTTTATTCCTTCCTCAGCATGTTCACTGAGGCTGAAAATTTACACGCCACCAGTCTGAAAGGTGTAATTATTCATGCTGGTGTGAATAGAGAGCAGTTAACAATGGACTTAGTTTCACTATGTAACTGCTTGTAAAGAGAAATAATCAAACCTTACTTGTAGAAATTTATAGGAAGAGATGTCCTCTTTACTCGGTTTTAAAGAAAAATAGCTTTAGGGAAGTTGATGAGAAATAAGTATGAGGATATCTTCTAAATTGCCTGTTTGAAAACATGCATGTAGCTTTTTTTAAAAAAAATAAGTTTTTTATTTCCGTAATAAAACTGAAATGTAAAATATGAGTTGAATGTAATAGGACTATTGTTTGACAATAATAAGTGTACCTATAACAAATATTTAAATGTGAATTGCAGAAGAAGGCTTGCGGTTATTTGTGGGACCTGGGGGAAGTACGACCTTCGGCAGCCATCATCTTCCAAATAGGTATGTAGGCAAGATAGTATCTTATTAAATAAAGAATACACTGCCTTTTTCTTTTAAATGTTCTTGAATGGAAGATGAAGGGTACAAAGTTTGTATTAGACTGAGGCTAGAAAACACATACAGTACTTCCATGTGAAGAATTACAGCTCTGAGTTTTTCTTATCTTGAGTATATTTGAAAATGATATTTTATAAGTTTCTTTGATTTTCTTAAATGTGTTTTTAGAATGTATTAGTAGAGGACCAGAAGAACGTTGGGCAAGATGCAATGAAAATGGATATTTAGGGACCCCTGGGTGGCTCAGTCCTTAGTCGTTAAGTGTCTGCTTTCGGCTCAGGTCATGATCCCAGGGTCCTTGATAGATTCTGTGTCAGGATCCCTGCTCAGCGGGGAGTTTGTTTCTCCTCTCCTTCTACTGGCCTCTCCCACTGCTTTGTGTGCTTTCTCTCAAGTAAATAAATAAAATCTTAAAACAACCAAACAAACAGAATGTTTAAAAAAGAGTTCGTAGGGAGAATGTTTAAAAAAGAGTTCATAGGGAGCGCCTGGGTGGCTCAATCAATTAAACATCTGCCTTTGGCTCGGGTCATGATCTCAGGGTCCTGGGATCGAACCCCGTATCGGGTTCCCTGCTCAGTGGGGAGTCTGGTGCTCTCCCTGCTTGTGCACTTGTTCTCTCTTGCTCTCTCTGACAAATCTTTAAAGAAAAGAGTTCTTAGTCTGATATTTTAGAAAGAGCAAAACAGAATTACATTCCAGTCAGTGATCTTGTCTATCCTGAGCAGTTAAATGGCCACTTAGCAGCATACGCTTGGCATTAACCTTTTTTGTACTCCCCTCTTCTCCGCCTACCAGAGTCTAACGTGCATACTAAGAACAGTTCCGAAAAACCAAACATCATTTTGGGAGTTACTTAGATTCAGATGAAGAAAAGGCACCTGTCAGATTTCCCATTCTGCTTCCCAGCCCTGCAGCAAATAGTTGTGAGCACCAGGACTCAGAACACTTGAGGAATTCTGAGATCTGCCCTGATGTGCGCCCCAATACTCAGTACTTCCATGTAATATTTATGGAGAGTTCCAGAATAAGTCAGCATTGCATTAGGGAGCCCCCTCGGTCAGAGACAGTTATTTTATTCTCTAAGGCCCAAAACCTGAAAGAACGTCTCATTCATTTGTTCCATCTGTGCTCGCGTTATTGAGTACCTCCTATGTGTCCAGCACACTGCAGGGTCCAAAAGATACAAAGGATATAGTAAACACGTACAATCAGAGGTGATAGGTAAGAGAGGGACGTGTAAAGAGACTAAGGAAATAGTTCATTTGAACTGGGGTTTTTAGAGGATATAAGCACAACTTATAGTTTTCATTACCTCTCACTGACTTACCTATTCATTAAATTCAGTAACTGTTTATTAGACCACGTCATGGGTAAGGATGCAAAAGCAGAAAGACTCAGTTCATCCTCATCTAGCTTATGTTCCTAGCACACAGGGTTGGCAAATTATAGCCTGTGAGCCAAACTGGTCCACTGCCTATTTTTGTAAAACTAGTTTTATTGGAACACAACAGCACTTATTCATGTATTATCCGTGGCTGCTTTGGTGCTCCAGTAGCAGAGTTGAGTAGTGTGGAGAGATCACAATGGTCCACGAAGCCCAAAATATTTATTATCTGACTCTTTCTAGCAGGTGAGATAGACAAACTAAAATTTATAGCAGTGTAATAAGTAATATAATATAGAGAAGTAGAGGAAACTGAGAGAACAGAAATGGGACCTCACTCCCACAGAGAAAACTTCCTACAAAGTTGACACCCAAAGAGAGTCTTGGGGAGAATTAAAAAGTAAGTAGGGGGTTAACAGGTGGATATGAGAAGGACAAATATTCCTGGTAATATGTTCAAATAGAATGAGCTTAGAGGCATAATAATTATAATATACAATTATATTATAGTAAATATATAATAATTACAGGTAACACTTATTGAGCATTTATTTGTTATGTACCAGGCACGTATCTATGTTTCATTCAGTTCTTACATTATCTCTTTCAGTACTCACAGAGTACTATTATTAGTTTTTAAAAAGAGAAAGAGGTTAAAGTATTTTGCCCAAAGCCTTAAAACTAATAAGTGATAAGAACAAGATTCAGACTCCTGTCTCGTTGAGTCCAAATGCACTCACAGTAGCTAACCGTGGTACCTTGCTGGCTTGTGAATAATATAACCCACTCAGGGACTTGCCAGTGAGCAGGTGCTTCTGCGGAGGGGGTTTGGGAGGGGAGCTGTAGGACATGAGGTTGGCAACAACCTCAAAGCCAGGTTGTAAATGGCCTCTATCACCATAACAAAGAGTTTATTATCCTTTTTTAATCATGTGTACAGTTTGATCATTCTTTGCGGGAAAGTGATCCATCAGATGGGCATTTTAAAAAACTAGCCATAATGTGGAGTGGGAGACGGGGTGGGGGAGGGAGATTGGAGCGAGGAGAGACTAGTAGCAAGGAACAGGTAGAAAAATAACATTATGAGGACAGTGATAAGTATGGTAGAGAGAACATGTGTTTTTGAGTTAAAGAGTTTGGGTTCATATCCCAGCCAGACCACTTTTGGGGCCTCAGTAAATCTTTTAACTTCAGTGGAATTTTAGTTACCTCTGTTGAAAAGTGGGGATAATCATGAGATTGATTTAAAGAGTAAATGACATAATATACTCAGTAAGCTCTAACAATTATTAATATAGGTAGAAGAATAGCAAACAATACAGCTGCAACCCAAAGGAACCAAAATAATAAATGTCCAAATCTCTCCCCTTATTTCCGACTACTCAGGGTCCAAGTCAGACTTCCACCTCTATCTGCTTTCCTAATGTTATTAGCCTCTGCAAGGCTTATTTTCCTCACCTGAAAAATGGGAGTGATAAATATTACCTAATCCATAGGATTTTGCTAAGGATTAAATTAGATAACTTATGTAAAATATTTAACACAGTGCTTAACACATGGACAGCTCTCAGTATATGCTAGTTGTGTGTGTTATTGTTATTCAGAGGAAAGAAAAATACTTTCTATGACAGATAATCTAGGACCTAGGCTATAAAGGCGTTCATAATTCTGGGTCCCACCTCCCTCCCAAATGAATGTTAGAAGAATCATCCCAATGCCTGAAAGCCTAAAGTGATAATTAGGGGTTAAAGTAGATGATTAATGTCACATGCCACAAAAAGGCTGAGGAATGTTAGAGACAGTGTATTATGGTGAAAAGAGAATGGGCAGAGAATGCAGTCAGACATGGGTTTCATTCCCGACTAAGCCGTCATGACCTGCTTGGCTATAATCCTAACAAATTACATCTCTTACTTGCCACCAAAAAGACATATCGCTGGGTTTAATGACGCAGGCTCTGGAGTTGGGCTCCTGGGTTCAGTCCCAAGCTCCACCGAGCATCAGGCGTGCGTCTTCAGTAAGTTACCCCACTTCATCCTGCCTCAGTCTCCTCACCTACAAAATAGTGACTATAACAGAACCCACCTCAGAAGAGTTATAAGGCTTAAATGAAGTGAGGTAAGACATGTAAATGACTAAAACAAAATCTGGCATGCAGTAAACACTCAAGTACTTAACATGCACAATGAAAGTTCTGTCTTGCAGTGTTACCGTGAAATGCCCAGCACAATACTTGTATAGGTAGGCTCTCCATCACTAGTTGGTGTATATCAGAGAAACGAATGCGTTAAACATTCAGTCTATTCTGAGAGAGAAACTGGCAGCACAAGATGAAACTAGAATCATTTACTCAGGCACTGAAGAGGCACAAGAACAGTACATACCTAGTTAGGGAAGTGAACTCACGAGAATGAAGAGAACAGAGCAACAAGCAACTCGGGGAGGAATATCCCCGGTAATCCCCTTAAAGCCTATGGGATGCAGCCTGACCAGCTCAGCGATGCCTACAGAGGTTGCAGGGTTGCACCTCCTTGCTTGCCTTTGAGACATGTAGTTGCTGACAAAAAGTCTGCTTTCAGTTGGTTCTATTCCTCGATGTGATTTAGCCTTCGTCTCTGGCCATTTTTAAGATTTTATCACTGGTTCTTAGCAGTTTGGTTATGATGTGCCTTGGTGTGTTTTCCTTTGTGTTTGTTCTGCTTGGGGTTCATTGAGCTTATGGATCTATGGTTTACAGCTTTCCTGAAGTTTGGAAATTCTCTGGCCGTTATTTTTACCTGCCCCTCCTTCTGTACTCCTCACCTACAGATTCTAGCCTCCAGCCTCCCTGAGCTCTGACCTCTGACCCCTGCTCTCAGAAAGACCACCTGGCTGTGTTTGGTTCTCCCTGCACTGTAGACTGGAAGGACCCTGAAGGAAACCTCTTTGAGCTTTCTTCACTGATTTCCCTCCTCTCAGCACCAGTCCTGTACCGCCTGTTGTCCAGTGTGTGAAACTGTTGTTTTCCATGTGCTATAAAAAAAAATTTCTAGTTATTTAAAGCAGGAGGGAAAGTCTGGTTCCTATTACTCCATCATTGCCAGAGTAGAACCATTTTAGGGCCTCTGAAACCCAGTATGCAGGGGCGGCGCTCAGCAGGGTCCCTTCAAATTCTGATTGTCTGTGGCTGCGAGTGAATATTCACTGGTGTTCTGTTGAGAATGTTCCTGTTTCTTCTGCAGAATGAATCTGTAAGAACAGGAGCCTCAGAGCAGTCAACTGGAAAGTCCAATTCAGTCCGCAGTGGGCTGGTAACCAGCACATCACTCCCATTTTTCAGAATTTCCTTTTAAAATTCCGTATGGGAAGAGACCGGTCATGGTGGTTGCTTCTGGTCTTACCGATCTCAGGCGTACTCAGAGTGAAACGGTCAGGTAGTGTAGCCCCTGGCATGTAGACACAGGAGGAGATGGGAACTGGTGGGAACTTTAAGCAATAAGACCATCCCCTCCGTACACCACCACCTCTTCAGCTCCCCTCCTGCTTACTCAGGAGGGCTCAAGGATCCTCGCCTAGAAATAAACTGAGCCGCCATCAAAAAGACTTTTATAGGCTTGTAGAAAACCTTTATCCTCCCAGATGAAGAAACAACAGATGGAACACGTGTGTTCATTCCGTTGTAACACAGGGTCAAGGTACCAGGTGCATCAGCAATAACAAACCTGTTGATGAGGCTATTATTTCATTTAAATACCTGTTTTAGCCACAAAGCTTGCAAGTGTTAATTTTTTAGTATTCTCCACATTTCATCCACAGAGGTCAGTCAGTACCTGGTATATGAGGGCAAAGGCTAAGCTTCTATAACAAAGATAACCGGGAATACAATGGCCAGGCTGACAGGACAGCTTTGCCCCAAAAGTTGATTCACTGACCCAAGGCCCCTCCATTTTGCCCTTCACCATCATCCCTTCCTGTTGTCAAACTTGGTTGGCTACCAGTCTAGAGCAAGCAGTTTCTCTTGATGAGACAGAAGTTGACATATCCATATCCCCATTCATGTTCCACAGAGGGGGGAACTGAGTCACATGCCAGTACCTGTCGTCAAAGGAGTTTAGGAAATGTGGCCTCTAGCTGAGAAGTCTATACAGCCTGTAGCTAGAACCATGAAGAAGGAGAGGATAGATTTAGGGGGACAACCAGCAATATGCCAAACCAAGTTAATAAAGATATAAACCCCTCTTCCAGATCACTTCACTTTAGGGGCACCTGCATGGCTCAGTCAGTTAAACATCCAATTCTTGATTTTGGCTCAAGTCTGATCTCAAGGTTGTGGGATCGAGCCTCCGTGCTCAAGAGGAAGTCTGCTTCTTTATCTCTCTCTCTCTCTCTCTCTCTCTCTCTCTCTCTCTCCCTTCCCCCACCCCTCCCGCTGCTCACACGCTAATAAATAAATCTTTTTTAAAAATCACTTCACTCTAGGGGTGCCACTCAGTGGGTTAAAGCCTCTACCTTCAGGGGCGCCTGGGTGGCTCAGTGGGTTAGGCCTCTGCCTTCAGCTTGGGTCATGGTCTCGGGGTCCTGGAATCGAGCCCCGCGTCGGGCTCTCTGCTCGGCGGGGAGCCTGCTTCCCCCTCTCTCTCTGCCTGCCTCTCTGCCTACTTATGATCTCTCTCTCTGTCAAATAAATAAATAAAATATTTTAAAAAAAAAAAAGCCTCTACCTTCAGCTCAGGTCATGATCTCAGGGTCTTGGGATCAAGCCCTGCATCAGACTCTCTGCTCAGTGGGGAGCCTACTTCCCTCTCTCTCTCTCTGCCTGCCTCTCTGCCTACTTGTGATCTCTTTCTCTCTGTCGGATAAATAAATAAAATCTTTAAAAAAAAATAAAAATCACTTCACTCTAAACCTGTATTACACTGATATAATCTACATTACTGACCACATATGAAGACATCGGCATGGGGCACCTGGGGGTCTCATTAGGTTAAGTGTCCACCTTCAGCTCAGGTCATGATGTCAGGGTCCTGGGATCAAGGCCCACATCAGGCTCCCTGCTCAGTTGGTAGTCTGCTTCTCCCTCTGTCTCTACCTCTCCCGCCGCTCATGCTTTCTCTCTCTCTCTCTCTCAAATAAATGAAATCTTAAAATAAAATAAAAATAAAAATGACATTGGCATGTTGACTAAAAAAATTCTTGCACTTTCTAGAAAGGTACATGAAGACACCACATACTAAAAATAATCACCCATTAACTCTGCAAAGCCTGGGTAAATTGCCAGTCAGTATATATTCTTGGATGAGATTGATTTTTAGGATTTATATATAAACGTGTTTCAAGAAAAGATTTCTTGCCACAGGTTAAGATTTAGGAACAATACTAGATTTACTGCAGGAATAAGTGTGACTAGACTAATCCAAAGTACTGATGATAAACATTTAATATTTCAAGTATTCTCTATCTGTCATCTCTTTAAACCGTGTGGAAACCAAATCTAGTAGAAAATGCCTAATGCACTGTCTCTTTGAGGGCAAGGTTAACTAGAACATTACATGCATTATAGCTCAAGACCTTGAAGTGCTTTTTTTCTCCCCTCCTGTTGTAGGGTGGGGTCTGGAGCTTATGAACAAGTTGTGATCAAACGCTAGAAATCAAGCTGGTGAACTGAAGCTTCCCTGGGGCTTTGAGACGGGGCAGTCAAGCTGTCGAGGTACCTCACTCAAGCACATTCCTCTATTAAGAGGAAAGCCAACACCGATCTCTTCTCGGAAAGTGCCCACCACCGTCCTGTCCCACCCACCGAAAGGGAACATCAGAACTGTAGCATCCAGGGGCTGGGCCACGAGTTGCTAGCGCCACACGGCTTCTCCCATCACTGCACAGGGTAATGAAAGGCCTGCTTTTTCTTTTAAAACATCCAGGTAGGGAAAGCAACGCTGTACATCTGAGTATAGTTCCGTACTGAAGCATCAAACCTGTAGTAGAGGTGCTCAGCAGGTTTGGGCTCTGATGATATCATTTTAATGTTCAGGAGGTAATAAGTGAATCACTTGAATCCTATAAATTCTGTCAAAATAGTTATAATCTCTTAAGGAAATTTTCCATATTCTATCCTACCTACAGTATTATCCTGTTTATTAACTCTTCTTAATTAAATAATTGATATGAAGTTTGGGTGTTCATGTGTGGGGGAAAATGTTATACTACAATTTAAACGTGTAGAGTGCTTAATTCTCACCATATCCGTCACAAATGGAGTAAGTGCATTTAAATCTGAGATATGTGAATGAGTGTAATGCCCTTGTTATGCAACACGTATTGTTACTATTTAATGTTAGATGAGCTACAGAACTCCTACTAGCACTATAGATGAGATTCAAGGTAAGTTTAGTATTTAATAGGTTAGGCTCCCACAAGGTACCTTAGTCACTGTTCTTTCTAACTGAATACTGTCTGCTGGTTTCAGGAGTCAGAATTCAGGACAGGAGGAAAATTGTAGCATGATCAGAAACAGTGGCCTTTTCTGTGTAAGTTCAGACTTATATCTGAAACTGAAAATTATTCCAAGGAGGTAGCAGATAAAACAGGGGACAGCTGCTTGACATTACTGACATGGACTCGTGGCTTTCTATTTTAAACTCCCCACAGTGGGATACTGTGTTTTTTTCTTTACCGTAGCAGTAGTTGTTTTGAGACAGTAGAATATGACATCCAATATAGCGTCAAAAATAAGAATATCTGATCTGGGTGCAGTTTAACAAGCTCAGCAGACAGACCATCTTTTCATCAGGTGGGAACTTTTTCTGGTCTTAAATTACAAGTTTTAATGTTCTTGGAGTCACTCAGTCACTAAAGAAAAATGCAGATTCTCCAGAACAAGTAATTCCCAGCGCTTACTTTCAAAACCATGTCCAGAAAAAACATGATATGTTAGAATAACTTTGGCCTAGGTGAACCATTTTTGTGTTGGCAAAGTAAGGGGAAAATATATTAAGAAAATATTTCAATGTCCAAATGTAGAGCTTTGGAAAAATTTGAGTAGTTCCTCTTAAGGTTTTAGGTTTTTTAACATTTCAAGGATTAGGTATTCTACATTAACCAGGTTCTGTTGCAAATAGATATTTTTAAAAAGGTGAAACCCCATTTTATAATATTTTGAATGTTGAGAGAGTTTGAGTCTTTAGTAATACTTCTGTTATCTTGATAGAAAAAAAATTGACCTGACCATTTTAGTCTAACCAAGGAAATTGTTAGCTTAAGTGGTAAAGAGTTGCTTGCTCTCTGTGATTAACAAGTGAGCTGATCCATCCATTATATATTATTGGGGAGGGAGACTCAAAGTTTTTAATAGAGATATGAAACTAGTGTTTACAGATATTTATGATGTGTTTTAAGAACATATTTTTCTATTTTTGAAATATTATTTGTAGGCTATATTTTTTATTGGCACTTCTGCAAATAATTTTTCCATTTTGAAAATGATAAAAACTGGGGCGCCTGGGTGGCTCAGTGGGTTAAAGCCTCTGCCTTCAGCTCAGGTCATGATCTCAAGGTCCTGGGATCGAGCCCCACATCGGGCTCTCTGCTCAGCAGGGAGCCTGCTTCCTCCTCTCTCTCTGCCTGCCTCTCTGCCTACTTGTGATCTCTCTCTCTCTCTCTCCATGTCAAATAAATAAATAAAAATCTTTAAAAAAAAAATTCTAAAAACTGAAACCAAACCATTTTCAGTGTTCTTCTATAAAACAGAGTAATACCAATCTACCTAAGTCTGGTTTAAAAAAAAAGAAAGAAAGAAAATGATAAAAACTATTGACTGTAAGCGAGGTTCAGTGAAGACATTCTTCAGATATGTAAAAGGTCCTGAAACCCAGGCATTGCCCGTCTTATCCTTGCCTGCCCTCAGCCTGATACCTTTATACAAGACTGGCTCTCAGTATTTAAAAGAATATAGATTTTTAAAAAACAAAATATAGAGATCTTGAAAAGCATAAAAATCATGCCTCTATAATTTTAGCAACCACCAGATACATCTTGATTTATGTAGTAGAAAGTCATTTTAATAGAAACATTGATGAGGGAAAAGTCAGTACAAGACTGAATTCATTTTGTGTGACATTGGTGGGCATACTTTGCAATCACATTTATTTGCAGTCCTCTGGAAATATTTGTTAAAGTTTGCTTAAATGTCTCCCTTACTTTTCTGATTTTTCTTAGAGCATGTACTGTGTAGCTATATCTTAACAATGTAGCTATTTTTAAAAATTGCTTTTTAAATGCACTTTTAAGTGCACACCAAGTGCACTTTTGGTTCCATTTGGAGTTGAGAAAATTGGATTTGAAAAATTAATCTTAATATTGGTCTTTAAATATTGAAGTCAAATTTCAAATCACTGTCTTGGAGAATTTGCAAATCTATAACATTGTCTTTGTCTAATCCTATGCTTGAGAAGGGTTTA
This sequence comes from Nasua narica, assembly GCA_028533885.1. Classification (NCBI taxonomy): domain Eukaryota; kingdom Metazoa; phylum Chordata; class Mammalia; order Carnivora; family Procyonidae; genus Nasua; species Nasua narica. Next base: position 82,265,105 of record CM052798.1, on the reverse strand, counting down.
TGGTATAATTAAAGCTATTTGTGGTCAGATAAGGAAGTCTTAAATACCCTGTTTGGGGGAAATACAGAGGCCGGTCAGAACCCCACTTCCTGTGACTTGAGCTGGTAACTGAGACCAGAGAGGATATCAGGGGTAGCATGGGCAGAGCAAGAGCAGCCCTGGGCCATCAGTTTGCATTTTCATCGTTGACTCCCCTTTGTGGTATGGAAGGCTTCCATATTCAGCAACCGTTAATGAATTAGTACTTATCTGAGAAAGTCTTGGCCAAGAATCTTAAAGCCCACCATCCCATTCCAGGAAAATATCATTAGAGCAATGACATCCAAATTAGATTCTTCATCAAGGTCCACCACTTAGCCCATTTGTTACTAGAAGGTAAAGAAATCTTCAGCTAACCTCCAACCAAAATAGAAGACATCCACAAGTAAGTTTAGTAATTTTAGATTGAGATTGCCATATCCACTAGACCACTTTGCACACTCAAGCTGGCAGTATTAACTACTTAAGTACTCTAAAGTGTCAGCTACGTAAGACCTTAATAATGCTTAAAAGACTGGGCTTATATGATGGGGTTGCATTTTATTTTAACAGGTCTAACTGGGACAGTTCAGAAATTATACTTGGTCAATTCTCTTAGATGGTACGTCATGTGAATATATTCAAGTACTGTTACTGAAATTATGAATGCCCGTGTCTGTGTTGGCTTAGGTACTATGCATAACTTTAATAGCTGAGATGTTTAAAAATATAAAATCTAAAAATATAAAGGATGAAATAAGTTTAAAGACTACTCTGGAAATAAAGGCCTTATTACCTTATATACGTGATTTTTCTTAAGAGAATATATACACAGTGTATTTTAAATTATCATGTGGGCGGTCTCTAGCTACACCCTATGACAAGGCTGGCAAAATTTATTTACGACAACATAGTCTGCACTTACAAATGTTTATGTTCATCTTATTAACAAAATTCTTTTGCTGATACTTATTGGCCAAATCCCATGCAGAGGAATACTTGGGATTTATTGTTTGTTTTTTGGAAATACATCTTATTCTGGAAGTTGATACAACTTGTGGGTAATCATGTAAATGTATATGAAAAAAATTGTTATGGAAGTGATTCCATTAGTATTGTTCTAATACTTGGAAAATGACCTTCATATTTATATATTTCTCTGTTTTACTGTACAATTATCAATCCCGGAAATTTTTTTTACAAAAATATTTTATTGTATTTGTAATAACGTAAAGGTGAATCTTATACCTGTTGAATAAAAATCATCTTAAACTTTACAATGTGTATACTTTAAAATGTCAGTTAAGATTCTGTCAGAAATCAGTCAGATTGTCGCCAAGTTAAGAAAACAGAAGTGAGATGCTGCCCTAGGAGGGAGCAAGATGGCAGAGAAGTAAGAGATCCTGCAGCAACTGGTCCCCAAAAGTGAGCTGGATATCTACCAGAACACACTGAACACCCATGAAATCACCCTGAGGAGCAAGACTTCTCACTCCGGGATCTCTCCGAGAGCAGAAGACAGCAGTGGAGAGGTAAAAGCAAAGTGGGAACACTGAAACTGATATCGGAGGATAAACAAAAGGGGGAGGGAGCCACCAGAAGCTAACCAAGGACAGTAATATCCCAAAGGAAAGTGCCCGGAGGCGGGGGACCAGCATTAACGTAGAGTCCGTTAAAAACACTTAAAAAGGGCAAAAAGTTCTGAGGAGTAACTAGTGGAAGGGGGCGGCAGGCACCGGCTTGGACCCACCCTCCCAGGAAGGAGTGCACCAAAGTGGAACTGGTGGGGGATCCAGTCCGCGATTCCTGAACCTGCAGATTTCCGCTCTCTGCAATAACCTGTGGGCTGGGTGCACAGCTGCAAGCGCCTTTAGAGAGTCTGGGGTGGTCCACGAGCTGCAGCTTTTTCCTGTGTGCGCCCGCCACCGCGACATTCGCAGCCCGCTGCAGAGCCTGACAGATCCCTGCCAGCCGCGAAGAGAACACGGGCAAGCGGCCTAACCTCCGGGGCGCCCCTCGCGGAGCCGCAGAAAGGCGGCTGGGGCCCGCCACAGGCCTCCCGGGTCCGCGCTTGGGAGTCGCAGAAAGGCGGCTGGGGTCGTGCGCCACCTCGAACAGACTGTGCTGTGAGCAGAAATTTCGCGGAGGGGAGTGTGTGTTCTGAACCATACAGAGGGGCGCAGAGACTCGGGCTTCCTGCAACTTGGAGGTCTGAGTGCTTCTGGGCAGATTCATTGCTTGGACTCCCTAAAAAGGTGAAAAAGCTACAAAAGGCCAAAAACCTTCAGAGAGCGAAAGACTGAGAAACCGGTTTCTACAGAGTTCAGCCCCTTGACTGGGAGGCAGGGTGACTCAACCCAAGCAAGACTGACTGAAAAACAATGTGGTAAGCCCCTCCCCCAGAAGACCAGCCAAAAAACAAAAGGACTATAACCACAGGGTCCCCATAAAATTTTAAACCCCCAATGCTAGGGGAAATCAATATATTAAGCTCCTGGTAATACCCTCAAACCTGTATATTTCATAGATACAAGTTTGGTTTTGGTTTTTTTTGTTGTTGTTTTCTCCTTCTTATTCTCTTTTTTTATTTTATTTTAGTATTCACTTGCTTTCACATTTCTTTTTTCTTTTATGTTTTTTTTAACTACTTAACAT
>CM052798.1:82233287-82261932 GCA_028533885.1 Nasua narica | reverse complement strand
CCCCCCACAGTCTATCTTCCTGTCACTTTGGATTCACTTTTCCACACATTCTACTTTCCGGAAAGTGGTCGATTTTTCTGCTCCTAGAATTGCTGTTCTTCTCTTCTATCTCCTGTTGAGTTTGCAGGTGTTTACAATGGTTTGAAACTATCCAGCTGAACTTCTGGGATCTGACACTATCATAGCCTCCTACTCCTCCACCATCTTACTCCTTGAGAAATAGATTCTTTTTTTTTTTAAGATTTTTTTTTATTTATTCATTTGATAGAGAGAGAGAGATTACAAGTAGACAGAGAGGCAGGCAGAAAGAGAGGGGGAAGCAGGCTCCCCGCTGAACAGAGAGCCCTATGTGGGGCTCGATCCCAGGATCCTGAGATCATGGCCTGAGCTGAAGGCAGAGGCTTTAACCCACTGAGCCACCCAGGCACCCCAAGAAATAGATTCTTAAACTACTTTATTTTTTTGTTTTTTTTTTCTTGTGGCTTGATGTCCTAAACTATTTTAATAAATATTAAACCATGTTAGAAGTTTTATACCTTTATGAACAGAGGATGGTGGAAATTCCAAAGATTTCTTCTGAATTATCAAAGGAACAAAGAAGCTTCAAAAAGTACTTTTACATTTCAGAAAACAGAGAAGTCAATTTAACTATTATAATTAGAGAAATAAAGTACTATTTAAGATTATCATAACTGCAGACTTTCAAGAGTTAAAAACATAGCAACAGCCTCCAGAATCCAGTTAACTTAAAAAACATCTTTTTTACACATAAATTAAGAAGCCATTAGATATTCTTGTGAAGTTCTGTTTGAATGTTTTTTCTAGTTGCCAAATTTTTAATTGAGTCATTTGCCTTTTTCTTATTGATTTGTAGGAGTTCTTAAAAATTCTATCATTTGGGGTGCCTGGGTGGGTCAGTTGGTTAAGCAACTGCCTTCAGCTCAGGTCATGGTCCCAGAGTCCTGGGATCAAGTCCCACATCGGGCTCCCAGCTCCACAGGGAGCCTGCTTCTCCCTCTGACCTTCTCCCCTCTCATGCTCTCTCTCACTGTCTCTATCTCAAATAAATAAATAAAACCTTAAAAAAATGTTTAAAAAAAATTCTATCATTTGTTAGCTATATGTATTATGAATATCTCTTTTTCAGTCTTTGACTCGAACATCAACTATCTTAATTGTGTTTTTTGATGAACAGATGTTTTAAATGTTGATGAGGTCCAATTTCTCAATTTTCTTTTCATGTTTAAAGTAGTAAAAACAAACAAAAAATAACAGAGACTATACGTGGTCTACAAAGCCTAAAATATTTACTGTCTAGTCCTTTGTAGAAAAAATAAAGATGATTCTTGAACTAGACTAATGAGTTGAACATAGCTGCAATTTGGAGATCAGGAAGTTGCTATAGCTACCACCATCACTGTCAAATTTGCTTCAAGATATGCATGACATTAGTAAATAAACATTGGAATGCTGAGTCCAGGCCCAAAAACTGGTCTAAACCCTAATATTCATGACCCTGTACACCGACTGAAACAGCAAAAGGAAGCTGTCTTATTTACTCTTCCCAAATTCTATGTAAGGTTTTTGGAGGGAATCTAATTTTCTTACAGAACACTAGCTTCACAGGAGTTTAGAAACATAATTTTGAGCACTCTATGGCCCCAAACACAAATGCAGAATAAAGGCTGGAAGCACCAGTGCAACGTATCTGCCACAGCTTCCACATGATTTTTTTTTAAAGATTTTATTTATCTATCTGACAGAGAGAGAGACCACAAGCAGGCAGAGAAGCAGGCAGAGAGAGGAAAGCAGGCTCCCCGCCGAGCAGAGAGCCCCATGCGGGGCTCGATCCCAGGACCCCGGGATCATGACCCGAGCCGAAGACAGAGGCCCCAACCCACTGAGCCACCCAGGCGCCCCTCCCACATGATTTTTTTTTAAACAGTTGATACTATTACACCAAAATAGCCCACCAAAAAATTTTCCATATTGCTTGCTGTGAGACAGAGAAGGGACCAGACTCATTCTCCTTCCCCAGAAACTCTCATAAAAACCCACAAGAGCCCAGTTCTCTAGCCCAGTTTACAGGTGCTGCTTGTCATCAGGAAGCCAGAAGCCACACGTGCCAAACAAGCCCCATGGCCCAGCTTACAACCAGTTTGTTATTGGCAACAACAACAAGAACCAGACCAGGTCAGTCTGAGCCACAATAGACCCCAACACTGAACTTTCACTAACTTTCCCCCTCATTATAATGTAAAAATCATGTCAGGTGGGGTGCCTGGGTGGCTCAGTCGGTTAAGCATCTGCCTTCAGCTCAGGTCATGATCTCAGAGTCCTGGGATGGAGCCCCGAGTCAGGCTCTCCCCTCAGCAAGTGGTTTGCTTCTCCCTCTTCCTCTGTGATCTCTCTTGATCTCTCTCAAAAAATGAGTAAATAAAATCTTGAGAAAAAAATTATGCCTGGGGGTAGAGATTTAACATGCTAATCAGATACACAATGTATGACAAAATATGATCTTTGAGTAGGCACTGATAAATCCCCATCTCTACATGCTTAAATGTCACCCTTCCCCCCAATCTCTTTAAAACTGTCACTGAAGAGCCAGCCTGAGAACTTTCCTTTATGCCTTCTCCCTTGTGCTGGAGTATAAGCTCCAATAAAGCTTTGCCTGGAACAGTTGTCAGCCCTTTTGTCAGTTCTGTTGCTTGGTGAGCCCAAGGGGCCTGCTCAATAACATAAGAATGTGACTTCTAATAAAGTAGTAATAGCAAACTTAAATGCTTACAATGGGCCAGTTGTAAGTACTTTACATCTTTTTTTTTTAACTTTAATAGTGATCCTACAAGGTAGGTATAATTATTAAACTCATTTTACAAATGAGAAAACTGAGTTTTAGAAAAGAATTTGTCTCGGGTTGCATAATTGGTATGTGCTAGAGCTGCGATTCAAGATCAAGTGTGTTTGAGTAAACACCTAGTACTTTTAATTCTATGCTTAATCTTATGGTTTGGTAAAGAATGGGACAGAGAGAGATAAAAAGTATGAAACAAAACAAAAGTATGGAGAAATTCTAAGTTTCTCCCCTTACCAAACACACCCTAAATCCTAGAAGAAGTTAGGTTTACCAATCAATGGGATTAAGATCTCCAGAAATATCTTAATCTTGTTCAGATTTAATAATTCCACACTTTGAATAAGTACTGAATTTTTTTCTTCTTTCTGGAACACTGCCAAATTCGGGGGAAATGGAATAATGTTCTCTTCTTGGCATCAAGTAGTGAGACAGAAACATAAATGGCCAAAATATGATAAATGTAATTTTTTCTGGTGAGAAATTTGATTACATTCTGACTATACTTTCCCTTAATATCAATAATGAACCCAAATTATAAAGATACTATATATAGAGCAGAGGCTGTTGGGAAAACGGCAGAGTAGGAGGACCCTGGGCTCACCTCTTGCCACATGGCCACCTAGAGAACACCCCCATCAGCATAAATAACCCAGAAAGTGATGCAAAGACTGGAAAAACAGACTTTTCATAGCTGGATATATACAAGAGGCCATAGTGAAGCAGATCCACCCTCTCTAATCGCTCTAGGAAAGATCCCATCAAAGTAGCACCACAAGGCTGACACCATGCAAGCAGCCCAGACAAGGGCCAACACCACTCCAAAGTGAGTCCTGTTCCAAGGAGGGGAAGATAACCACACATACCAGTCTGACTATGACCCCAGCAGTGGGCTGGGGACAGGCAGCTGGTCTGACTGCAGGCTCCACCCACCAACAAAAGCTTCTCAGGGCACAGCATAGGGAAAGCGCCCTGCGGTTTGGTACTACTTTATCTCTGGCAAATACCTGGTCTGACTGAACTCAAACCCAAGGCAGCCCTGGACAAGTCCACTAACAACACAGACACCAGATTCTACCCACAACAGGCAAAGAGCCATCACATACTGGACTGAAGGCAAACACAGCTCTGCCACAATGGTAGGACACCCATGTAGCAATACACATTAAGAGACACGCCTGAAGCACCAGTTTCTGGTGAAAGGGAGACATTGTACTGCAGGATCTCTTCATAAAGCCAGTACTTCAAGTGAGGGAGATGTAGCTAACTTTCCTAACATAGAAACAGACACAGTAATAGAAAATGAGGGGCACCTGGGTGGCTCAGTGGGTTAAAGCCTCTCTTTTGGCTCACATCATGATCTCAGGGTCCTGGGATTGAGTCCTGAATCAGATCGAATCCCTACTGAGCAGAGAGCCTGCTTCCCCCCCCTCTCTCTGCCTGCCTCTCTGCCTACTTATAATCTCTCTCTCTCTCTCTCTCTCTCTGTGTCAAATAAATAAAATCTTTTAAAAAAAAAAAAAGGAGTGCAAGAACTCCATGAGACCCTCTACCAAGAGAACCAATTAGAGATAATGAACTCACAAATTAAAATAAAAATAGACCACGTGGAATAAATAGCAAACAAAAGGAAGTAGAAGAACAGATCAACAACCTGGAGGACAGAGTAATGGAAAGTATCAAGCTGAGCAGATGAAAGGGGAAAAAAATACACAAAATGAGAATAGACTCAGGGAACTCAGTAACACTGCCAAGCGTAACAGTCTCATTACGGGGATTCCAGAAGGAGAAGAATGAGAAAAGGAAGCAGAAGATTTATTTGAAGAAATAATAGCTGAAAACTTCCTGAATCTGGGGAAGGAAAGAGAAATCCAGATCCAGGAGGCATAGATAGCCCCCAACAAAACCAACCCAAAGAGGTCTACACCAAGATACAAAGTAAATAAGATGGCCAAAAGTAGTGATAAAGAGAGAATTTTAAAGGCAGCAGGAGAATGGAAAGCAGTTACATACAAGGGAAGCCCCATAAGGCTGTTAGTGGGTTTTTCAGAAGAAACTTTGTAGGCCAGAAGAGAGCGGCATGATATATTCAAAGTGCTAAAACAGAGAAAATATACAGCCAAGAATGCTCTATACAGCAAGGCTTTCATTCAGAATGGAAGGAGAGATAGAGTTTCCCAAACAAAAGTTAAAGGAATTCATGACCAGGAGCAAAATCAGACACATCCCCAACACACATGATGCTATCAGCCTGTGGGTCCCAAATTCAGTCCAGCCACCCTCCTGCCTGAGTCAACATGCATGGCCTGCTCAATGCCAAGTCAACACACCTTCACCTCAGATAGGCAAGGGTTCAAACTGACACTCTTCCCCTCAAATTCTGGCCCCTGTGCTCAGTTTGTGCACAAAAGTGGGCATAATTATAACAGCAGAATGAATCAACCCAAATAGTGACACTAATTCTTTCTGTGGAATATATAATGGATAAAAGGAATGTGGCAGGCTGAGAATATCTCCAACAAGCACATCAAAGAACAATACATACAGCATGATCCTGGTTTTAAAGAAACAAACCCGGGAAAAATAAAACAAGACAAAATCAGAGAGGGAGACAAACCATAAGAATCTCTTAATCATAGGAAACAAACAGAGTTGCTGGAGGGGAGTGGGGGATAGGGTGATGGGCCTCGAAGAGGGCACATGATGTAATGAGCACTGGGTGTTATATAAGACTGATGAATCACGCAACTCTACCTCTGAAACTCTAAACACACTTTATGTTAATTAATTGAATTTAAATTTTTAAAAAAGAGCCCCTTCCCCCAAAGGAATACTGTACGTATGGATAAATATTCCACAATATTTAGATAGTACTAGCTAGTTGCTTAACTTTTAAAATTCAGCTTTGTTGAGGCATATTTATATTTAATATAGTTTTATATTTATAAAATAGTTTTATATTTAATAAAGCTTAAAATAATATATTTTAAGTGTTCAGTGTGATGAATTTTTATGAAAGTACACATTTATGTAACTATTATCATATTCGGACTTCTATTCTTTCCCATAATATTTTTGAGTTTTATCCATGTTGTGTGCATCAGGACTTCATTCCTTTTAATTGTTAAGTACTATTCCATTGCATGGATATACCATAATTTGGTTAGTCACTTACCTGTTGAAGAATGTTTGCTTCTAGTTTTGGGGTATTAGAAAATAAAGCTGCTATGATATTGTCCTTTTTTTTTGGATACATATTTTCATTTCTTTAAAATAAAAACCTAGAGATAGAATTGCTGGTTTATGTTCCATTTATGAGAAACTACTAAACTGTTTTTGATTATACTACTCTACCTTCTTACATTAGCAATATATAAGTTTTAGTTGTTCTATACCTTCTGCATCACATGGCATTGTTTGTATTTTAAATTTGATTCATTCTAGAGGCTATACAGTGGTATCTTGTTATGGTTTTAATTCACATATCTGTAATAAGTAAAGATTTTGAGCAACTTTTCATGGGCTTATTGGTTGCTCAGATATTTTCTTTTGTGAAATGTCTGTTCAGATCTTTTGCTCATTTTTAATAAAATTGGGTCTTTGTGACATTTTAAGTGTTCTTTAGTACTGTGGATACAAGTCCTTTGTCAGTCTCTCAGACTTTGTCTTGCCTATTTTCTTTTTTTAAAAAATGATTTTATTTATTTGTTTGAGAGAGAGAGAGAGAGAATGAGCAGGGGGAAGGGCAGAGGAAGAGAGAAAAGCTGACTCCCCAGGGCGGGGGGCATGTGGAGCTCAATCCCAGGAGCTGGAGATCATAACCTGAACTGAAAGCAGACACTTAACCAACTGAGTCACCTAAGTACCCCTTCCTGACTATTTTCTTAACAGTATCTTTTCAGGACACAAAGTTTCACATTTTTTGCTTATGGATATTCTATTGTTCCAGAATTTTTTGTTGAAAATTCTATCTTTTCCTCCATTGAATTATACTGACGTTATTGTTGAAAATCAATTGATCACATATGTGTAGATTTATTTATCTAGACTCTGAAACTTACCACTTTTCAAAATAGTTTTTGCTACTCAACATCTTTTGCATTCTCAGATAAATTTCTTATTTATTTATTTATTTATTTATTTACTTACTTATTTATTTATTTTGAGAGAGAGAGGGAGAATGCATATGCATGTGAGTGGGAGCAGGGAAGGGCCAGAGGGAGAGGGACAGATGATCTTAGGCATGGAGCCTGGACCTCAATCTCACCACCCTGAGATAATGACCTGAGCCAAAATCAAGAGTTGGATACTTAGCTGATTGAGCCACCCAGACACTTCTCCATATAAATTTTAGAATCAGCTTGTCAGTTTGTTTAAAAAGGTCACTAGGGCTTAGATTGGGATTACATTGCATCTTTAGATCAAATCGGAGAATGGACTCTTAACAATAAGGAGTTCCAATTTATGAAGATGATATATCTCTCCATTTATTTAAGTTTTATTTCCTTCAACATTTTCACTTTTTAGTGTCAGATATTGCATATACATGATTAACATTAGGTATTTCAGTTTTTGATGCTATTATAAATGGTATTAAATTTTATTTTGCAATTATTAGTATACAGAAATAAAATTTTTATATTGACCTTATCTCTGGCAACCTTGCTAAGTTCACTTACCAATTCAAGTAGCTTTTTTGTAGATTCCTTAGGATTTTCTATGTAAATGATCATGTCATCTAAGAACAAATAAAGTTGAACTTGCCCCTTGCCAGTATGTGTGCCCTTCCCTTTTTCTTATCTTATTGCACTGGCTAGGACATCAGGTACAATACTGAATAGAAATAGTGAGAAGAGACATTCCTGCCTTCTTTCCCATCTTAGTGGAATAAAACATTTAGTCTTTCACCTCTAAGTATGAATATTCATGTTATCTTTATACAGATGGCTATTCAGATTTATTATTTATGCATTTGTCAGCTTTGATAATAAGTCTTTCAAGGAATGTTTCCATTTTATCTAAGTTGTCAAATCTTTATGTCAAATTGACATAAATGTGTCCATAATGTTCTCTCATTATTATTTTAATACATGTAGATTATGTAGTGATGTCTCCTTGATATTGGTAGTTTCTGTTTTCTCCTTTTTTCTTGGTTGGTCTAGTTATAGGTTTATCCATTTAAGTAAATTTTTCAGAGAAAATAGCTTTTGGTTTTACTAATTTTCTTTATTGTCTTTTATTTCTCTGATTTCAAGCTTACTTGAAATCCTTCTTTTTACTTTTTTGGAATTAATTTGCTCTTCTTTTTCTAGTTTAAGGTAAAATCTTAGATCATGGATTTTAAAGTTTTTCTGATACAAACATCTAAAGCTATAATGTTAATTATAGGCATTATTTTAGCTGCATTCTACATTTTCCAATTTCCCTGAGATTTCTTCTTTGATTCATTTGTTATTTAAAATATATATTGTTTAATTTCTAAGTATTTGGGTACTTCCCACCATCTTTTTGTGATTGATTTCCCAATTTAATTGTTCTGTGCTCAGAGAACATAATCTGATTTTAGTCATTTAAAGTTTATTGACTTGCTTTGTGGCCCAGGATATGATCTTTGTTAGTGAGCTTTAAATGTGCACATAAAAATAATAGGTATTCTGCTGTTGATGGGTATACAGTTCTATTTACATCAGTTAATTGATCGTGTTAGTCTTTATGCTCTTATTGATTTTATTTCCTTATTTTATCAATTGTTGTGAGAAAGATTGACATCTGTGACTTCAATTGTAGATCTATTTCTCTTTGAAGTCTATCCATTTTTGCTTCATATATTTATCTAGCATTTAACAAAAATAATGTATAAAATTTATAAGAAATATATAACACCTTAAAGTCTATCTAATAACATTATTTTAAGAAATAAGCTAATTTTATTCTGTGGTCCAAGACTTAGGATTCTCCAAGAAAGGATATTTTTTAAAACACTGGTCTGGGCCTGTCATTAAACTGTGCCTCTGACTTTAAAAAGATGTGACCAGACATTGAGGACCAAAGCTCCAGTGCAACAAATTACAGAACTAGGTTTTTACATAATCTCTTAACCCCGTCTACCCTCAATTTTAGAAGAGCTCAGGCTCCTTTGTAAAGAGGTTGAGGACTGGCAGCCATGCCTGGTGTCCCACAAGACAAAGGAAAAGGGTGTGCTCAGCAGTGTCTAAACAGGACCAGCATTAAACAAGACAGGATTTTAAAGTGTCCTTTGGATTTTGTGACAAAGGCGTTCTGTAAGGCGGCTAGTGGGGGCAGTGGCGAGGCTGCAGTGAGTCTAGGAGAAAGTGGGAGATGAGAAAGAGAGGGGCTCCTGGAAACGGCCTGCAAGGTCCCTGGGAGAGGGCCGGGAAGGGAGAGACTGGAGGGGAGGGCTGAGGTACCGCTGAGGTACCTCCGGGAAGACTGCCTTTTTCAGACGCCCCCCCACCCCACCCCCCAGGAAGAGAGGTGGCACCAGGGCGTGGGCTGCTCCCGTCTGAGGCGCAGGTCTGAGCAACTCACCCGTAGCAGCCGCTCAGTTTGCGCTGGGAAATCCGGATGCTTTTCCGACGCTGCCTGGAGAACATGCGCCATCTTAGCGCGGGTGAGCCCGGGTTGCTCCTGGTTGCAGGTAGCCCAGGCGTTTGGCGCCTCAACTTCCAACTTCTGGGGCTTGCCGTCTCTCGATAGGGGCCTGGGTTTAGCTTTCCTCGAGGCTTCCCACGAGGATTCCTTCCTCGCGAGTTCCTCCCAGCGGCGCCTGGTAGCCCAGCGGCTCTGGTCAACTGGCCCTGAGGATCCGTCTGGCCATTGCCGCAGGGGCCAAGTGACGGCGCGCAGCCGCAGCCTTGAGCAGCCTGGGCGTCGTCTAGGCGGCAGCAGGTGGCGCCGCCGGGAGGCGGGAAGCTCTCGCAGGACGGGGAGGAGAGGTGGCAGAGCTGCCAGGCCGCCACGGGCCGGGCGGGCGGGGCCATGCTGCGCTGGCTCCGGGGCTTCCTGCTGCCCGCGGTGACCTGCCAGGAGTACGATGAACGCGTCAGCTACAGAGATCCTCTTCGAAGACCTGCACCATGATGGGAGCGGGGTGGTGGATATCGTCGAGCTCCAGCATGGGCTGAAAAACTGGAGCTCCTGGTTTGGTCTGAACTCTGATAAGGTGAGTGACCAAGGGAATGTGGCACCGGGAGTGTGAGGAAGATGCTGGGTAGAGGGTGAAGGGAAGCGATACTCGCTCTTTGGAGAGCTTCTTTCAAAGACCTGTGTTGTGAGGGTGGGACTCTCTTCCGTGAGTCTCTGCAGCACAGAATAATGTAGCCCAGCGAAACATGTTCTCGGCCCTCTTAGAACACTTTCCACAATGACCAGAGCCTTCTCCTGGGCCTTTTGGGAGATGTTGAATGGGTTTCTGGTAATTCAGCATTTACTGAACACGTTCAGAATTTCAGGGGCTTTGTGAATTCACGAGTAAGAGGCCTTCTCTTTTCTCAGGATGTTCACTGCCTGGGCTCATGCTTCAGAGTCTCCGACAAAAGACGGGCACATATAGGTCCCCAGAGCTGCTCTCTCTTTCAGACATGGACACCAAAGATCTACCTTGATCCATGGGTTGACACTTCCAGCTGGTAGATTTAGTATTTTGCCTAAATTAGGGATGTCTTCCTTCTCTGGACCAGTCTTGGCTTGAGTATTTAAAACTGTCAGGTGAAATTTTCAGGATCTCAAGAGAAAACAATTATTCTATTTCCCTTCTATCAGTGCTAAACAATCCTCAGATGTCACCCCACTTGCTTCAGCTCTCCACTAGTGAGATGCGTGTGCTAGAAGCCAAAATATTACCATGGTTTGAAGATTCCTGTATGTGATGGGACTAGTGGAACTTATAGTCATTATACAGCCCCTTTGTTGTATAATAAGACCTTCGACCCAGTGCAATGGAATGTGTAATTTTATGTCAAAAGATCACACATACTTTAATCAGCCTACTGGCTGAACTTCCTTAGGCAAGTAAGACAAATATGTACCTAAAATACATGTCTGGATTAAACACTGCACCTTTCAGGGTGGAATAGTTTCAGAGTAACCAATTAGCTGCTTAATGACTGGTAGTTTTCCTGAAGGTTGATTTTATGTCAGTGGTTCAGTATCAGTCTCTGATGCTAGTAGGTTGGGCATTTGGCAGCAGCAGTAGCTATGTTAGGCTTGGTGAGTGGGAGCCTTCTCCTCTTTCTTCTGAATCTTCTTCTTCTTTTTGCTAGGAGACTTTTCCTCCCCATCTTCTTCCATCGGGCGTTTCATGGGCGTAATGGCATAGGTGGTGCTGGGGGGGATCTGAACTGTGTAGTCCACTGGGTTTTCATTCTTTGGTTTCTTGGGCATCTTAGAAGGCAGAGGGTCCATACCCAGGACTTTGTGGAGCTGGCCAAACGCAGCAAGCCGCAGAGCATGCTGCGCACTCTGTGTGATATCTTCCCGTTGCTGTCTGTCTAGATGCCCAATAGCATCAGTGGCTTCTTTTTCACAAGGGTCATAAATGCCAGAACCATCTGGCATCACGATCCCCGACGCCAGGCACGCCAGCACTCTCCGCAGGGCCTCGCCTGCACCCATGGGTCTGTTGGCTGTGCCGATGGACTTCTCACAGAGAAGCTCAAGGGGCCATCCTCTGAGGGGACCCCAGGTGGGCACGCGGGAACACTTGCCCCTCGAAGCAGGAGGTTGCCCGTGCCGGCATAGAAGATCTCATCACAGTTGGGCACCTGTACCTTTTTGGTGATCTCATTCTTCAGATTCTTGATCAGAAGCAAATGCATCCAATCAAGGACAGCAAACCGATTTCTAGCAACCCAAACGGCTGTCAGGCCTGAGGATCGCTTCCCTTCAGGAGCGTCGGGGTTCTGGGAGTCCACGTCCTTAGGGATGGTGTACAGGTCGTAGGTACTGTTCTCTAAATTGCTGGCTCTTGTACACAGTAGGACTGCATTTTCTGCCGGATTGTATGACATACTGAACACCGGAAATTTGGAACCACTCCGCCACTGCATCATGGCTACATCTTTGGAGCTGTTGAAATTCAACTGACTCAAGAATGGTCCTTGACATAATGCAGCGTATTGCCGTGAACAGCGTAGGCTGGCCGTTCCCATTCCAGTTTAAACACAATTATCCCACCGTCATGGCCTGCTGCAAAGAGGTTCATATTGAGGTGCACTGGTAGGACCCAGAAACGATCGTGGTCCCTGTGGAAGGTCTGAACCCCAGTCCGCTTGGACATATCCCAGACTCGGAGGCTTGCTTGGGGCTTTGAATGTCATTACAAACAAAACAACTAGGCAAAATAGAACAAATAAAACCAAACTGCACACAGAGAGATACAAAACATAGAAGAACTCAAACTGAAGTTGTCTGAATACATTTTTTTGAAAACATCTGTGTGCCCTGGCCCTCATAGGACAGTAGGCAGGTAACCACCTCTGTACATGGAATTGGAACAATCTCTTGTAAAGATTTTGGAGAGAACAGTTTAAAAAATCAAGCAATTAAGCTTGACTCTTATTTATCAGTGTTGTGACTTGATAACTTAGTTTCTCTGAATTAGTTCCTCATTTATACAACTTATAAAGTGGAAATGACAATATGGATTTGTCAAGTTTCTGTAGGGATTAAGTGAGATAACATCTATGACAATGCTCAGTGTAATTCTTGAATCAAGAAGCTACTCAGTACGTTTATGAAATTGAGTGAGCAGGGAACTTTATTCTACTTAGACTTGCATAGTGGTTAAAGAATATTTACTACTATCTTCTCTGCCAGCTGTTGAAGAATCATTGGCTAGAACATCATGCAAGAGAGTCTATAAACCCTGGGATAATGATTTTGCTAGGATGTAGTACATTGTCTCACATAGGGACTCAGATGACCACCTTCTCTATGACCCTTATCAGAACTCTCATGCAGATTCAAGGTGAGTTTTTTTTTTTTAATGAAGTAATAAGTGAAAAAGTGATTAAGAATAACTTTAATGAAGTATTAATAAAAATTAAGTTAAAAATAGTTTAAAATAACTAAGATTATTTTAAATGAGTAGAAATTAATGATTTAAAAAAGCAGAAAAACTGGAGAATTGATAAATCAAAAGCAGACTTTGATTTTTAAAGCACACATCTTGAATTTATTGTTTTATTATAGAGCCTTTTGTTAATTTTAGATTTTATTTCTTCTCCAAAGTTCTGCTTGGGGCTTTCCACATTTCCCTCAGTTACTAATGATCTCTTTAAGGAGTTTTTTAATTAAGGAAGTACCATGACAAGCAATAGAAAAGATTTTGTTTCTTCAAATTAAGTCAATAGTTACTCAATATGAATACACAGTTTCCCCCATAGTTCTTTTATCATTGTTATATTCTGCATCAGGAACTTAATACATTTGTTGGATTGAATTTGTATTGCAATCCCCCTAGCAAGGAGATATTAAGCAGAAGGGAGGGTATCTGTTTTGTTTTCTCAAGTGAAATGTTAGAAATTTAGATTTTAAGAACATGCCTTTATCGCTTTTCAAGAAGAGGGAAAAAAAAAAAACACCCTTACATAATTCTATTATTATCTTCCTTAGTAAATTATTTAAGGAGTCAGGTGGCAAGTGATATTCTTTTACATTTTCTCCTCTTTTTAGTAAGATTTTCAGAATTAATTTATTTTGCAATCCAGGTGGGGAATCTCTGTATCCATCTCATCACCCATCCATTGCCCTATCAAAGTATTTGTGTCATAACCAATTCCAAATGCTCCTTTCAGGTCCCTTATGAAAGACTTTGAAGTATTGTCCAAAGGAACTTTTTGCAATAATGGAAATATTTTATATGTGTTTTCCAGTATGGTAACCACTAGTGAGTCATGGCTATCAGACACTTGAAATGTTGCTAATTCAACTAAGAAACTGAATTTTTAGTTTTACTTAATTTTACTTAATTTAAATTTAAATAGACACAAGTGTCTAGTGGCTACTATATTGGACAGCACAAGACCATTCTATAAGTAGGGAGAGAGGAATATTCTGAAGTAATTTTAGTCTCTGTAATTCTCATTAATCATTGGACTGTCTTAATGTATAAAGATTAAATATTGAATTACACTGATTTTTTTTCAATTTATAGCACTGAAAGAAAAAGAAACAACTTCTATGATTCATCTCATTCAAGAGATATATAACAATGAAGGAAAAAGGGGAGTTTTCAGGAGTCTCACCCCAAACCTCGTAAAGGTGCTTCCTGCAGTAGGCATAAGCTGTGTAGTTGATGAAATAGTGAAACAGCATTTGGTATTAATTTCAAAGTGAAATATCAAATTGTTGTCATTACCAAAAATCACTTAATTGTAAGATAATACCTGGCTTGTAAAGAGAAATTTGTCTTTTCCTAAAAGGAAAGACATATCAAATAATTGTTAAAACATTTTTTCTTTATTTCTATTACAAAACTTATAAATTAAATAATCATTTTGATAAAGTTCTTTAATAATTTAAAATCCTTAATATCCACAGGATTCCATTTACATTTCCCACTACTCTCCCTTGAATTTTAACTTGAAACTTCTTTTTATTGGGTTTGTATAGACCATGGTAAGATAAAATATGTGGTCAATTGTAGCTGCTTGTGTTAACCTTTTTCTATTTAAGTAATTTTTTGAAAATCTGAGCTCAAAATTGTTTTATACACTAAAACAAAAATCACTGCATTTAAAATTGATGTTACAGCAAATGATCACAGTTTCTCCTTTTTAAGCAAAATGAAATGTTAGTTTCCTAATATCTTCACAGTTCCTTCTATTAGATTGTGCGTGGAATAATGATAACATGATAACCTATTTCTTCTCTAGTTACTTTATTTGTAAATATAAACATTATTGGTTCATTTTTATTCTTAATATTTTTGGCTGTTATAAGGAAGTCAGTATTGAGAACAAATCAGCACTGGACGGATTTTCTTTTTTGTTTTCAGATTTTCTTTGTATCTTCTGATTGAAAAACATTTGAGAGGAAGAATTTTAAAGATTAAATCCATTATTTCGTACTTGTCTAAGCAATTCTTTTTTTTTTTTAATGTTCAGTTACCCACTGTATAAAACATTTAAAAAGTTGAAGAAAATGAAGTTTTTCATTTAGTGATTAATGATTCATTAGTTAAGTATAACACCCAGTGCTTATCCTCAATACCCATCCTCAATACCCATCCCCCTGTTTCCCCATCTTCTCACCCTCCTTCCCTCTGAAAACCCCAGATTGTTTCTCGGTGTCCATAGTTTCTCATGGTTCATCTCCCTCTCTGATTTCTCCCCCTTTGGATTTCCCTCCTTTCCCCTATGGTCCTCTGTGCTATTGCTTATGTTCCACATACGAGTGAAACCATATGATAATTGTCTTTCTCTGACTGACTTACTTCACTTAACATAATCCCCTCCAGTTCCATCCATGTCGATGCAAATGGTGGGTATTCATCATTTCTGATGGCTGAATAATATTCCATTGTGTATATATGCACCACATCTTTATCCATTCATCTCTTGAAGGACATCTTGGCTCCTTCCTCAGTTTGACTATTGTGGACATTGCTGCTATGAACATTGGGGTGCACATGCCCCTTCTTTTCACTATGTCTGTATCTTTGGGGTTAATACCCAATAGTACAGTTGCTGGGTCATATAGTAGCTCTATTCTTAACATCTTGAGGAACCTCCATACTGTTTTCCAGAGTGGCCGCACCAGAATGCATTCCAACCAGCAATGTAAGAGGGTTTCCCTTTCTCCACATCCTTGTCAATATTTGTTGTTTCCTGTTTTGTTAATTTTTTGCCATTCTAACTGGTGTAAGGTGGTATCTCATTGTGTTTTTGATTTGTATTTTCCTGATGGCTAGTGATGTTGAGCATTTTTTCATGTGTCTGTTAGCCATTTGTATGTCTTTTTTGGGGAAGTGTCTGTTCATGTCTTCTGCCCATTTTTTGACTGAGTTATTAGTTTTTTGAGTGTTGAGTTTTAGAAGTTCTTTATAGATCTTGGATACCAGCCCCTTATCTGTAGTCATTTGCAAATATCTTCTCCCATTCCGTGAGCTGCCACTTAGTTTTGTTGACTTTTTCCTTTGCTATGCAGAAGCTTTTTATCTTGATGAAGTCCCAAAAGTTCATTTTTGCTTTTGTTTCACTTGCCTTTGAAGACGTGTCTTGAAAGAATTTACTGTGACCAATGTCGAAGAGGTAACTGCCTATGTTTTCCTGTGGGATTTTGATGGATTCCTGTCTCATAATTATGAGTTTATCTTTGTGTGTGGTGTAAGAGAATGGTCCAGTTTCATTCTTCTATATGTAGCTGTCCCAATTTTCCCAGCACCACTTATTGAAGAGACTGTCTTTTTTTCCATTGGATATTTTTTCCTGATCTATCAATGATTAGTTGACCATAGAGTTGAGGGTCCATTTCTGGAGTCTCTCTTCTGTTTCATTGGTCTATGTGTCTGTTTTTGTGCCCATACCATGCTGTCTTGGTGATCACAGCTTTGTAATATAGCTTGAAGTCAGGCAATGTGATGCTCCAGTGTTGTTTTTCTTTTCCATCTTTCCCTTGGCGATTCGCCGTCTTTTCTGGTTCATTTTTTCATTTCTGGTTCAGATATTAGGATTTTTTTTTTGTTCCAGTTCTTTGAAAAATGCCAATGGTATTTCAATAGGGATGGCACTGAAAGTGTAAATTGCTTGGGGCAAGATAGACATTTTAACAATATTTATTCTTCCAATCCATGAACATGGAATATTTTTCCATCTTTTTGTGTCTTCCTCAATTTCTTTCATAAACGTTCTGTAGTTTCTAGAGTATAGATACTTTACCTCTTTAGTTAGGTTTATTCCTAGGTATCTTAGGGTTTTTGTTGCTATTGTGAATGGAATTGATTGCTTAATTTCTTTTTCTACAGTTATATTGTTAGTGTTTAGAAAAACAACTGATTTCTGTGCATTGATTTTGTATTCTGCCACATTGCTGAATTGCTGTATGAGTTCTAGTCATTTAGGGATGGAGTCTTTTGGGTTTTCTACATAAAGTATCATGTCATCTGTGAAGAGGCAGAGCTTGACTTCTTCTTTGCCAATTTGGATGCTTTATTTCTTTTTGTTGTCTGATTGCTGAGGCTAGGATTTCTAGTACTGTGTTGAACAATAATGGTAAGAGTGGGCATCCCTGTCATGTTCCTGATCTTAAGGGAAAGATCTCGGCTTTTCCCCATTGATAATATTTGCTGTGGACTTTTCATAGATGGTTTTTATGATATTGAGGAATGTTCCCTCTATCACTATACACTGAAAAGTTTTAATCAGGAACGGATGTTGTGTTTTGTCAAATGCTTTTTCTGCATCAATTGAGAGGATCATATGGTTCTTGTTTTTTCTTTTATTGATGTTCTTTACCACACTGATTGATTTGTGAATGTTGAACCACCCTTGCATCCGAGGCATAAAACCCACTTGGTTGTGGTGAATAATCCTTTTAGTGTACTGTTGGATCCTATTAGCTAGGATCTTGTTGAGTATTTTGACATCCATGCTCATCAGGTATATTGGTCTGTAATTCTCCTTTTTGATGGGGTCTTTGCCTGGTTTTGGGATCAAGGTGATACTGGCCTCATTGAAGGAGTTTGGAAGTTTTTCTTCTGTTTCTATTTTTTTCTAGAATAGGTATTATTTCTTCTTTAAATGTTTGATAGAATTTCCCTGGCAAGCCATCCAGTCCTGTACTTTTGTTTTTTGGGAGGGTTTTGATGACAGCTTCAGTTTCATTACTGGTTACTGATCTATTCAGATTGTCTGTTTCTTCCTGTTTCAGTCTTGGTGGTTTGTAAGTTTCCCAGAAAGGCATCCATTTCATCCAGGTTGCTTAATTTGTTGGCATACAGTTGCTGGTAATAATTTCTAATAATTGTTTCTATTTCCTTGGTGTTAGTTCTGATCTCTACCTTTTCATCCATGATTTTATTAATTTGGGTCCTTTCTCTTTTCTTTTGGATAAGTTTGGCCAGTGGTTTATCAATCTTATTAATTCTTTTAAAAAACAAGCTTCTAATTTTGTTGATCTGTTCTGTTTTTCTGGTTTCTATTTCATGGAATTCTGTTCTAATCTTTATTATTTCTCTTCTTCTGCTTAGATTAGGTTTTATTTGCTGTTCTTTATCCAGCTCCTTTAGGTGTAGGGTTAGCTTGTGCATTTGGGATTTTTCTAATTTTTTGAGAGAGGCTTGGATGGCTATGTATGTATTTCCCCCTTAGGACCACCTTTGCAGTATCCCATAGGTTTTGGAACGATGTGTTTTTGTTCTCATTGGTTTCCGTGACTTGTTTAAGTTCTTCTTTAATTTCCTGCTTGACCCATTCATTCTTTAGCAGGATGTTCTTTAATGTCCAAGTCTTTGAATTACTTCCAAATTTTTTCTCGTGATTGAGTTCTAATTTAATTTGGTCTGATTTCATTGTAGGAGTAATCTTATCTTTTGGTACTGGCTGAGACCTGATTTGTGACCCAAAATATGATCTATTTTGGAGAAAGTTCTGTGTGCATTTGAGAAGAATGAATATTCTGTTGTTTTACGGTGGAATGTTCTGTATATATCTACAAAGTCCATCTGGTCCAATGTGTAATTCAAAGCTCTTGTTTCTTTGTTGATCTTCTGTTTAGATGATCAATCCAGTGCTGAGAGTGGAGTGTTAAAATCTACTATTAATGTATCATTGTCAATCCAATTCTTTATTTTAGTTAACAGCTGGCTTATGTGGTTGGCTGCTCCCATGTTGGGGGCATAGATATTTACAATTGTTAGATTTTCTTGTTGGATAGACCCTTTAAGAATGATATAGTGTCCATCTGGATCTGTTATTATAGTCTTTGGTTTAAATTCTAGTTTGTCTCTTATAAGAATTGCTACCACAGCTTTCTTTTGGGGTCCATTGGCATGAAAAATTGTTCTTCATCCCCTCACTTTCAGTCTGGAGGTGTCTTTAGATTCAAAATGAGTTTTTTGTAGACAGCGTATAGACGGGTCCTGTCTTTGTATCCAATCTGCAACCCTGTGCCATTTCATGGGAGCATTTAGGCCCTTCACATTGAGGGTTACTACTGAAAGATGTGTTTATTGCCATCCTATTGTCTGTACAGTCCCTGTTTCTATGGATTTTCTCTGTAAATATCTGGTCCATGTTCCCCCATTCTGGGGTCTTTCTTCTTTTATAGAATCTCCTTAGTATTTCTTGCAGGGCTGGCTTGGTGGTCACATATTCTTTCAGTTTCTGCCAGTCCTAGAAGCTCTTTATCTCTTCTTCTGTTGTGAATGACAGGCTTGCTGGATAAAGTATTCTTGGATGCATGTTCTTCTCATTTAGTACCCAGAATATATCTTGCCAGCCCTTTCTGTTTTGCCAGGTCTCTGTGGACAGGTCTGATGTTATTCTAATGTTCCTCCCTCTATATGTAAGGAATCTCTTCCCCCTAACTTCCTTTAGGATGGCTTCCTTGGTTCTAATATTTGCAAGTTTTACTATTACATGCCGGGGCATTGGTCTGTTCTCCTCGATCTTTGTAAGATTTATAAAGCTCAAAAAAGTGGGGGAGGGGTTAGAGGAGAGGGGCTAGGTAGGATGTTTCAGTTTTTCCAGGTGTATTTTGTTCTTTTTGTTAGAGAGCACTACTTCCCCGAGTTACAGGGAGATTAAAACTGGTGTGTGTGTGTGTGTGTATGTGTGTGTGTGTGTGTATATATATATAATGTGTATGTGTGTATATATATATATAATGTATATATATATATATATAAAGGTAGTATTGAATAGGGAAAAAAGGACTACATTGAAGCTTATCTCTCTCTCTCTCTCTATATATATATATACATATAACGAAAAAGAAAAAAGTATAGGTATGAAAAAATGAAAGTTAATGAAAAAATATAAGTTAAAAAGTTACTATGGAATATGTTGTATGGAACATCTAGTTGAAATGATAAGTAGGTAAAAATAAAAAACAGAGAAGAAACATGAGAAAGAATTAAAGAAAAAAGAAAAGTTCCATTTAAGAAATACACAGCCTGTGGGGCGCCTGGGTGGCTCAGTGGGTTAAAGCCTCTGCCCTCAGCTCAGGTCATGATCTCAGGGTCCTGGGATTGAGCCCCACATCGGGCCCTCTGCTTAGCAGGGAGCCTGCTTCCTCCTCTCTCTCTCTCTGCCTGCCTCACTGCCTCCTTGTGATCTCTCTCTCTCTGTCAAATAAATAAATAAAATCTTTAAGAAAAAAAAAAAAAAGAAATACACAGCCTGTGAGGCAACACCAGGAGCTTAATATACTGTTTTCCCCTAGTGTTGGGCTCCCATCCTGGGATCATGACCTTAGCTGAGGGCAGATGCTTAACCAACTACACCACCCAGGCACCCCTTAACACAGTACAATATTAAGCAGTTCTTTGAAATGTGGGAAAGAGAGAGGTTACCATATCTAAGTTAAATTTCTGGACAGTGAACTTATGAGTATTTTGTTCTTTGTGATTTTCTATATTTTTCATACAATAAATATGTAACGGTTTTGTAATCAGAAATGAAATAACAAAAGTCATTTTAAAATAGTGATAGAAATTATAAAGGAGAGAAATTTTTTTAAGATTTTATTTTTTAAAGTAATTTCTGCATCCAGTGTGGGGTTCGAACCTACAACTCTGAAATCAAGAGTTGCACACTCCACCAACTGAGCCCGCCTGGTGCCCCTATAAAGGAGATAATTTTAAGGTGGCTGAAAAAATTCCAATGTAACACAGTTGGCTAATGAAGCTCCCTTGTTTTTAAGATTAAATGCCTTAAACATCATTTAAACAGAATAAAAATGTAAGAATAAAATAGGCATAATTTGTTTATTTATTATTTTGATTTTTTTAGACGAGGTAAGGCAAAGGGAGAGGGAGAGAGAATATTAGGCAAGCTCCACACCCAGTGCAGAGCCTGATGCAGGGCTCGATCTCACAAACCTGAGATCATGACCTGGGTGGAAATCAAGAGTTGGACACTTAACTGACAGAGCCACCCAGGCACCCTTAATCCATTTTTTAAAACCTAGTAATTTTATAATAATTGATTCTTAGTCATCATGTGTCTCTTATAAATAACCTCTGTTCCCCTAGGAAGAGGAGGGTTATAACTCAAGGCAAGCTGAAGGGTTCATAATGTCGTATGTTTACTCACCCTGTCAGGTCACATAGGCTACCAGGAAGCCTGTGCAGGATGTTGTGTGGGGAACAGGAAGTTCTTCTGAGATTTAACAAATAAATTTGGCCAAAGAAAATTCAAACAGGTGCACCTCGTGGCCAACCTTACTCCATTCGTTCATGTGCACTCTGGATTACAGCAGCCAAGTCATGCTTAGGTTGCTAATGATTTGTATCATCCAAAAACAGGTTTCTAATTCAATGATACAATGAAAAAGAACAGTCTCCATTTTCTACTTTTAGTTTTTATTGGTGGCCGTGTTAGGTTTTTAGACTAGTAAACTTTTTTTTTTTTTAAAGATTTTATCTATTTGACAGAGAGACACAGCGAGAGAGGGAACACAAGTAGGGGGAGAGGGAGAAGGAGGCTTCCCACCAAGCAGGAAACCTGATGCGGGGCTGGATCCCAGGATGCTGGGATCGTGACCTGAGCTGAAGGCAGATACTTAACGACTGAGCCACCCAGGTATTCCAGTACACTTAATTTTTAAGCAAGCATTTCTGGTTTGAATTTTTTCAGAAAAGATATAATGCCTTTTAGTGCTGTAGTAAATCCAAAACAATTTATGATGATGATGTATGGTCCTAAACAAAATATGATTGCCTCCAATATAATTCTTCTGTCTACAGAAGAAGGGACAATAAGGTATTGCTCCTCTCCTCCAATAACAATATTTTAGAAGTGCTTTATAGTATGTTATCTCATGAGTGTTCCACTATCCCGTGGAGAAAGGCAGAGCAGGTATTATTAATCCAATTTTGTCCATGGAGATCCAAGATTTTAGGTAAGTTTGCTGGAAGTTAAAAATGTCTAAGAACATGGGAACTAGTTTAGTAAGGACACGATTCTTAGGGCCAGATATATATGAATATGAGTCCTGACCATCATTTGGGAAAGTCACTTAATCTCACTGATAGTTTTCACATAAGTAAAAAAGGGGTATTAATTCCTGCTTTGGAGAATGGGGTTATGAGACTTAAATGAGAACAATACATATAGATTATGTAGAATTTAGAACGTTTCTCTAACAGCTGTCTCCATTCATTTCTCTTAAATACCTCTATATTCACTGAGACCCTTGCAGCTGACTCTTTCAAGCATGAAGCATAACTTAGGGGATGAATTATTAGGCCATTTTAAAACTGTGTTTCCCAGAGTCATGTGGACTTTATTTTGTGTGGGGCTGGTTCTTCCCATGCTCTAGATGAAATTTAGGGCAAGTCCCACAACTTTTCTGATTGCTTTCGGTTAAGAAATTATTCTTCAATAAAGTAATTAATATGTTTGGTGCAGTGTGGTCATCACAACTTCGGTCTTGATTTAAAGGTAAATAACTTCTCCCTCTCCTTTTGCTCAGGCGTGCTGTGATAAGAGGGCTGTGATGACTGGGCTGGGCCTATTTGGTTTCTTTTCTCTTTTCCGCTTCCAGGATTCTTCTTTCTCTAGCCCCTGAGCCCCATCAGAGTCACTACAGAATAGAAAGGCGAGGAAAGGGCCAGGAGGTGGGTTCTTACATGACTAACGTACTGAGAGGGGCTGCCCTGAGTTCTGTGCCCTGACACTTTTCTCTAATGGGGAGACTCCCCATCTTACCCAGTCGCTGGGAAACTCTCTTCTGTAGTTCCTTATTAGGTGTCGTGCACTCTGCCTGGCTGGTCACTTATGTTTCCTTCTTCCATCTTTACACAACTGATGGTGCCTCCACCTTTCTTTCCTGCTGAAGTTGATCTCTGAATTCAGACAGCCCTTCAGCCCTTTTAGTCAGGACCTGAGACAACATGGTCTTTCCCTGTGGCGGCACCTTGCACAGCCCACATCTGGTACAGGAGAAACATTCATATATTCTTTGTTTCAACAGAATGTATAGCTGGCCTAAGGCAGCAGCTCCTCTTTCACTTTATTGATGAGAACAGTTAGTGAACTTAGTGTTACCATAATCAGGTACCTAGTCCACTGTGTCCAGCACAGCCCACTAGGCCTCAAAATGCATGAGACTTAGGTCAAATTTCCAGGTAGTCTCACTGAAGCTCCTTGCTCTAAGCTGGAGGTGAGGGGTGTAGACTCCTTCCCCTAGGTGGAAGGTGGGGGTGGGTGGAGAGGTGGGTTCAGTGCAGCAACAGCTGTCTCCAGATATCCTCTTCTAATCCAACCCCTTTGACCCTCAGTATGGGTGAAGCCTTCAAGGTCACAAAACTGACTCTCTACCACCACCACTTCCTTGGAAAATTCTGCATATGGTCTTGCATATTGTTTTGGAATAGGTTATCTGCTTTCCAGTTATCTTAATCTAAACTTCTATTTAACTGCCTGTTAATTCTGCATTACTTTATATAAAATTTGTGTTCCTATACATTGCTTATGAATTTAGTTTTTGTTAATTGAATCCCATTTTGCCATTGATTTTTTTTTTAAGATTCCATTTATTTGAGAGACAGAGAAAGTGAGAGAGAGCATGAGAGGAGAGAAGGTTAGAGGAAGATGCAGACTACCCATGGAGCTGGGACTCAATGTGGGACTCGATCCTGGAACTCAAGGATCATGACCTGAGCCTAAGGCAGTTGCTCAACCAACTGAGCCACCCAGGCGCCCTTTGCCATTGATTTTAATAATAATATCTGAGATGCTTTATTGTTTTTATCTGACTTGTTTTCAAGTGGAACTGATTTTTGGGTATTTGACAAATAATCTGATATACTGAAACCCAAGTTAAGTTTAATAAAGAAAATCTATCTGGGGCCCCTGGGTGGCGCAGTTGGTTGAGCGACTGCCTTCGGCTCAGGTCATGATCCCGGAGTCCCGGGATCGAGTCCCACATCGGGCTCCCAGCTCCATGGGGAGTCTGCTTCTCACTCTGACCTTCTCCCTTCTCGTGCTCTATCTCACTCTCTCTCTTTCCTGATAAATAAATAAATAAAATCTTTAAAAAAAAGAAAAAAAAGAAAATCTATCTGTACGTCTACATCCTCTTCCAGAAAATACCTGTCTCCCCTTTCCTTTTATCTGGACTCACTGGGAACTGCAGGGCATTGACAGAATCCTGGGCGCATGGATTGTTCCAGTGGTGAGCACCTAACCGCACGATGAATCCCCTCATGAAGATTTGGAGAACTTATACTAGAAAGGGTGTTGAGAAAGGCTCTCTCTGGTGCCTGAGGGAGTATGACATAAAACCGAGAGCTTTCTACCATGCCTAGAAAACTGTGTGCTGTGGGAGAAGAAGATGAAGCAGAAACACAGATGGGAGCAGAGACGTGAGAGAGAACCTTAAGTCTATTCCAATTCATGCCTATTGCTTCACCTGAGTTCCAGATGCAGTCCTTCTCTTTTTGCATAAGTTAACTCGAATTGGATTTCTGCCTTGGTGCTCTTCAAACACTGTCTTCTGATAGCCCACTAAAGTTTCTTTAAAATTTTTCTGAAAACAGAAAATATAAAACTTGGGTTCTATTTTTTTTAAAACTTGGGTTTTAAATGACTACAAATTTACTACACGCACACTAATGTAGTGCCTTAGGCAGAGTCAATATCTGGAAGATATTTGAAGCTGTGTAGACCTTTAAAGGGAGGGTTAATTAAAATTGACAACAGAAACAAGAATCAGTACTATAACAACTTTAAAAAGTGGCACACTTTAACAATAGAAGGTGTCAAGGGTTACAAAAAGAATTTTAACCATCTCAAGGCCTTTTTTGAAGCACACATTTGCATTATTTTCTTCAGGGCTTAAATAGATGACTGAGTCACTGAGCAATCATTCGCGGGGATTATAACATTCCTGATTTGGAAGAAACTGATTTTTCTAATGGAAGGAAGTGTGCTGATGTGATGCGTTGTTTCTTCAATATATAGAATAACTTTAAAAGATAAGTATATTACATTTCTTCTGTTGATTTACTTTAGTTTTGTTAGAGTGCAACCATGAATGAACATGGACAGAATATTTTTTTAAGTGGAAAAAAGTATGCTGTTACACCCTGGTTTTAAATAATGTTTTAGGTTTTATCTTTTGTTAGTGTAGTTTAGGGATCCATAACTATATTGATGACTAAAGAATAAAGATCTTATTCTTCTTTCTTATCTTCTTTCTTTTTTATCTCCTGCCTGCACCCCCTTCCCAGCTTGTATTTGGCATTGACCACCCTTCATCTTTAGGTTACAGCACCCTCTACTGAGTTGTTAGCAACATCACATGGTAGCCATTCCCCCCTCCCCACCATAGTGGCTCCTTTTCCTTCAGTATAACAGTCTGAAAATGTACTGAAAAGATGAACTTTCTGTAAACTGAATTGCTCTTAAACTCTTTGAAACTTATAAAGATACAGGAACAGCCATATTACTACAAAGAAACAAGTGATGGTGAGTTTGAAGACGTTACAAAGACATAAGCAGACAAACTTTTAACATGGAAGACATTCAAGATTTGAATGTAGGTAGCAAAAAGGCATGGAAGAAAAAAACAGCAAAAACTCCTGTTTTAAAAATGAGCGATGAACACAATAGCCAAATTGTAGAAAGAGCCGAGATGTTCATTGACAGATGAATGGATAAAGAAGATAGGGTGTGGAATAAAGTGGAATATTACCGAGCCATCAGAAAGGATGACTACCTACCATTTACATCGACACGGATGGAACTGGAGGGGATTATGCTAAGTGAAATAAGTCAGTCGGTGAAAGACAATTATCATGTGGTTTCACGCATATGTAGAATATAAGAAACAGAGCAGAGGATCATAGGGGAAGGTAGGGAAAACTGAATGGGAAGAAATCAGGGAGGGAGACAAACCACAAAAGACTCTTTACTATAGAAAACAAATTGTGGGTCGCTGGAAGGGAGGGAGGTGGAGGGATGGGCTAACTGGGTTATGGGCATTAAGGAGGGTATGTGATGTGATGAGCACTGGGTGTTATACACAACATGATGAATTGTTGAACACTACATCTGAAACTAATGATGTACTCTATGTTGAATAATTGAATCTAAATAAAAAAATGAGTGATGAACACCTTAAAATTGGAAAATGTGCATTGTAAACTTTACTCTGCACAGCATAACTTTAAAAATGAAATGTTTTTTATGTTACATAGATTTATATTGTATGTTATATAGATTCTTTTTTGTTGTTCTTTGTTTTATAGATACTTAATTTTATTGTTATTGTTACTTGTTTTATAGATTCTGAATTTTGTTATTTGTACAACCCAAACTTCTAGCTACAGAACCCTGGAGGTATGATTCAGTTATTTTCTGTCTCTTTTGACTAAACTGTATCCTCCATGAGAACAAAGACTCCTTTATATTTCTACATCCAAAAAAATTTTAAAACCATGCATTCACACAAATATCACTAATTCAAATGCAACACTGTAGAGTTCATTCTAGTTTTCTCCTTTACATATTTGTAACCCATTTTTCTGACAGCAAGAAGCCTACCTCTCTTTATCCTCAATATATTTATTTATTTGCTCAAGCTCCTTGTATTAACCAACCTCCCAACCCATTAGGCTGTTGCTCTGCTCAGCCATCTTCTTTCTCTGAGCTTTGACCCTGGTGGGCAGCTGTCCGCAAGCTTACCTAATGGCTTTTGACTGGTGATGAAGGAAGGAAGGGAGAGAGGGGAGAGAGATGGATATAGGCTTTACAAGCAAAAATGTAAGTATAGGATACTGATCCAATTTTCATGATTATTGATTCTTTAATAAATGTGCAAACTTTTTTTCATTTTAAACCTATCAGGCTTCAGAACAAAATTTACATAGATTTTCACACACAAGACTTTTTAAAAAATATTTTATTTATTTGAGAGAGAGCATGAGCAGTGGGGGAGAGGCAGAGGGAGACGAAGAAGCGGACTCCCAGATGAGCAGGGAGCCTGTCGTGGGGATCGATAGGAGCTTCCTGGTAGCAAGACCTGAGCCGAAGGCAGACTCAACAGAATGAACCACCCAGTTGCCGCAACTGAAGACCTTTTAACCATATTACCAAAGTGGTGAGGCATGTGGTTTTGAAGCCAGTTTGAATTTGACACAACTGTTTTGGAATGGGAAGTATTTTATGATTCAGTAATTAAGTGCCATGTTTTTGTGATTGAGTTGTCTGCATTCACTTTTGGAGGGATTAAGAGTAGTAGATAGGCTGAGCAAGAGACAGAATTCACCTGGTTATCTTGAATTCTGCCTCCTAAATGACTTAGAACATCTGAGAATATTCACTTAGTTTAATGTGATAAAGTCAAAACTTAAAATGATTATTGTCTTTCTATTGTAGGATATTCAAGTTAAAATTCACTGTATGATAAAACTATCTTTCTAGTAATGGTGATGGCTTTATATTATTTAGTCAATCAAATTCTCCTACATAGCCCCCTTTTTAATCCCTTAAGTTTGAGACAGCAGTGATCAGGATTTTGACACAGAGTTGGTCCTTGTGGAGAGGCTGAGACTTTGGTCTTATTAGCACCACACAATAACTACATGGTCCAGTAGATTAAAAAAAGTAAACTTGTTTACCAGCTAAAGTTATGAACGTCTAGAATGATTATTTGGGTGGATTCTTTCTAATGACAAGGTATTCAAAGTAGGTGCTGAAAGAGGTTTTTGAAGACCAATATAGATGAAATTGATAAAGTTCGAAGGTTATCTCAGTGGAAGATGATAGTACTTAAAACAGCTAGAAGCTGGGAAAAAATAGTTGCAAGCTGAATTGGGCTGAACCCTCAACTTGTGTCCTGACCACAGAAATGAATTGGGCTAAGGAAATCTGAGTGAGTTCAGTTTCTCCTCTTGACCTCTGTAGGAACCACTGGTCTTTGGGAATTATTAACATAGAAATGGGTAGGGATGCCCTCTCTCATGCAGATGTTTAAATGTCTATGTAAAATTTTATTCTCTCATGCAGGAGGTTTCTATTGTTGATTTTACTTTTATTGTGTATGGTAACTGTTTTCTTAATTCATAGTGGGCAGATACTATTGTAAAATTCAGTAAAAATGATTTATTAGAAAAGTGAAATTAAAAAGACAATCCATGAGCTATTATCAGATTCAACAAACAAAAGTACTCCATCAAAACTGCTATAAAGTTTCTAAATGCTTCTAAATCTTTGATTTAGCTTGTTGTGAACAGGTAACAGCTGGCAGTATGGCACTAGAGTGCAAACCACACTTCGTTGACTGGTATTACTTTTTACTAGCAGAGCATCTCAAACTTTAATGTAGAAAAGGATCACCTGGGGCTCTTGCATAAGTGCAGCTCTGGGGTGGTCCTGAGACTATTCCCTAAAAAACTCCCAAGTGATACTGGTGCTGCTGGTCTGCAGACGTAGTTTTGTGTCACACATCATGAACTGTTGATTTTCACACTGATTTTTTTTTAAGATTTTTTTATTTACTTATTTGACAGAGAGAGAGAGAGAGAGATCACAGGTAGGCAGAGAGGCAGACAGAGAGAGAGGGGGAAGCAGGCTCCCTGCTGAGCAGAGAGCCCGATGC